>CM034350.1:38338211-38949612 GCA_019925275.1 Mytilus edulis
AGTGATATGTATATGTGACGCCTATGAGATTGACCTTCAATCTTTTAGAAATGACAAACAGGAATGAATATGGTTTATGGGTTGGTATCTCAATCTTTTACAAGTTCTCAAAACACACACAAGAGGGGTGGGGTGACCCTTGGGACTACCCCTATATTTCATTTGATTTTTTTTCATTGTTCCATACAAGAATATATATGATTTAGGGGTGGGGATCTCAACCGTTATTAAGTTTTTAAACAGGAGGGGATGGGGTGACCCCAGTGGCTTCCCCTATATTTCATTTGATTTGTTATATTGTCAAATACAAGAATATATATGGTTGAGGGTGGGGATCTCATCTGTTTCCAATTTATCAAACAGGAGGGGTTAGGTTGACCCTAAGGACTCTCCCTATATTTCATTTGATTAGTTCTTTTGTCCTATACATGAATATATATGGTTTAATTAAAAGGTGGTAATCTCGACTGTTTACAAGTTCACAAACAGGAGGGGTGGGGTGACCACAGGGACTCCCCTATATTTCATTTGATTTAGAGGTGGGATCTCAACTGTTTCCAAATTCTCAAACAGGAGAGTTGGGGTGACCACAGGGACTCCCCCATATCTAATTTGATTTGTTATAGTCCCATACATACATGAGTATATATATATATATATATGGTTAAAGGGTTAGGATCTAGACTGATTCCAAGTTCTCAAACAGGAGGGTGTACAGTGACCCTTGGGACTCCCTTTATAATTCATTTGATTTGTTATATTGTTTCATACATGAATACATATGGTTTATGGTTGGGGGTCTCGACCGTTTTCAAATTCTCAAACAGGAAGGGGTAGAGTAGCCCCACGAACTCGGAGTCTCCACCTATATTTCATATGAGAAGGGGTAGTAGGGGTCCTGATCCCGAAATCTCTGGCTTAAAAACACCAGATCCAGAAATCCCAGGCTTAAAAACAGGAAATCCTGAAGTCCCGAAATTCGAAAAAAGAATTCCGATCCCAAAATCCTGAGCTTAAAAACACCTGATCCCGGAGTCCCGATAAAGGTCCTATCCCCCTCTCATATGATTTGTTATGTATTGTCCCATACAAGAATGTATATGGTTTAGGGTGGGGTGACTGCGGGGACTTTATATTCATTTACCATGCATAAATGTATTTTGTCACCTGTATGGAATTTTTTTAGTTGATTGCCAAACCCGGAATTACTCTTATCCGCTTCCGGAATGGGATTCGATATTGTAATTGGCATCCATTTTGTTTTCAATTTTGTCAGTCAGATACGATTTTACTTGAATTTACACATTATTTGTCAGCGATTTTCTGTATAAAGCTAGCGGTTGAACAAAATGAACATCGCTGTCATGAATAATAATGATGAAAATAAGTTTTGAGATCGTTTATTTGGAGACTTTGGTAAAAAGGTTTGCAAAGTTATTTTTTATTTTCTTTCAAGTGGCATGTCAGGCTTGGCTAGTAACCAAGTCGAAAATCCGACTGCAAAAGTGGAAGGTGGCACACCTCGTATCACCGCTAATTTGAACCCCTGTCTACATATTGAAAAGATACGCATATTTTGTCTTCTAATTTAAAATTGCCCCCAACAGTATGAATTTTAATAGACTACTGACCTGGTTGACGTAAAGTATTGATGACAAATAATATTCCTACGACTATTGCCATTTGGGAAATCTAAACTACCTGCATTTAGAAATTTTCGGCGATTAAATATTTCATACATTTGTTCTTTGACATCTTAGCCAAAAGCTCAGGGATAATAAACTACATAAGGATTCCTAATGTGCTCTACTTCCTACGTGCAACTTCAAAACTTTTGGCTAAATCGACGATCATTTAAGGTTTTTCTGGTCATATTTTTTGTAATCCAGAATTAAAAGTATGAAGAAACTGTTTAATTAGTTATAAATAACATACTACTCAGCTAGATAATAACAATGGCACGTATTTCAGAATTTATTGGGTAGAACACAAATCTAGGGTGCTCGCATAAGGTAGCTGAACTGCCTAAAAATCATGGTTACCCTTCTATCGATAAGTGTCATGCCAAAAAATGACTTACATGTCCCGGTCTTTCCACCAACAAACGGTAAGGTCCACGTTTAATGGTCGCACATTTTCTTTAAATTTTGAAACTGATATCACTTGAAAAACAAACAGTATTATTTATTTACTCACATGAAACAAACCGGGATGCGGTATTCAGTACGTAGGTGAAACTGGAAGATATTTATCTAAACGCACGCAAGAAGACCTGTATCGTTTTAAAAGACCCTATAAATTCAAAAGTATCATTTATCAACATCTTAAGAAGCACAATCATCCTATTAAATATTTAACAGTTCAACCTTTAGAAGTAGTAAATAAGCAGCCTGGTGAAACTCATTCAAAGTTTGTACGATCACGGAAAATAATTGAATTTAATAGGATTAAAATATTACAGACAGTCTACCCTCTCGGTCTTAATGATAATATCATGGGAATTGGTAATATATCAAGAACCGATTCTGTTAACATTTTGGATATAGCTTCTAAAACTGTTCGTAAAAATCATTCTCATGGACGTAAGAAAAAAATCGCAATCAATTTAAAATTTCAGACCAACCATACAAATATTTCGAACCTAATTTCTATTTCACAAAACAACGGCAGACATTATCTGTTAACCAAGCTCTGTTCTTTACCTATAAATAAATTAAATAAAATTTTAGAGGATTGCAACACACTTTCATATTACAGTCCTAAGTATGAGATCGTTGAAATTATAAAGGCATATTGTTATTCTAAACTGTTTCCCAAAATTGATCGGCCTTAAGATCATAAATTTTTTTTTTATTAAATAAAGTATGTCAATAAAGGTTTTGATTTTGTAAATATTGCCGGTATTTTTAACGACCATTCGGTTAAAGACCAAATTCCTGGATATTTTGATAATACTGAACTCCCTCTTATTTGTTATATTTAATGTGTTGAGTCCTCCATTCCTATCAGAAAGGGGTGTTAAACATGGTGACATATTGAGTCCCCTTCTTTTTAACTATTTTATAAATGAACTAGTAGGTAATCTTGATAACAAACATACGGATCCAGTTGCCATTGGGGATACCTCTTTGAACATTCTTTTATATGCAGATGATATTGTTTTACTATCTGAAAGCAAAGAGGGTCTACAAAAATCTCTTGATATTTTACATGAATATTGTTCATCATGGAAACTACAAGTTAATACTGATAAATCAAAAATTATGATGTTTAATTCTAATGGCAAGACATTGTTAAACCATTTTACTTATGATAATGCATATCTTGAAACGGTAACAAATTATTGTTACTTGGGTATTGTTTTAAAGCATAATGGCAATTTTTGCCTTGCTGTGAATACTCTAATGGAAAAAGCCAGGAAGGCATATTATAAGATAAAGAAAACTATAGGTCTCAACAACCCATGTAGACTTCTTGAAAAATTGTTTGATTGTTTAGTTACTCCCATTCTTACATATTGTAGTGAAATTTGGGGGGGGGATGGATTTACATTTTAAAGACTCTGATCCCTTTGAAAAACTTCATGTTAAATTTATCAAAGACATATTAGGGGTTCACTGTAAGGCATCTTATGATGGATGTTGAGCCGAACTTAATAGAATTCCCTTTAAAAATAGATAAAGTTTCTTCGGAAAATTCTTTGGCATATGATATATTCACAAAATCTGTAGCTTAAATCCCTTGGGTCATAAAGGTCAAGAGTCTTTTGAATGGACTTGGAATGTCTTATATCATCAATAACTTTAATTATGTTAAAGGTAATTTAAATTCTATTAAACAAAGAATTAATGACCAATGTTTGCAAGTTCAAAATGCAAATATATTTGAATAAAAAAAGTTAGACTTTTTCAAGAGTGTCTACATAATGGGCAGAAGACCACCCTATGTTGATATATTGAATCAAAGTGCTGGATAGCACCTGTGGAAAGTTTGCAACTGTAGATTGTAATATTTCAAATAGATAGTGTGTAGATTGCATGGTTACCTTTTTTTCCTACTTAAAAAAGAAAAAACTTTATCAAAAAATAATTGTAACAGGATGCTGCTACGAAGTCTCCCAAACAAAGCTCTCAAAATTAGTCATTCCCACGGGTCGCCTGACATTAAGCAAAGTCCAATACAAATTGGTCCGGTCTAGTAAAGTGATATTCATGATTTGGGGGTGGGGATCTAGACAGTTTACAAGTTCTCAAACAGGCAGGAGGTAGGGTAAGAGTGGCCCTAGGGGACTAGCCTTTTATTTCATCTGATTTGTTTTATTATTCCGTACAAGAATATATGTTGTTTCAGTGTGGGGATTTCAACAGTTTTCAAGTTTTCGAAAAGGGGTGGATCTTGACTGTTTACAAGTTCTCAAAACAGGATGGGGTGGGGTTACACCGAGGGACTTAATTATATTTCACTTTATTCGTTTTATTGTCCAATACAAGAATATTTATGATTAAGGGTTGGGGATCTCAACCGTTTACAAGTTCTCAAACATGAGGGGTTGGGGATGACTCAGAGGTACTCCCACTATATTTCATTGGTTTTGTTTTGTTGCCCCATAAAATAGAATATATATGGTTTAGGGGTGATCATCTCGACCGTATAAGTTTTCCAAAAAAAGTTGGTTGGGTCACCCCTGTGGACTTCTTCTATATTTCATTTTGATTTATTTTATTTTCTCATACAAAAATATATATGGTTTGTGGGTGTGGATCTCAGCCGTTTACAAGTTCTCAAACAACAAGGGGATGGGAGTGACCCCTAGGGACTCGCCTTCTTTTGAATTTGATTTGTTTTATTGTCCAGTACAAGAATATATATGGTTAAGGGGAGGGGATCTTGACCATTTCCAAGTTGTCAAACAACAGGGGGTGGGGCTGACCCAAAGGGACTCCCACTTTATCTCATTGAATTTGTTTTGTTGCCCTATACAAAAATAGATATGGTTTAGGGGTGGGGATCTCGACCGTTTACAAGTTCTCAGACATGAGGGGGTGGGGCTGACCCAAAGGGACTCCCACTTTATTTCATTTGATTTGTTTTGTTGCCCTATACAAAAATATATATGGTTTAGGGGTGGGGATCTCAACCGTTTACAAGTTCTCAGACATGAGGGGGTGGGGCTGACCCAAAGGGACTCCCACTTTATTTCATTGAATTTGTTTTGTTGCCCTATACAAAAATATATATGGTTTAGGGGTGGGGATCTCGACCGTTTACAAGTTCTCAGACATGAGGGGGTGGGGCTGACCCAAAGGGACACCCACTTTATTGCATTTGATTTGTTTTGTTGCCCTATACAAAAATATATATGGTTTAGGGGTGGGGATCTCGACCGTTTACAAGTTCTCAGAAATGAGGGGTGGGGCTGACCCAAAGGGACTCCCACTTTATTTCATTGAATTTGTTTTGTTGCCCTATACAAAAATATATATGGTTTAGGGGTGGGGATCTAGACAGTTTCTAAGTTCCCAGACATGAGGGGTTGGGGCTGACCCAAAGGGACACCCACTTTATTTCATTTGATTTGTTTTGTTGCCACATACAAAAATACATATGGTTTATGGGTGGTGTGACTGACCCCTCTGGAGTTCCTCTATATTTCATTTGATTTATTTCATTGTCCCATACAATAATATACATGGTATATTGGTTGAAGTCTCAACTGTTAATAAGTTCTCAAAAAACCAGGGGGTGAGAGTGACCCCAGGGACTCGCCTTTTATTTCATCTGATTTGTTTTATTGTAACATATAAAGAACATATAATGTTTAGGAGTGGGGATCTGACTGTTTTTAAGTATTCAAACATGAGGGGTTAGGTGGGGTGACACCATGGACTCAACCTAAATTTAATTAATTTGATTTGTTTTATGGTCCTGTGATCATTACTGAAAACCATGTGTGTCTGTCACTTACTGTTTTCTTCAAGTTTATAATTTATTATTGTTATTGAAAATTAAAAAAAAATCCCTTAGGGTTCTTTAGTAAATTCCTCCCTTCTATTGGCCCCTCAAAATACAACTAAATAGACCCCAAGGAGAAAAATAATAAGAAATGAGCAAAAACTTTGTTTAGGAGTCTTAATAGCAATTAGTATAATTACGATTTTTGTTATAGTCCGATTTCTTATGCCGAATATGTAAAAGGCCGAGTTTATTATAGTCCGAGTTTGTTGTGGGCCGAGATCAGATGAGATACCATGATACTTCCGATACTCTCGGGCTTTTACATATTGAATAGAAATTTGTAAAAATCGTTGTATAAAGCGACGAAAAATGTTCATTCATGAAATATTTTAAACACGCTATTAATTTTCTCTTCAACCGGAGGAAGGTAGGAAACCTTTGAAACCGGGATTGTAGTACTCCCGTTTGGAGGCACACATATATGGATCTGACGCATGTCTGAAGAATACCGATAAAATCATAACGTAGAAACTGCTGTCTCGTGTGTGTATTGATTTTACTTTCCGCGTAGCGCAGATCCGCGAAGTAGTTTTTGTTCGTCTTTCAAATGAAGTTGAATTATTTGATTTATCGATGAAAATTCAGTGCATTTTTTATTCAAGCTGTATGCTATTAAAATAGAAGAGCTCAAAATTTCAAAAGCATCTTTCTATTATTAGTTTTCAAACACCAGTACTACATTATCTAGAAGTAGGACACACTTCCTAAAGTAAGTTAGGCTGTCTCTTTTCCGGTTAGGCCGATGCCTTAAGAAAGTTTATTGCTATAGCAAGCTATAGCAAACTTTCCAAAAACAGAAGTGACAGAGCTGCAATATGTAAGATCTGTATAAGCGCTCATATACTGATGATTAAAAGAGAGAAACATCTAAATATTCCAAGAAATGAGAGATGTAATTCTGGTCAAATTGAAAATGAAAAACATTTTCTTTTACATTGTGAAAAATAACTAAAAGGGCCATATTTTACCAAAAAGTTTCAAATATCATCATTGATCCTACAAAATTTCAAAAACATGAAAATAATATAATCTTTTTAATAAATAATAATTCATATACAATCCTAAAATTGACTTCCTCTTTCATTTCAAACAGTTTGAACCTGCGTTAAGCAGAACAAAATCTATAAAATTGTCAATATGTCTAATTCATAATCATTGTTTATAATATTACATATTAATATAGTCATTATTTGCAATGTACTTATTATGTTTGACCAACTATGTAATTGATATACCATGAGCCTTAACCATTTATTGTTGATGAGTTTGTGCTAATAAAATATTTGTATTTATTTTTACAAGAAATCTACCCGGAAATATGTGTCTAATTATAGCCAATTGTGTAAAGATGTAAATATCATTGAAAATACACCTATGTCATGTAATTGCAGTAATTCCGAATACACTTATGGCCCCATTTCCCATGTCATAACAGGAGACCTTAACATCGTTCGCGACCAAGAGTTGAAATCATTCCTCAGTATCGTCCCCAATCAATTATTAATTGGAATGAGTGTCGTAATATCATCCACGACTCACTCCGTACCTACTGTTTTGAAATGGGTAAAACGGGAAAAAGCTGACAAAAAATCTTTGGACTCTTTTTTTTATTCCGTAATGAAGATAGTTGATATTCGAATACAATATTTTAAATAACATTTTACTCTTAACAAAAGCCATAACCAGATGCTCCGCAGGGCGCAGCTTTATATGACCGCAGAGGTTGAACCCTGAACGGTTGGGGCAAGTATGGACACAACATTCAAGCTGGATTCAGCTCTAAATTTGGATTGTGATTAAATAGTTGACACAGCATAGGTTTCTGACACAGAATGAATGTGGTCTAATGAACTTAAAATATTTTTTTTGCCTTTGAGCAATTCACTATGCTGTTGAATATTAATCCTCTCAAAAAAATGTTTGAAGAAATTTTCTCTTTATTTATCACATCTGAAATGAGAAAAATTTAACCCCCCCCCCCCCCTCCCTCTATTTTTTTTTCACATCCCCCTTTCCCTTTTTACAAAACTGATCTCAATTCAAATTTCTACTGGAGTTTGCAACAATAACTACTCATTTAAATACATCATAAAATATTAAAATGTAAAATAAAGTGCTTGTTATCACTGAATGGTAAAGATTGTTTAAATTTATCAGTTGGTAGTAAAAGTGAATATACATTGTATATTGTATAAAACAATGATTTAAGTTGATTCAACTACTATTCTGGACAAAGAAAGATAACTCCAATTGAAAATTTCTTGCTATTGCACACTATTGTGCAATTAGATATTTCTTGCTGTTGCGCAATACTGAGCAATTGAAAATATTTGCTTTTGCACAATACTGTGCAATTGAAGATTTCTTGCTATTGCGCAATCAATCAATCAAAAATCTGAGTACATGTTTAGATTCAGCATATCAAAAAAGCCCAAGAATTCAATTTTTGTTAAAATCAAACTTAGTTTAATTTTGGACCCTTTAGACTTTAATGTAGACCAATTTGAAAACGGGACCAAAAATTAAGAATCTACATACACAGTTAGATTTGGCATATCAAAGAACCCCAATTATTCAATTTTTGATGAAATCAAACAAAGTTAAATTTTGGACCCGATTTGGACCAACTTGAAAACTGGGCAAATAATCAAAAATCTAAGTACATTTTTAAATTCAGCATATCAAAGAACCTCAATGATTCGATTTTTGTTTAAATCAAACTAAGTTTAATTTTGGACCCTTTGGACCTTAATGTAGACCAATTTGAAAACGGGACCAAAAATTAAGAATCTACATACACAGTTAGATTCGGCATATCAAAGAACCCCAATTATTCAATTTTGGACCCTTTGGGCCCCTTATTCCTGGCACCAAAACTCCCAAAATCAAACCCAACCTTCCTTTTATGGTCATAAACCTTGTGTTTAAATTTCATAGATTTCTATTTACTTATACTAAAGTTATACTGCGAAAACCAAGAATAATGCTTATTTGGGCCCCTTTTTGGCCCCTAATTCCTAAACTGTTGGGACCTCAACTCCCAAAATCAATCCCACCCTTCCTTTTGTGGTCATAAACCTTGTGTTTAAATTTCATTGATTTCTATTAACAGTACTTATACTAAAGTTATTGTGCAAAAAAACAAGAATAATGCTTATTTGGGCCCTTTTTTGGCCCCTAATTCCTAAACTGTTGGAACCAAAACTCCCAAAATCAATCCCAACCTTCCTTTTGTGGTCATAAACCTTGTGTCAAAATTTCATAGATTTCTATTTTACTTAAACTAAAGTTATAGTGCCAAAACCAAGAAAATGCTTATTTGGGCCCTTTTTGGCCCCTATTTCCTAAAATGTTGAGACCAAAACTCCCAAATTAATTCCAACCTTCCTTTTGTGGTCATAAACCTTGTATTAAAATTTCATAGATTTCTATTCACTTTTACTATAGTTAGAGTGCAAAAACTAAAAGTATTCAGACGACGACGCCAACGTGATACCAATATACGACCAAAAAATTTTCAATTTTTTGCGGTCGTATAAAAACCCTATTTCCCTTATCAAACATAAACTAAAAGAACTAGCCAAGGAATTTGTTTGTGTCCCGGCTGATAAAGCTGCAAATAATATCATTATTGTTTGACATAAATTTTATATTAAGGTTCTGCAAAAGGAAATCACGAATTCACCAACATTCCAACTGACTTCATTTTCAGAAAACCACATCTGTAACAAACACAAACTTTTAGCTACTTCTTTACAAGCAGAACCAAATACAATAAAAGTCTCAAATATGTACTGGCTTCCGAAGCTACACAAAAAACCTTACAAATATAGATTTATTTCATCTTCAAGTCATTGTTCCACTACTAAATTGTCTATTCTACTTACTAGTACACTTGGTACAATAAACTAGAGGCTCTAAAGAGCCTGTGTCGCTCACCTTGGTCTATGTGAATATTAAACAAAGGAAGCTTATGTAATGAACTTATAATGGCCCAGTAGTTTCAGTGGAAAATGTTAATAAAAATTTACAAATTATATGAAAATTGTTAAAAATTGACTATAAAGGACAATAACTCCTTAGGGGGTCAATTGACCATTTTGGTCATGTTGACTTATTTGTAAATCTTACTTTGCTGAACATTATTGCTGTTCACAGTTTATCTCTATCTATGATAATATTCAAGATAATAACCAAAAACAGAAGATTTTTGTAAAAGTTAACGACGACGGACGCCGACGCAAAGTGATGGGACCAGGTGAGCAAAAACCTGATAATAAATTGTTTAAATAAGGCCTTTGAAAATAGTGGAATTATTTACTTTTGGAGTGTCAAAAACTCGTTGGAAGTATTAGATAAATTGCATGCATATATTGGTGATTTTGAATCTGTTAAAAGTTTTGATTTTTCTACCCTATATATCACTTTGCCTCATATTCTTATTAAGAAAAAATTCACATCCCTAATTAACTGGGCATTTAAAAAGTCAGAATGCGAGTACATATGTTCAAACTCTTTTAGGTCATTTTTTAGTAGTAATAAACAAAAGAACTATGTCAATTGGGCATGCTTTGATACTATATATGCGCTTGAATTTTTACTTGATAACATCTTTGTTCCCTTTGGAGATCCCGTATATCGTCAAGTTATTGGAATTCTAATGGGGACTAACTGTGCACCACTTATTGCGGACCTGTTATTGTATTGTTATGAGTTACAATTTATGACTTAAATTAGCAGACCCATTGAAACAACATTTGATACAAAAAATTAACAATACTTTTAGATATTTGGATGATACAAAAATTTATGATAAAAGAGATGATTTTTCATTTCCTATCGGTAATTATCCATTTTTAGATGGTGATGCCTTGTCACCATCTTATGGTGTTTATATATCTCAACTTGTACGATACGCTCGTGTATGTAACAACGTATTAGATTTTAGCGAGAGAAATTTATGTATTACTGAAAAATTATTACACCAGGGTTTTCGATATCACAAACTAGTCAAAACATTTACTAAATTTTATCATCGGTATAAGGAAATAATTCGTAAATATAACTCAACATGCAGATATCTTATAGGTTCAGGTATTTCACATCCAATCTTTTATGGTAATATTCTTTACAAAGCACAAAAATGTCAGTATTCACCTCAAAAGCTTACAAAACCTTTAAACAGACTTATTAAGAAGGGATACAGTTACGATACTGTTGTCAGGTCATTAAAGATTGCATATTTTGGCTTTAATATTGATTCACTTATAGGGTCTTTGCATCGGCACTAAACACATTTATTTAAAAAACAGTTGTTGGCATGACACGGGTTATGTTCTTCTCATATATTTTATGATAGTATGATACTAAACCCCTAACAGGAAGGATTGTGCCTGATGTTCATATGATGAAGACATAATCTTTCAATCAGTTTAATTGAGGTCTGGAGCTGGCATGTCAGTTAACTGCTAGTAGTCTTGTTATTAATGTATTATTGTCATTTTATTTATTTTCTTTGGTTACATCTTCTGACATCGGACTCGGACTTCTCTTGAACTGAATTTTAATGTGTGTATTGTTATGCTTTTACTTTTCTACATTGGCTAGAGATATAGGGGGAGGGTTGAGATCTCATAAACATGTTCAACCCCACCGCAATTTTGTGCCTGTCCCAAGTCAGGAACCTCTGGCCTTTGTTAGTCTTGTATGATTTTTAATTTTAGTTTCTTGTGTATAATTCCGAGTTTAGTATGACGTTCATTATCACGTACTAGTATACATATTTTTAAGGGGCCAGCTGAAGGACACCTACGGGTGCGGGAGTTTCTCGCTACATTGGAGACCCATTGTTGTCGCTTTGACACAATATTCCCTATTTCCTTTCTCAATTTTAGATTGTTTGACCATCATAAGAAACAACTACTGTGAAAGTACTTTTATTCGTGGAGTACCAATTTTCGTGGTTTTCGAGGATCACTTTATCCACGAATTTAAGTGTCCAACGAAATAAAACAACCATTGTCCAAATCAAGACATTGAAAGATCCCCATGTACGTTTGACTACATACTGATATGATTTAGAGAATATAGTGGACAACGCCAAATCCGAAAATACTATAATAGTAGTAACAGGGAAAACGCACTATGAACTACAAATGCATACAGGCATGCAGGAATACCCATCTAATCTTTAATAACCTAAACGGCACAACTTTTGATCTTTCGATTTCTCATAAAAAATATTTTTGATGGATGAAAGTCAATTTCCCGGTGTTGATATACTAGTATGATAAAGTGTTGATTGTATATCCTCATAGTTCTCGTACATATGGGAAATAATAATTTCATGCTGGGCTTGATTTTGATACAAATTATTTGACAATTAAAGATACGTTAATAGCATTTGTTTACGTTACTGTTTTCTTTAGGTGACATGTTTATGGCCTAATTAACACCTCTGTTGGTCTTTAATCTGTTGATAACTTTATCTTGGGTAAATTAGTGTTTACACAACGATTAACTTGGGTCAATGTTTACTTTGCAATTTCCTTCAATCCAGACCCTTACTTTCTAACGGCTTCAATTTTCATTTTTTTTTTTAGAAAACTAAAATCCACGAATTTAAAAACCCACGAACATGTAAATATTGCCTTAACCATGAAAATTGATACCCATGAATTAAAGTACTTTCACAGTATATTAAGTTTCATGAAATTTGGATAAGCAGTTCTCAAGTTACGGTGCCACATGTGGACGCAGGACAGACAGACAGCCAGACAGACATTTGTAATTTTGACGGGCGTATAAAAATATATACAATGAAAAACTTACCTATTTGACCCTTTTTCTAAAATAAAAAATAAAAACAATAAATCAGATTTATATTTTATACTAAACCATGTATATATGAAACTATAGACATAATTTTGTTTTGCTCATCAATTAGGAAAGAAAGATTAGTTTCTTCACTGACAAATCTTGCACAGATGATTCAACATATGATTTTTAAAACATAAAATGAGCTGCTAGGTTATTGTTTCATCTTTTATTTTTTTTTTAATAAATCATGACCATCTGCAAGTCATCATTATACACTGGCATACCAAAATCAGTTCTCCTGAGTTGATTTACGGTTACAGAAGATCAGTTTTAAAGATGATAGCAGATATGTTCATAATGATTTTGAATTATTTAACATTTTTGCAACAATCAGATTTTTGCTTTCTAGAATAGTATTTTAGATTTAACACAACTCGTATTTCACCCCTGTGCTAACTTTTTAAGCCATGATAGTTGTCCCAGTAGTTTCAGAGGAGGAAACGTTTAGTAAAAGCTAAAAGGTGAAGACAACTATTTGCTTTCAGCAGGACTGAATGTTAGAATGACACATAAGGACAACAATTGGTAGGGGCATAAAAATCAGAAAATAAAGGAAATGTGATATTGAGATAACACAATATTTTGTTTATTGTAATCAAATAATGTTTGGAATTTACTCACATTAGTAACTGGGAGTTTGGTTTGCACATCAACTCCTACAAAGGCTGTGAATCTAGATATGATTTTGGCTGCTGTACTTATCATGATGATCTTCTTTTTAGTGTCATCTATAAAAATAGTGAAATCTTATAATAACACACATTTCCCCCCCAAATGATCAAGGACACATATCTGATCAAATTGTTGTCTAAATGTCACCTCCAAAACCTTATAAATTCAGACAGCAACTCTTGAGCATTAAATGTGAAAAGTGACTAAAAATAATCTGAAGTCTGTGGTAAGTGGTAATCATTAGATTTTAATTTCATGAAACATTTTCTTTAATTTATGATGCAGAATACACACAAATTTGAACTCTGCAAAGGAACAATGATAAGTGTCGAGCTAAAAATATTGAAATATTTCTGAAAATTATTACCTGATAATGGACCATTTTCTAGCTCTTTAATTTGGTGTTTTGCAGCCACACGATGAATAGGCAAATCTGGATGTAAATAAGATGACGCTTTGATATCCATAGTATGAGCAAGTTGTTTTCCAGATATAAAACCTTTCAGAGTTACTGACCCTTCAACAGATTTCTGAAAAGAAATGCAATCAAGTTGAAACAAACAAAAAAGTATATATGAAATATTAGACAGGTACTGATAAATAAAGTAAACTAAATTACAAAATTAGGACAATAATGTTTTGTATGAATATGGATATTAAAGATAAGATTTATATAAGTCTTCCAATTACATTATGAAGGCAGCCAAGCAGACATTCCAATATAAGAAGTTGATTTCTATACATGTTCAAACAAAAATCATGTATTTAGAAGGAATTGTAAATATCTGTTTTAAAATGAAAAATACAAAAATGTATGGCTCTTTTCACATGCAATCTATTTATCTATAGTTAACTTTAGAAATATTGAATTAGATGTATCATTAGAATTATAAATGTGAAATATATAATACTCTTGATATTCAATTTCTATTCGAACAGTTCTAAATGCACTCACATTTTCATAAAAAAAGAATTATGACATAAATTACACTAAAATTTAACTAATCAAAGTGCTTGAAAGCACTGAACAGTAAAGATTGCTTTAATTTATCAGTGGGAAGTAAAATTAAATATTGCATTGGTTGTTGTTGATTTAACAGCTATTCTAGCAAAGGAAGATAACTCCAATTTATAAAGATGAGGTTAACAATGACATACTTTATATTTATAGTACAGATATAAGATTCCTGCACCTTGCAAAAGTTATGTAATTTTCTTGACAAGTGAAATATCATTTTGTGCCTTGAATATCTGAGCATATATTACATCGATAAATTTCTGAAAATATTCATGGATAGTATTACCAATATGTTTTCAACTGATCGGGAGGAGCTTACGTTTCAATTTGCATAAGGACAGTCTATTTGAAGATGTGTGTGATAAGGACGACAACCGTTACAATTATTACTGATTTCTAATCACCTATCAGTGTCACCAAAATATTATAGAATAACGTCATATGTAGATTTAGCAACTGCTGTCGTTATAGTTTTACTTTCATACCCATAATTTCCAAAATGTGACAATTTATACATGTTTTTAAACTACATTTTTTCAAGAAAATTAAAGGATGCATCTCATAATTCATTTTGCAAATACACATATAGTGTTTACATATTTTAACTAGATCAATGACAATAACTGGACACTTCATTGATGATTTTATTCTAAAACACCTGTCTATAGATGGAAATTGTCTATAGTGAGCGAACTGGTTAAACTCTGCCCAGTCAAATGAAATAAATCAAGTAATATGTAAAGAATGTTATGATCAATGCACAATATTTTGTGTATCAAAAAAGGTAGTGATCAGCCTTGGAACATTTAGATATCAGGTCAGTCCCATAAGGTTTTGATTGTATTTTATGCAATCTTTACCTAAAAACCACCACTGATGAAGCTGAGATCATTGGACAAAATCACAAATGAAGAATGATTGATCAAGGCAAAAGTTCACAATATCCAGTGGTTCAATACAAAAAAAAACAAATTGAAATCAAAATAACGCTGAGTCAATAATCATGCATATTTGATAGAATATTGCAGAAGTGGTGTAGTTTTCTTGGTTTTTCTAGTCTGGTCTGGTTAAATCCTTCAAAAAAATACCAGCCGTTAAAAAAATATATGCTTTACTAATTAGTCAATGATAATTACCGCTTTATTTGTATTCTGTAGAAGAGCAAAAATGGAAAGCCTATCTCCATTAAATACATTAGGTTGTTGTGAAGGGATGTTTGTAGCTGTGCATCCTTTAGGAAGATTCCATTCCAAAACAATATCTGCAAAACTGTCTTCCATTGAAAACTCTAAAGCTCGTATCACCTATAAAATAAAAGCAGCACTTTAAATTCTTTTGGGTCAGAAGTGCTTTTCTGGATTCACCCTCATCATTGATAATATACAATGCTCCAAATTCAGAAATTATTGTGTTCCTTTATTATTGCTTTTTTTGAAGAAAGAACAAAAATGTAAGATTAATTATTATTTCATAAAAATCTGCATACAGTTGTATGTATTTGACAGCAGAATGTGTAATTTTGTAATTAGGATGCTCATCACGTTGGATTATTTCCAATCATAATTTCTAAATTTACAGCATTCATATAGAAAGTAGCATGGTCAACTGAATTGATAATCATTGGCTTTTCAGTTCAAACAGTAACCAGATGCTCCTCAAAACGCAGCTTGATACGACCGCATAGCATAGGTCAAATCCTGAAAAGTTGGGGCCAGTATGGACACAACATTCAAGCTTGATACAACTCTGAATTTAGATTGTGATTAAATAGTTGACTCAGAATAGGTTTCTGACACAGAATAAATGTGGTCTAAGAACTTAAAAAAAATAAAATTGAATTGGACATTTACCTATTATGTTCCAATATCCAAAATCTATATACATGGTTAGATTCAGCATATCAAAGAACCCCAAGAATTAAATTTTTGATTAAATCAAATAAAGTTCAATTTTGGACCCTTAAGAACTCAATGTGGACCAATTTGATAAAGGGGCCCAAATATCAAAAATCTAAATACATGGTTAGATTCAGCATATCAAAGAATCCCATATATTCAATGTTTGTTGAAATCAAACAAAGTTTAATTTTGGACCCTGATTTGGACCAACTTGAAAACTGGACCCATAATCCAAAATCTTAGTACATGTTTAGATTCAGCATATCAAAGAACCCCAAGAACTCAATTTTTGTTAAAATCAAATTTTAATTTTGGACCTTTTGGACCTTAATGTAGCTCAATTTGAAAACAGGTCCAAAAATTAGGAATCTGAATACACGGTTAGCTTCGCCATATAAAAAAAACCCCAATAATTCATTTTTTGATGAAATCAAACAAAGTTAAATTTTGACCCTTTTGGCCCCTAATTCCTAAACTGTTAGGAAGGTTGGGATTGATTTTTATTTTGGAGTTTTGGTCCTAACAGTTTAGGAATTAGGGGCCAAAAGGGGCCAAAATTTAACTTTGTTTGAATTCATCAAATCAAAGCACTGTAAGCGCTGTAGGCAGTTAACCAAAAACCAAGGCAATCATAATTATGAAAACTGTGGCAATGTTGCTTCAATTTTTTTTAAAGATTTTTAAAAAGAACAAACATTAAACAATCATATATTGCACATTTATGTTCATTTAATGAATTAATCATTAAGGCAAATAATTCATATTTTGTCAAAGTTTTTAAAAGCAACACATATATCAAGTATTTTTTTTTCATGGTCATGAGTCTGCAGTGGTACAAGTTCGCAATGAATGGTTGCAGTTCTTCTAGTTGATAGTTGACGTTGATATTAGTTGACTTTTAGTAGTTCAAGTTGACTTTAGTACGAGCTTGTAAAAGTATGAATGGACTTGCTTCCTTGGAAAGAAAACTGAGTTTGTTTTCAACAGTACAAAAGTTATGAGACACAAATCAGACAAATGTTTACTACTACAGGGATCAAAGGTGAGGTCTGACTGACCTGTCCATAGTAAATGTAAATGACCCCCACCTTCACCCCAAGTCTATGATGTTTAAGTTTGGAATAAAATGACAGGTAATTATGAAAAACAGTTGGTCAAACATTCTTGGGCTTGAAAATGAGCCATATGAAAATGAAAATTTTTATAGGACCAGAAATAATTCAAATTATAATTAAGGTAAATTCTTTAAACCTACTAATTTTTTCCATCAATAAAATTTTATAATAATCAAAAAAATGATTGTAACATAATGCTGTTACGAAGTCTCCCAAACAAATTAAGCTCCCATAATTATTCATTCCCATGGTCGGCTGAAATTGGGCAAGGTCTAGTACACATTGGTTAGGTCTAGCAATGTGATATGCATAATTATGTGACGCCTATGAGATTGACCTTGTATGTCATTCAATCTTTTTGAAATGACAAACAGGAATGAATATGGTTTAGGAGTTGGTATTTCAATCTTTTACAAGTTCTCAAAACACACACAAGAGGGGGTGGGGTGACCCTAGGGACTACCCCTATATTTCATTTAATTTTTTGTCTTGTCCCATACATGAATATATATGGTTTGGGGGTGGGGATCTCAACCGTTATCAAGTTTTCAAACAGGAGGGGGTGGGGTTACCCCAGTGACTTCCCCTATATTTCAATTGATTTGTTATATTGTCCAATACATGAATAAATATGGTTTAGGGGTGGGGATTTCGACTGTTTCCAAGTTTTAAAACATGAGGGGTGGGGTGACCCTAGGGACTTCCCATATATTTCATTTGATTAGTTATTTAGTCTCATATATGAATATATATGGTTTAATTTAAAGGTGGGGATCTCAACTGTTTCCAAGTTCTCAATCAGGAGGGGTGGGGTGACCGTAGGGACTTCCCCTATATTTCAGTTGATTAGTTATTTAGACTAGTGTCATACATGAATGTATATGGTCGAGGGGTGGGGATCTCATCTGTTTCAAAGTTATCAAACAGGAGGGGGTAGAGTGGCCCAATGGACTCCTCCACCTATATATCATATGATTTGCTTACATTCAGGTATCATATAATATAGTTGCATTATTTGTGGAAATAAAGTAAGAAACTTTCAGCTATTTTAACTGACCCATCAAAATTGAGAAGAAAACAAGAATGTGTCCAAAGTACACGGATGCCCCACTTGCACTATCCTTTTCCATGTTCCATGGACTGTAAAAATTGGGTAATAATCTAATTTGGCATTAAAATTAGAAAGGTTATACTATAGGGAACATCTGTACTAAGTTTCAAGTTGATTGGACTTCAATTTCATCAAAAACTACCTTGACCAAAAACTTTAACCTGAAACTCCCACTTTCATTTTCTATGTTCAGTGAACCGTGAAATTGGGGTCAAAAGTCTAATTTGGCTTTAAAATTAGAAAGATCATATCATAAGCAACAAGTGTACTAAGTTTCAAGTTGATTGGACTTCAGCTTCATCAAAAACTACCTTGACCAAAAACTTTAACCTGAAACTCCCACTTTCATTTTCTATGTTCAGTGGACCGTGAAATTGGGGTCAAAAGTCTAATTTGGCTTAAAAATTAGAAAGATGATATCATAAGCAACAAGTGTACTAAGTTTCAAGTTGATTGGACTTCAGCTTCATCAAAAACTACCTTGACCAAAAACTTTAACCTAAACGGACGAACGGACGCACAAACGGACGGAGGCACAGACCAGAAAACATAATGCCCCTCTACTATCGTAGATGGGGCATAAAAATACCCCTTGAAATTGCAGTAGTATGTTTAACTTTAAAAGCATCTAACATGCATTACCAACATTTATCACTGATAAAGAAAATTTAAACTGTCACCAGGAACATATACATGTATATTGTTAGATATACTGTTCCCAGCTGTCACATTGTATTGGATTTTGACATTAAAATTTGACAAAAAGTGATTTTGAGTTTGTGTACAAAATATTTTCTGCTTTTTTTTTCTTTTACATATATATCTTTTGGTTTTCAATTCTAGTGTTTATATTTATTTACCATGCAAAACCCGGGATTACCCTTATCCACTTCCGGAATCAGATCCGATATTAGTCTTTCTCGCGGCAGCCATTTTGTTTTCAATGTTGTTTTTGACAGATAGTGAGATACGATTTTACCCGGATTTACACATTATTTGTCGGCGATTTTCTGTATAAAGCTAGCGGTTGAACAATATGAACATCGCTGTCATGAATAATAATGATGAAAATAAGTTTTGAGATCGTTTATTAGGAGACTTTGGTAAAAATGTTTGCAAAGTGTCAAAGTTATTTTTTATTTTCCTTCTTTCGGGCATGTCGGGCGTAGCTAGTAACCAAGAAGAAAGTCCGACTGCAAAAGTGGAAGGTCGCAGACCTCGGACCACCACTAATTTGAACCCCTGCCTCCAAATTGAAAAGATCCAAAAATTTCGTCTTCTAATTCAAAACTGCCGCCAACAGCGTGAACAGTTGAACTAATTTTAATAGACTACTGACGTAGTTGACACTACGCATTGACGACAAACAATATTCCTACGACTATTGCCATTTGGGAAATTTAAACTACTTGTCTTTAGAGATTTTCGGTGATTAAATATTTCACACATTTGTTCTTTGACATCTTAGCCAAAAGCTCAGGGAATAATAAACACATAAGGATACCTAATGTGCTCTACTTCCTATGTGCAACTTCAAAACTTTTGGGAAAATCGACGATCATTTAAGGTTTTTCTGGTCATATTTTTTGTAATCCAGAATTAAAATATGAAAAAAACTGTCCAACAAGTTATAAATAACATAATATCCAGCTAGATAATAACAATGGCACGTATTTCAGCATTTATTGGGTAGAACACAAATCCAGGGTGCTCGCATAAGGCAGCTTAACTGCCTAAAAAATGAATACTCCAAAAATCAATCTCAACCTTCCATTTATGGTCATAAACCTTGTGTTGAAATTTCATATATTTCTATTTACTTATACTAAAGTTATTGTGCAAAAATCAAGAAAATTGCTTATTTGGGCCCTTTTTTTAGCCCCTAATTCCTAAACTGTTGGAACCAAAACTCCTAAAATCAATCCCAACCTTCCATTTGTGGTCATAAACCTAGTGTTTAAATTTCATAGATTTCTATTTACTTATACTAAAGCTATTGTGCGAAAACCAAGAAAAATGCTTATTTGGGCACCATAATAGGTTTCCGACACAGAAAAACTGGTCTAAGAAATTGAATTGGTTATGTGATTTGAATTGATATTCATTTTTTTGCTTTTGTGCAATACACTATGGTGTTGCATATTGATCCCCCTTTATCTGCCAAAAAAAAAAAATATTTGAAGAAATTTTCTTTTAAATTTCTGAAACTTGAGAACAAATTGTCCTCCACTCCTCACCCCCCCTTTTTCCATAATAAATTCTTTCCCTCAAGACATGGTCATGATCTCAATTTAAATTTCCAATGGTTTTTGCAACCATAATAATTTAACCCATTTAAATACATCAAAAAACAAAATGACCTACATAATCACAGCTTAAATTAAATTACCTTGATTAGCATTTTTAAAATAGTTACTCCTAAAAATAAATTGACAGCTAATCACCACAAGACAATATAACATTTCTTTATTATACATAATTTAAAAGCAGTGTAAAGAAGGTAATTCAAAATGTTGTGTTTGAATTACTTCCCTTACACTGCTTTTAAATTATGTTTAGTACTTAAGTCATTGTTCATTAACCAGGACACCCTTGTTTTCCCCCTTTTTTGCCCCTAATTCCTTAACGGTTTGAGCCATAACCCCCCCCCCCCCCCCCTCCCAGCCAATTTTTACCATCCCTTTGTAGTATGAAAATTTGTGGTCATAAACCTTGTGTTTAAATTTCATAGTTTTCTATTTAAGGAATGACTGTAATATTTTTTCTGTCTATGAAGAAATAACATAAAAATTTGGTGCATAGTGAATTACGCGCGTAGCGGGTTATTTAACAGTGCGCACCACATTTTTTATGTTATTTCGAATAGACAGAAAAAATATTACAGTCATTTCTTATAATTTAATTCTAAATTCCATTTTAAGCCGTAGAAAACCATGAAAAAACGTTGATGACGTCACGGTCACATGACTAAATTATGTCTATGGGCAGATAACAAAATAATGTCAGCCAATCAGAGGATGCGTTACATCCAAAATTAAATTATTTACTGATATTAAAGTTATTGTGCAAAAACCAAATGTCTTCGGGCGATGCGGACAATGACGACGTGATACAAATGTATGACCGCAATTTTTTTGTTATGCAGTCGTATGAAAACAATCGAAAACCAGGTGCTCCACAGGGCGCAGCTTTATACGACCGCAGAGGTCGAACCCTGAACAGTTGGGGCAAGTATGGACAAAACATTCAAGCGAGATACAGCTCTGAATTTGGATTGTGATCAAATTTTTGACATTACATGGTTTTTTTTTACACAAAACAAATGTCAAGATTTTACAAATCAATTAAAGATTTCTTCTTCAAACTTTTTAAATCTAAAATTAAAAAGTTGACACAGCATAGGTTTCTGACACAGAATGAATGTGGTCTAATGAACTTAAAAGTTTTTTTTTGCCTTTAAGCAATTCACTATGCTGTTGAATATTAATCCTCTCAAAAAAATGTTTGAAGAAATTTTCTTTTTATTTATGAAATCTGAAATGAGAAAAATTTAACCCCCCCCCCCCCCCCCCTTTTCCCTTTTTCCAAAACTGATATCAATTCAAATTTCTAATGGAGTTTGCAACAATAACTACTCTTTTAAATACATCATAAAATATTAAAATGTAAAATAAAGTGCTTGTTATCACTGAATGGTAAAGATTGGTTGGTAGTAAAAGTGAATATACATTGTTTATTGTATAAAACAATAAAAAAAAACTTCATCAGCAACATTTTATATTGGCAAATTTCCAATGAAGTTATTTACATAAAGTTATTGGCAAATAAAAATAGAAAATGACATCATAGTCATGTCTGGCAAATGTCCAACATACACTATCTAAAAACATTTTAGATAAGATAAGGAAAAAAAGCTTCATCAGCAACATTTTATATTGGCAAATTTCCAATGAAGTTCTTTACATAAAGTTATTGGCAAATAAAAATAGAAAATGACATCATAGTCATGTCTGGCAAATTTCCAACATATATTATCAACTACTATCTATACAAAGAAAGATAACTCCAATTGAAAATTAATTGCTATTGCACAATATTGTGCAATTAGATATTTCTTGCTATTGTGCAATACTGTGCAATTGAAAATTTCTTGCTATTGCACAATACTTGATATGGAATCCTGATTTGGACCAACTTGAAAACTGGGCCCATAATCAAAGTACATATTTAGATAAAGCATATCAAATAAGCCCAAGAATTTAATTTTTGTTAAAATCAAACTTAGTTTAATTTTGGACCCTTTGGACCTTAATGTAGACCAATTTGAAAACTGGACCAAAAATTAAGAATCTACATACACAGTTAGATTTGGCATATCAAAGAACCCATTTATTCAATTTTTGATGAAATCAAACAAAGTTTAATTTTGGACCCCCATTTGGACCAACTTGAAAACTAGGCCAATAATTAAAAATCTAAGTACATTTTTAAATTCAGCATATCAAAGAACCCCAAGGATTCATTTTTTGTTAAAATCAAACTAAGTTTTATTTTGGACCCTTTGGACCTTTATGTAGACCATTTTGAAAACGGGACCAATAATTAAGAATCTACATACACAGTTAGATTCGGCATATCTAAGAACCCCAATTATTCAATTTTTGATGAAATCAAACAAAGTTCAATTTTGGACCCTTTGGGCCCCTTATTCCTAAACTGTTGGCACCAAAACTCCCAAAATCAAACCCAACCTTCCTTTTATGGTCATAAACCTTGTGTTTAAATTTCATAGATTTCTATTTACTTATACTAAAGTTATACTGCGAAAACCAAGAATAATGCTTATTTGGGCCCCTTTTTGGCCCCTAATTCCTAAACTGTTGGGACCTCAACTCCCAAAATCAATCCCACCCTTCCTTTTGTGGTCATAAACCTTGTGTCAAAATTTCATAGATTTCTATTCACTTAAACTAAAGTTATAGTGCGAAAACCAAGAAAATGCTTATTTGGGCCCTTTTTGGCCCCTTATTCCTAAAATGTTGGGACCAAAACTCCCAAAATCAATCCAAACCTTCCTTTTGTGATCATAAACCTTGTGTTAAAATTTCATTGATTTCTATTCATTTTTACTAAAGTTAGAGTGCGAAAACTAAAAGTATTCGGACGACGACGACGACGACGCAGACGACGACGCCAACGTGATAGCAATATACGACCAAAAAATTTAAATTTTTGCGGTCGTATAAAAATGTATGCAAACTAATATTTTATGATCAGGTAAGTAAACAAAGCATAGGCAGTGGAAAAAAACATTCATTTCGCTTGGCACTCCAACTTAAAATTAGTGTTTTTAAATGAAGCTATGAAATTGGAAAAGGGGGGATGGGGTTTGATTAATTTTCAATAATGAAATAACTTCTTGTTAAAACACCCTTTTTTTTTATAAGTGAGCACTATATGAATTAAAAGGAACCAATTATAAAAGTCCTCTACTCTTTCTGATTTTTGTTTCAGTACAGCCTAATGACAAGTTATTGACGACATTCAAACCTTGGCTTTCATGTTGTCTTTTTCATCTTTGATAAATGTTGCTCTTCCAGCACCAGCTTTAGCTACATTTTTTATCAGACTTGTAGAAGCTCCATGACCAACACCAAATGTAAATACCCTGTAATAAATGAAATAAACTAATCTATTAATGCAAGTACAATATCTTGTTCATGATTGTAAATTTAAAAAAAGTAGAATTCCCATTAAAAAGCAATGGCAGGAATTTACAATACCCTGCACAGTACAATGAACTAAGCCTGAACCCTCACAAAAACCAAAGTGCATGTGAGCACTGTCAGTAAAGATTAAAACCTTTGACATGAATATATACAATAATTTTTATTTTACAAAGATTCAAAGACATCAGTTTTCCATTTTCCTGCTATGCTTTAATAGTGGCAGGAGCTAATAATGCCATAAAAACTGAATTAAATATATAGTTTATGAAATTATTCAAAATCATTTCAAAAGTTTATTTTAGAGAATTGACAAGTCTAAAGACTTTGATTTTTGAAATCATTATTTACCATATACATATGTAGCAAAATGAAGCACACCAATATATATATTAAATGTTTTATCAACTTGTTTTGACAATACCCCACCTTGAATTATGAGAATTTTGTCCAACTAAATTTACAACAGCTTCAGTATTGCCAACTTCACCATCTGTCAACAGGAAAATCTAAAACAGAAATTATTTACTTTGAAATAGAAAATTACTAGATCTTGGAGAAATTTTATAATGAGGTGGGGGGGGAAGGGGTCTTGATCTTGAAATCCCGGGCTTAAAAAACATGAAATCCTGAGGTCCTGAATTTAAAGAAATTAAAGTCCTGACATCCTGAAATTCGAAAAAAAGAATTCCCGGATCCCTAAGTCCAGAGCTTAAAATCACTCGATCCCAACGTTCTGATCCCCCTCTGTAATTACACAATAGAGCTAAGGGACGACATCAAAAGTTCAATGATGGATAAAAAACTTAATTCACACAGTTTTTTTCAATAACCCCCCCCTTCTTAACTTAATTTGGGAAAAATTGATTGACCAATATGGATGTATGTAAAAATCAATGTCGGATAAACAAAACTTGCAGCAGTTTAACTCCCCCCAACCCCATACCTATTTGATTTAAGTTTTTATCATACATTGATCTTTTAATGTCGTCCCTAAGGGCAACTAACGTTTATTAGTAGATTAGTTTGCTGGAAAAGGTGAGGGTGGAAGGTTTTTATTATTTTTAAATCTTTATTTCCTCCAATAAACTTTCGTAATGTGTTATTAATATGCAAGGGTATTAATAAATATCATATAATGTAAATATACTGAATTCAGTATACTTTAAAAAAAATAATCTAAAATGAATATTTCCTATTGGCAACCACTGTTCTTATTGCCTTAGAAACCTTTTTTTTTTAATAAATAGCCTAAATGAGGAGAAATGCTTTTTTTAGGACTTCATACATTTTTGTAGACAAGTGTTTCTTCTGCTTTCTAATCCATGGTTTATAATGCCCGTAATATGATGCATGTGCATTTGTATTATAAGTACAGAGTAAAATGAAAACTCAAACTGTGTTGAAAATACTAGGGTTGATGTTTGTATTCTTCTGCGTGGTGCAAATATAAGTTTATAATCGATCAGTAATTATAAACATGCATTACTCAAAAGAAGTTTTTTAATGACTTTTCTGGTTAGCTGGGGAGAGAAGATGTTTGATCTTTGTCAAACAAAAATGCCAGTTTTGTTGTATATCTTGTTATAAGTTGGTCGATTTTTTGTAATCAATATATGGTCTTTTGTAACAGACTGAAACCTTGCAACATAAATATCTGCATGCAAGGTAACTTCTGATAACAATCCCTTTCTAAAAAACTGCTACTTTTGTGGAAGGCTTGACAAACTAGAGGCTCTCAAGAGCCTGTATCGCTCACCTGATTCTACTTGGGTTTTTGAAATCTATAAAAAAATTTAAAATTTGGCTAAAAGTAACAACACTTGGCCAGCACCTCATAAGGAAAGGAACATTCATGCTATGTTTGATTTAATTCAATTCAGTGGTTCTTTAGAAGAAGACTTTTGTATGCATTTCCCATAGGGTCCTATGTTAAAATAAGTCCCCCCACTTGCAGCCATCTTGGATGTTGCAATGACAACAAAGTAACAACACTTGGTCAGCATCTCATTAGGAACATTCATGCTATGTTAGGTTTCATTCCATTTAGTGGTTCATTAAAAAAGAAGACATTTGTATGTATTTCCCATAGGGTCCTATGTTAAACTAAGTCCCCAACTGGCGGCCATCTTGGATGATGGATCGGCTACAAAGTAACAACACTTGGTCAGCATCTCATAAGGAACATTTATGCTATGTTTGGTTTCATTCCATACAGTGGTTATCTATAAGAAGAAACTTGTATGTATATCCCATAGGGTCCTATGTTAAACTAAGTCCCCCACTGGCGGCCATCTTGGACGTTGGAATGGCGACAAAGTAACAACACTTGGTCAGTATCTCATTAGGAACATTCATGCTATGTTTGGTTTCATTCCATTCAGTGGTTCACTAAAAGGAGACATTTGTATGTATTTCCCGTAGGGTCCTATGTTAAACTAAGTCCCCCAACTGGCGGCCTTCTTGGATGATGTATCGGCTACAAAGTAACAACACCTGGTCAGTACCTCATAAGGAACATTCATGGCATGTTTTGTTTTATTCCATTCAGTGGTTCTCTAAAAGAAGTCATTTGTATGCATTTCCCATAGGGTCCTATGTTACACTAAGTCCCCCTGCTGGCGGCCATCTTGGATGTTGGATCGGCTACAAAGTAACAACACTTGGTCAACACCTCATAAGGAACATTCATGCCATGTTTGGTTTCATTCCATTCAGTGGTTCTCTTAAAGAGACATTAGTATATATTTCCCATAGGGTCCTATGTTAAACTAAGCCCCCCGCTGGCGGCCATCTTGGATGATGGATCTGCTACAAAGTAACAACACTTGGTCAGCACCTCATAAGGAACATTCATGCCATGTTTGGTTTCATTCCATTCAGTGGTTCTCTAGAAGAAGTTCAAAATGTAAAAAGTTAACGACGACGACGGACGCCAAGTGATGAGAAAAGCTCACTTGGCCCTTCGGGCCAGGTGAGCTAAAAATGAATTTTGAAACAGGATGTTTTGAATCAAATGAAATTATCTGTTTGGTTAAAGGAAACAGAAATGAACAAAATCCAGAAATTTAAAATTTTTCTGGCAGGAAGATTTCAGAGGGGTGCTAGGATGAAAATCAATTACTGCGGATTCACAATTGTTCGTTGGATACCAACTTTCTTGAGTATAGATGAACCAAGAAGTCAAATGTTCAATGAATTACAATTCAGAGATTGCTTTAAACCATGAAAATAAATATTCAAGAAGATGCAAGTTTTCCTCAATCCACAAAAGTTGATACCAACGAAAATAAATAAATCCACAGTAATTAATTTATATTTACTTATGCAGATAACATGTGTATTTTTGGAAGAATTATATAGATGGTATATCAATAGCTAGCAATCTAAAAGAACTGTAGAAAATTCAGGCATTTTGTATTTTTTTTTAATTGTTCCTATTTCTTTCTAAATACCTGTCTTGGATAGTGTTTATTATTCTCCATGCTATAAATTGCTGATAATGGAGATAGAATATCTGTTCCACCCATGTTGGCCATCATTTCATTTTGATGATGTTTTGCAGCAGCAAGACTTTCCTCATTATATTGTTGACTTCTGAAAAATATAGAATGAACATTTTGGTGACTCTATAACAAAATTGCCATGGATTGGATGCATGCTGATTTTCAAATTGGTTTTTAAGTATTGCTAGAAAGAATCTCAATAGATATAAGGAGAAATTTTGATGTCAATAGCTTACAATGATGATCATACTGCCATTCCAACTAATGACATATTTACTGCTGAAAATTGGTATCCAACAAATATTAATGAATCCATAGAATTTTTCATTTCAAAAATGCATAATTTTTGCTAAACTACCCCAGAAAATATTGAATGTGCACATATTTTACAACTTATCATTTATTGCTGATACAAACCTTTGAAACAGGTTTCACTCTTATAGGTATTTAGTAGGGGAAGGCAATACCCTATCTCAAATTAATTTGTAATGTTCTATGAACAATTTAACATCAAACATTAAAGGTAGTTCAATACCTACCTGTCAAATAAAAAACTGTAATTATTTCCAAATGACACAATATTGAAAAGACATCCAACAGGTAAACTCTTCAAGAAAAGGAGTAGAGCTGCTTTAGATTTCTCCATTCTATCTCCATTCATACTACCTGTATAGGTAAATGTAGAAATTATAACAATATCAACAATGATGAAATCAAACAAAAGTTTAATTGTGGACTTTTAGACTTCAATGTTGACCATTTTATAAATGTAGACCAAATCCAAAATCTGAATACATGTTTACATTCAGCATACTAAAGAATTCAAAAGTATTCAAGACTTTGAATCAAACAAAATTGAAATATGTCAATAGACAATCTATAGAAAGTATTTGTAAACTACTGTTTTAGCACCTTTTTCCTAAATGGTGGGGGCCACTTCCCCCAAAATCAATCCCAACCTTCCGTTCATGGTAATGGAACCTTGTGGTACAATATCATACAGATCAACAGACTTATACTCAAGTTATAATTCAGAAATATAAAAATCCAAGTTTTTTTGCCTATAATACTGAAATAAATTAGGCTATAACATCCAAAATCAATCCCAAACCTTC
The DNA here is from genome assembly GCA_019925275.1 of Mytilus edulis. Taxonomy (NCBI): domain Eukaryota; kingdom Metazoa; phylum Mollusca; class Bivalvia; order Mytilida; family Mytilidae; genus Mytilus; species Mytilus edulis. Next base: position 38,367,267 of record CM034350.1, read on the forward strand.
CTTGTGAGGTATGTAATATTGTGGATCTCTACACTTATAGACAAGTTATTGTCCCTGAAACAAGAAAAATGCTTGCTGTTGAAACATGAAAATCAGAGTTTCTTCCCCTCTGATTCCTAAACAGTTAGGACTATAACCCCAAAAACCAAACCCAAACTTTCTTTTGTTGTATTCAATCTTATAGTAAAATTTGATAGCAATTCATACTCTTATACTCAGGTTATTGTCTGGAAACCAAATGTCTTAGGATGACAACAGCATTGAAAATGTTATAACATTATACGACATAAATATTGGTTGCAACAGTATTACCTGATCTGTCAATAACAAAGATAAATTCTCTTTTAACATTTCCACAATGATTCTTCAAATCTGGTATAAAATTCAACATCAAAACGTCTTCTTTTAATAATCCATCTGAAAAACAGTGGCATAACCAGAAAACAATCCATAAAGTTATTATAATTATTATTCTGCCTCAATTCGATCAATGTGTGTATGTGTGTTTACAGTGCAATGAGGGTTTAACTCTGGGATTATGTTTCATAGTACAAAATAATAGAATCCTTCATCTGAGACACCTTTGTACTTGTTTTTGTAATTTCCATAGAAACAAGACTACAAAAAAGTCAGTGCAAGAGTTGTCAATCAAATTTTCTTTTTTAATCAAAGGCTTAATTGATAGTTGTTGTTATATCACATTGTTATTGTGTCTTGTATTTTTGACCTTGATGCTACAGCACTTTTTTGTATTGTTTTTCTAGGCCTCAGTGACAAAGTGGTCTAAGTAGTTCTACTACTGTAATCACTAGCCAGTCAACACTGAGGCTGTGAGTTCAACCCTGCTCATGCAGGTGCACTTAACTCTAATCTTACTTGACTATAGGATTGTCAGTTTTCCTATTGAAGGTATACGTAATACTTTTGGATTTTCCCATGGCCTAAAATGACCTAATATACCTTCTCTTTAAGTAAAATATTGTGGAGATGATGGTTAGAAGGCCTTTAATCTCTTTTTTACTCAGCACTATTTAAAACTTGAGCTTCACTGGACATTAGATACAGCAACAGGTATTTTACACAATGTATTTTGCTTGATGCAGTAAAAAGCTGGAATATTGATATCAATCTAAGAGTTAAATTGAGGTGTTTTTTTTCAGTTTCATGCAGCTTTAAACTTTACATTTGTGCATAACATACACATTTTATAATAGACGCAACATAAAATGGGTTGTCAGAAAAAATTGTTTCATTGGTACCAAGTGTATACCTTCCTTGGACTTCAGTGATATTCACAATTCCAGAAATATCTGTATATAACAATAACTCAAGAAAAATCTGTATAACAATATCTTATGACTTTTAATGTGTTTTATGTCTTAGTCTTAAGTTATGAGAATCAAGTTTAGAGCCTTTGAATAAAGATCATGATTAAACTCATTTCATTAACAATCTAATTATTTTTTCCATAAAATAACATAAATTCCAAGGTTCTGATTATTTTCTTACCTTTGTTACGATCACCAACTTCTAATATTGCTTCTGGCTTAGAAACATCATCATACGACACAAAAAATTCCAAATCTCTATTTTGATGACATATGTCCTTTAACTTTATCTGAAATATTCAATACATGCATTTTAACCGAGTTGTTTATCAATCAAACATCTTTAAGATTATGACATCATGAGTCAATGATTGCTGTGTTACATATTGTTTTCTGTATTTTTTTTTGTACATTAATTAGGCCATTAGTTTCTTTGTTAGAATTGTTTTCTGTTTGTCATTTTGGGGCCTTTTATAGCTGACTATGCAGTATGGACTTCGCTCATTGTTAAGGGCAATAGGGTGACCTATAGGTGTCTATTTCTGTGTCAATTGGTCTCTTGTGAAGAGTTGCCTCATTTGCAATCATATCACATCTTCTCTTTATGCTCAAGCAACTAAAAATGGGGGGATATTGTTTTACCCCTGTCCATCCATTCCTGTCCCTCCTTCCCATTATGGGTATATAGTTATTCTGCATAACTCCTCCTACATTTAAATCCTAGGAAGTTTTCACTTTACTGTCTGTTTGTACATATATTGAAGATATGCATGTGGTCAGGGTTTTGATATTTATCAATATTTGCTCTTTTGGGAGATAGTTGAACTTTGTCTTTTAATGGAGTATTTACTTGCATAAGAGGAGCGTGCTGCCATGCTCAACTTATGCATTTTAAAATAACACCTTGCATCTGAGGGGGCATCAATTGTGTCTCCCAGACACAATAATATCTCAAAGAAAGCCCTACATTGACTTTGTTACAATACAGTTACTTCAGAGTGGAGTCAGGAGCATCACTGAAGGAAGGAAAAATCCAGCATTTTTTTCATTTTTAAAGGGGCATAACTCTAGAATGGTAAAATTGATGGCACCAAAATTCGAAATGATCTGTGTTTTTAGGTAACAACTTCACTCAAAGCTAAACACAAAGCAACGTCATTTAAATATATGCCTACCTCTGCTGAATGTTTATCATCAGATATTTGTAACTGTAAATCATCTCTATAAGTGCTAACAGATTTGATTTTGTGATGACCCTTTACTGATGCAGTGAATCCTAACTTAACAGGTTTTATTGAGTTCCGTGTATCTCCTGCATCTCCAGCTAAAAGAAAATAATAAATGCTATTTGTTAAATGCATTATTTAAAAGTTGTTGGAGTAAATTCAAACTTAAATAATACAGAAGCATATGGTGGTACATGCTATTTTGCAATCTTTATGGATGTGTAGCCTAAGAAACACGATTTATGTGTCAAGTAAAAACAAGACTTTATAGTCTAGTGACAATCTACAAGTATATCAAATGGTGGGGGGAATAACCAAGTTTGTCTAAACTTCAGTCTTTCAATTGTCGCTGTAAGTGACCTAGCGCCCTATATGGGTGATTTTATTTATTTCATGGTGAATTAGCTTCTCAATTTCAGCAGAAGTAAAATGATTGGTTCATTAAAAAACATCCAGAAACAAAAGTTTTGGAAAGATTAGTCTTATAATAGCTGCCTTGATCTTGAACTTGACTTATTGACCAAAAACTTTTGAACCCAGTTTGGCAAAAGTTGGACAGAAATAATTCAAGAGACATTATCATTAGGCCTAAAATAAAATATTGTTTGTTTCCCCAATCCTGACCGACCCCGCAAAAATGGTGCTACTCATAAAATTTTATTGTCAAAACCAAGTCAAGTATTATTTTATTCATTTTGGATTTTCAGGATTGCCGGTTTCCGATAATGTTCAAGCTTTTTGGAAAAATAAAATCATTTCCCTACCTACCCAGCCACACCTGGCTGGCAGGGTCGGGATTGGGGAAACAAACAATATATTAATTTAGGCCTTATTTTTATGATTACAGTACTATTAATAGTTTCTGAGAAATTGACCTTAGACCTATTGATCCCTAAATCAATATGGGTGTTTTTCTGGTTTCGATTGGGCATTATCAATTCAATGAGGTTGTTACTGTTGTATTAACTATTGTGGTTTCATTTTTTTCTGTGGGTACCAATTTTTGTGGATTAATGAAGACTTGCATGTTTATGGAAATTTAGTTTGGTGGTTGTGCCGAATTCTGCATACAAGCCTATAGAAAATTTGTTATTCATTGAACATTTAATTTCATGGATCACCTGTAACAACGAAATCCACAAAAAATATAGTATCCAATAAATAATAATGATTCCACAGTATGATGTCATTGCAGTAAGTCCAGAAAAAAGAGTCCATTAGTGAAATCAGGACTTCAGTTTGAGAAATAGGACTTCTACTATAGGGAATCAGATTCAAATTCTTACTTCATATGATGTCAGACTGGACTGATTTTAGAAACAAATAACGATTTGAAAGCAGAAGTTTATTTGAGTTCAACACATGTTATAACAATCATTCATAAATAAACATCATTTATATCTATTAAATACTAGGTTATTAAAACAGACTGACCAATCTGTTCAGACAAATACTCAGTACCATTTCTATGGGTCTTTAAACAAATCATTTTTGTTAATGTTAATAAAATTGTTAAATGTACACCTAAATTGCAAACCTGTGAATTTTCCTTTTCTTCCCTTATGCCTACAAGATATAACAATAAATAATATCTTTTTTATAAATTATTTGAGCTTGTATAGACTGACCTGATGAATATCTAGTATTCAAAACATATGGCAATTCAAAAATCAGATCCCCATCTGGTTGAACAGTTAACTCTACAACATATGCCATGGTCAATACAGCTGTTTCCCCTGCATCCAAGTTACCAAGCTTACACACAAAAATATCTCCAGCATATTTACTCTCCGATAGAAAGAACGCAGCCTGACCAGTAGATGTAGCTTCTTCAAAGGTTATCTTAGCCTAAAATAAACAAATACTGTATGTAATGCCTAAATTATCCATAACTTTATTATTTGACAAGGTGATAACAATTTTAATTATACAATGACTGTCGTCTGATTTTTCTGCTGCAGTTTTTTGTTACATTTAAATACTATTGAAATAGTTTTTTTTTTGTATTTTCAGCAGCATAATAGTATAAAATATCAAAGTCATAACATGAACAATACTCACTTGATCTAAATGTATGCACCGCTTGCTTATATCGATATTATAAAAGGACATCACTCCAGAACAGTAAAACTTTAAGTGAGGCCACCCAAATTCAAACTTGATCTCTGTTTTGTGGTAATAAGCATTGCGTATAAGTTTCTACACAGAGTGGTAAAGGCACACTAAAGTTAGAGAACAGAAACAAAGAACCCTTCCATTTATAAAGGGGCATAACTCTAGAATGGTAAAAATGACACCATCCAAATTCAAACTTGATCTTGGTTTTTGGTTATAACATTGTGTGTAAGTTTGCAGAGGTAAAATAGCAATGAGTAGAAATCTATATATCAATTTGGTTTTAATATTAATCTTCTGTTAAGATGTTTGTAAAACTGTGCTATGATATTTTTGTTTATCAATAATAGGAATAATCCCATGTCATAGAATGTATTTCTGAAAGCTGGGAAAATATTCAATATGTTATTAAATAAACTCATCATAGATACCAGGACTGAAATTTCATATTTACACAGACGTGCTTTTCGTCTACAAAAGACTCATCAATGACGCTCGAATAAAAAAATGTTGAATAGGCCAAATAAAGTACGAAGTTGAAGAGCATAGAGGACCAAAATTCCTAAAAGTTTTGCCAAATACAGCTAAGGTAATCTATTCCTGAAGTAGAAAAGCCTTAGTATTTCAAAAATTCTAAATTTTGTTAACAGTTAATGTATAATTATAAACATATCAATGATAACTCAAGTCAACACAGAAGTGCTGAATACTGGGCTGGTGATACCCTCGGGAAATAAATCTTCACCAGCAGTGGCATCGCAGTGATATTGTTTGCCTTAAATTACCGGAGAATAAAGGCTTTTTCCCCTGGAAAAGAATCCCAATTTGAAAAAACTAGAGGCTCTAAAGAGCCTGTGTCGCTCACCTTGGTCTATGTGAATATTAAACAATGGACACAGATGGATTCATGACAAAATTGTGTTTTGGTGATGGTGACTTATTTGTAGATCTTACTTTGCTGAACATTATTGCTGTTTACAGTTTATCTCTATCTATAATAATATTCAAGATAATAACAAAAAAACAGCAAAATTTCCTCAAAATTACCAATTCAGGGGCAGCAACCTAACAACCAATTATCCGATTCATCTGAAAATTCCAGGGCAGATACATCGTGACCTGATCAACAATTTTACTTCCTGTCAGATTTGCTCTTAATGCTTTGGTTTTTGAGTTATAAGCCAAAAACTGCATTTTACCCCTATGTTCTATTTTTAGCCATGGCGGCTATCTTGGTTGGTTGGGCGGGTAACCGGACACATTTTTAAACTAGATACCCTAATGATGATTATGGTTAAATTTGGTTAAATTTGGCCCACTAGTTTCAGAGGAGAAGATTTTTCTAAAAGATTATTAAGATTTACGAAAAATGGTTAAAAATTGACTATAAAGGGCAATAACTCCTAAAGTGGTCAACTGACCATTTTGGTCATGTTGACTTATTTGTAGATCTTACTTTGCTTAACATTATTGCTGTTTACAGTTTATCTCTATCTATAATAATATTCAAGATAATAACCAAAGTTTGGTTAAATTTGGCCCAGTAGTTTCAGAGGAGAAGATTTCTGTAAAAGTTAACGCAGGACAACGACCCCGGACGACGAAGACGGACGCCAAGTGATGAGAAAAGCTCACTTGGCCTTTCGGCCAGTGAGCTAAAAATGGCTTAAAATTATTCCCAAAAAGACCATTTTTTTCCCAAACAGTGCAGTCAAGTATTAATTGTGCATGAAAACAAACTGAAAAACACTCATTTAAACATTTTTAATGCCTAAAAAATGGCTATATATACAGATTTGAGGGTCTATTTATGTATCATCACTGACAATAAGGGCTCTTATTTCAAATGAGGGTTTACCTCTTGAAAGGGGATCTGCAAATTGAAGTTCCAGTCAAATTCATGGTTTATTATAAATTTCCCAATTTGATACAAATGACGCATATTTTCCCAATAAAAAAGGGTAGAGGTAGTTTTGAAAAAAGCCAACAATATCACTGCATCGACCCAGTGGTTGTAAATAAACTCATCATAGATACCAGGACTGATATTTTTCCTATGAACAGATGAAATATTTATGAATGGTAGGGATTTTGCCCCAAAAAAATACATGAATAGGGGGTGTCTTTAAAAAGCCAGAAGTCTGTACCCAAATAAATATGTTTCTTTGGCCATGATGTTGTATGTCTTTCCCCTTTAAAACCTAATGTCATTAGTAGATTGAATTTAATTATGGTCATGAAATATTATGACACTGTCACACATACTTTTATAGAAGACTTCTTTGAACCCTTTTGACGTCATCCGATTCAATACAAACTTGGCTCTTTTTATTTGATTACCAGACCAAATTATTCATGATTATTTGATTATCTAGGACTGTATTTTTGATTATTTGATTATCTTCTTTAAAGAAATAATTAATGATTATTATTTATGTGATTATATTGGCAAAACAAATTGTTATTATGTGAATCTTTTACACTCCCCTGAACGGCCTGAATAAACTTTCACAATTATGGGAGAAGCTTTAGATTTTTAAAATCTTACCTGTTGCTTTTCTTGACATTCTGCTACAATATGTCTGCCATTAATATCTGCTTCAAACTTATACACAGCTGACATGTCGTCAATAGGGAAGACATAACGTGTCTCGATAGATTCTGTGCTGTTGTTAACATAGGTCAATTTAGATTCAACATTGGCAATGAATCCTTGGATTGTCACATGTGTCTTTGATTCTGTTAACAACACTGGAAAGACAAAATGAATCTACAATCTAATGAATCAATTTGTCAGTACTTTACCCATATAATTGAAGATTCAATATCAGTAGAGGGATACAGTTAACAAGTGACTATACAAATTTGAACAGAAAATGCATTAACTTAAAATAAATTAAGTGGAACAGACGAATATATTGAAATTATAAAGAAACTTAAAGTTCAAAATTTGAACAAATAATAGTTAGAATGTGTCTAGAAACACAAATGTCCTTGATCAAGCTTTGCAATTTTCCAAGTTTAAAAGGGGCATAATTCTAGAAAGGTAAATAACTCACAACCAAATTATTACTGTCTGCATAATGTGGCTCTTGGCATTTTGTATGAGTTTCATAAAATTTGGATGAGGAAAACTTAAGCTCAAGTTGGTGAAACAAAAAAAATACAATTTTCCAAGTTATAAAAGAGCACAACTCTAGCAAGGCATGTGACTTACTACCCAAATTTCTAACTCTGTCTGCTAGTTTTCGTTCTTAGCATTGTGCAGGAGTTGCATAACTTAAGGCTTCTACTCCCTCAGTCAAAATTGACCGTAGATTGAATTGGCAATTATGTATACATGTATGGTCATATAGCTCTTCAAATGTTTCAATTCTACATCATTGGCTTTCAAATAAAGCATTCCTGATGAAAGTTATTCAGAAAAGCATGTCAGACACATGAAATTAATGAAACAATAACTTACAAATTAGAGTAAATTACTCATTCAATAGTCGCTAGCAGGGTGGAGAACACATAATTTTTTGAATGTTTAAAAGGACAAATGAATTAAGACTTTTGATTGTTTTCATTGTGTTGTGAGGATTGGGGTTAAGACAATTGGATATATCCATCATCATCTGTAAGACAGAACTTCTCGTCAACAAACTTGTGTCATTTAATCTTTCACAAGAATAACTTCAACTTTACCCCTAAGAACTCTTGGTTTACCGTTAATGGCTTTCTTGTATTTAAACCTCAACCATAGATGTATGACAGAGTTAAAATGACTTTCAGATGTGTTTAGGTTTTTAATGCTAATGTTTGAGACTCAAAGAATTTATCATAAATTATGTTTTATATTATATATTCTACTTGGACAATAAGTTAATATATATCTAATTGATAATGGACATTTTATAATCAAAGTGACAATAATGCCTCAGGGCTTAATCCTTTATCCTTCTTAAATTAGAGACATTGCTAAAAGAGTTGTATTAATTATTTATCTTTCTTTATCTGGATAATAACTTGTTTATATTTGTCAACACATTATGTAATAATTGATCTTAGCTTATTGTTTAATTCTCATATAAATATTTGTACTATTTTGTGAAAGACAGAAGTTTGGAAGTCACAGGCTTGGTGACAAGTGACAAGTTCCAGTCTTGGAAATAAATTATATACTAAGTGGAATTAATCTTCTGTGTATTACTGCTAGTTTATGGTGCATGGTTATTTAGGTTTAACATTTAGTTGTGACCGAATCCTCATATCAGTCTCCTAGTTTTAGACTGTGGATTTCTTGGTTACAGATTATGCCTCTGCAATATGAACTTCATATTTTTAGTCAAAGTTTGGATGAAATACAAACCAGGTTTTTGTCCTGACACCAGACCATACTTCTTTCCAGTGTCTGTTTTGATGCGACTGGCCATATTTAATTCTTATATACTGATGAACTGTATGCAAGGTCAGGAAAAAAGTTGTATCCTGAAAAAAAATATTTAAAATAGCCATTTTATTCAATACATGCAATTAAGGAAAGATGAAAAAGCTTATGAACATGTCCAAAAGATCAATAGCACATGTTTCAGGGAAAATGAAATAGGAAAAAGACTTGTCTTCTGAAGTTGTAGAAGAATCATATAATGGCAGTTTACAATATAATGCTTAAATGATTTAAATTACACTATGAACAGTTGTATTATACAATCTTCTCTCTGCACATGTTTAATAGGGATTGTCTCATTTTAAAAACAGTTTCTGCAAGGAACTATACAAGGAACTGCACATGCAGAGTTTCAAAATTTGAACAAATAATAGGCAGAATGTGTCTAGGAACATAAATGTCCTTGATCAATCTTTGCAATTTTCCAAGTTTAAAAGGGGCATAATTCTAGAAAGGTAAATAACTCACAACCAAATTCTTACTGTCTGCTTTATGTGGCTCTTGGCATTTTGTACGAGTTTCATAAAATTTGGATGAGGATAACTTAAGCTTAAGTTGGTGAAACAAAAAAAATGCAATTTTCCCAGTTACAAAAGGGCACAACTCTAGCAAGGCATGTGACTTACTACCCAAATTTCTAACTCTGTCTGCTAGTTTTCGTTCTTAGCATTGTGCAGGAGTTGCATAAAATTTTGATAAAATAAATGGGGAATTGGTCAATGGGACATAGATAATACCACTGCTTGCATATCATATAAAGTTATAAAGGGACATAACTGAAGAATGGTTAAAGTGATCCTATCCAAATTTGTACTGATCTGAGTTTTGTGGTTATACATATTGTGTATCAGTTTCATAAAATTTGTTTGAGGCAAGCTAAAGTTAGAGAACCGAAACAAAAAAATTAAGTAATCTTATCATTTATAAAGTAAAAGTGACACGACCATAATTAAAACTTGATATGTATTTTTGGTAATAGCATTGTGTTTCATAACATTTGGTTGAGGCAAACTAAAGAACAGAAAAGAAAAAGCTGAATTTTTCCATTTGTGAAGGGACATAAATCTAGAATGATAAGTGACGCCACCAAAATTGATGCTTGATCTGTGTTTTGTGGTTATAAGCATTGTGTATAAGATTCATAATATTTATGACCCAACATAAGTAACTTCCATTTATATTAATCATTATTTAGATTAAGAGATTGTCAGTTGCTCGATCGTAATACTAAATTTTCAGGTAAGTGAATAGACAGTACTGCCGAAATATCTCGATAATTACAAGAAGAAATTATATTTGGTGACACATCTCCATTTAAAGGGAGTGTGCCAAAAATTAACATTTAGGTAATTTGTCAAGATTTTTCACCTTTATTTGTCTCGCAGATGACTCTTCATAGGCTATTTTAAAAAAAAAATCTGACACATTCCTACAACATAGAAGGCATCACAGAAAAAATAAGATAAATAGCCTTTCAAGACGTCATAATTATTTGGACTAATCTTGCAGGTACCCCAATTATCGTTGTGTCATATGTTTTCGTATCATCCATATTTCATCGGTTTCGATTGCACACGCATATATTGTGACATGTTTCTATATTTGGAACAACAACCACAGTACAACTTGACATTTTTAAAACATATTCAAAATGGCTTTAAAAGACGTTAGAACAAATTTAATAAAACTGACCTGTTTCAGCCATTTTTTTTTTATGTCAAAAATATGCATCACTAGAATAGTCGTTGAGAAAAATTCTGAAGGGTTAAATGAAGTATAGCTTTGTCGTTTGTCTGTTAGACACCGGATCTTCAAGACATGTTACCGACATGTGTTTTTTTTTGGTAGTTTTTATTACAAACCAGTGAGTTAAAATTAACTGAGTTCTTATATAAAATGGTTGTTCAAACTCCGTTAATCATTCAATATTCTATTGACAATTTTTTTTATACAACCTTTAAACATATAGATGAAAACAGTCATATCTTTTTACATTTAATCAAAATATTTGAAAACTGCATTTAAATTAAACAAGAGTGCACACGCTGAAATGTCTCGCCTTCTATACTAATCATTGATATTATGTTGATAGTCCTAAGTATAAAGCTAAGCTTTATTACAACTGTCACATAAACTTAACATTAACCAAGATAACTAAACAAAGACCAATGAACCTTGAAAAAGAGGTCCAGGTCAGATGAACCATGCCAGGCAGACAGGTACAGCTAACAATGCTTCTATACAACATATATAGTTGACACATTACTTATAGTTTAAGAAAAATAGACCAAAACACAAAAACTTAACACTGTGCAATGAACCATGAAAATGAGGTCACGGTTAAATAAAATCTGCTCGACTGACAAAGATCATAAAATATTTCCATACACCAAATATAGTTGACCTATGGCATATAGCATTAGATAAAAAGACCAAAACTCAAAAACTTAACTTTGACCACTGAACCATGAAAATAAGGTCAAGGTCACATGACATCTGCCCGCTTGACATGTACACTTAACAATCATTCCATACAACAAATATAGTAGACCTATTGCATATGGTATGAGAAAAACAGACCAAAACACAAAAATTTAACTATAACCACTGAACCATGAAAATGAGGTCAAGGTCAGATGACACCTGCCAGTTGGACATGTACACGTTACAGTCATTCCATACACCGAATATACTAGCCCTATTGCTTATAGTATCTAAGATATGGACTTGACCACCAAAACTTAACCTTGTTCACTGATCCATGAAATGAGGTCGAGGTCAAGTGAAAACTGTCTGACAGACACGAGGACCTTGCAAGGTACGCACATATCAAATATAGTTATCCTATTACTTATAATAAGAGAGAATTCAACATTACAAAAAATTTAAACTTTTTTTTCAAGTGGTCACTGAACCATGAAAATGAGGTCAAGGACATTGGACATGTGACTGACGGAAACTTCGTAACATGAAGAATCTATATACAAAGTATGAAGCATCCAGGTCTTCCACCTTCTAAAATATAAAGCTTTTAAGAAGTGAGCTAACGCCGCCGCCGTAGCCGCCGCCGCCGGATCACTATCCCTATGTCGAGCTTTCTGCAACAAAAGTTGCAGGCTCGACAAAAAATAGTAGAAACCCTACTCTTTAGTAGAAACCCAGTGCCAATCTAAAAATAATCAAAATGTTAGAATTTCAACACATGAAACAACAACCAAAAACTATTTACTAGTTAGTTTTAATACTGAAAAGAATTAAATAACTTTTTTGATGATTCAAGCAATTACCAGATCCACTACTTTATAAAATACTCATTTCCGGATTTTATAGTCATTTCCTGTCTGTGTATTGATTCAGTTTTTACTTCTTACGAAAACATGAAAAACTAGAGGCTCTAAAGAGCCTGTGTCGCTCACCTAGGTCTACAAATGTATGTGAATATTAATCAAAGGACACAGATGGATTCACGACAAAATTGTGTTTTGGTGATGGTGATGTGTTTGTAGATCTTACTTTACTAAACATTCTTGGTGCTTACAATTATCTCTATCATTATGAACTTGGTCCAGTAGTTTCAGTGGAAAATGTTAGTAAAAATCTACAAATTTTATGAAAATTGTTAAAAATTGACTATGAAGGGCAATAACTCCTTAGGGGGTCAATTGACCATTTTGGTCATGTTGACTTATTTTTAGGTCTTACTTTGCTGTACATTACTGCTGTTTACAGTTTATCTCTATCTATAATAATATTCAAGATAATAACAAAAAACAGCAAAATTTCCTTAAAATTACCAATTCAGGGGCAGCAACCTAACAACCAGTTATCCAATTCATCTGAAAATTCTAGGGCAAATAGATCTTGACTTTATCAACAATTTTACATCCTGTCAGATTTGCTCTAAATGCTTTGGTTTTTGAGTTATAAGCCAAAAACTGCATTTTGCCCCATGTTCTTATTTTAGCCATGGCAGCCATCTTGGTTGGTTGGCCCAGTTACCAGACACATTCTTCATACAAGATACCCAAATGATGATTGTGTCCAAGTTTGGTTTAATTTGGCCCAGTAGTTCAGAGGAGAAGATTTTTCTAAAAGATTACTAAGATTTACGAAAAATGGTTAAAAATTGACTATAAGGGGCAATAACTCCTAAAGGGGTCAAATGACCATTTTGGTCATGTTGACTTATTTGTAAATCTTACTTGCTGAACTTTATTGCTGTTTACAGTTTATCTCTATCTATAATAATATTCAGGATAATAACCAAAAAACAGCAAAATTTCCTTAAAATTACCAATTTAGGGGCAGCAACCTTATAACGGGTTGTCCGATTCATCTGAAAATTTCAGGGCAGATAGATCTTGACCTGATAAACAATTTTACACCATGTCAGATTTGCTCTAAATGCTTTGGTTTTTGAGTTATAAGCCAAAAACTGCATTTTACCCCTATGTTCTATTTTTAGCCATGGCGGCCATCTTGGTTGGTTGGCTGGGTCATCGGACACATTTTTCAAACAAGATACCCCAATGATGATTGTGGCCAAGTTTGGTTAAATTTGGCCCAGTAGTTTCAGAGGAGAAGATTTTTGTAAAAGTTAACGACGAAGGACGTCTACGGACGCCAAGTGATGAGAAAAGCTCACTTAGCCCTTTGGGCCAGGTGAGCTAAAAATATGATGTGTTTTTTTGACATACAAAAATCTCAAAATAATCAGAAACGGTAAAAAAAATCGTAGTAAGCCTTGACAAAAAAATCTAGATACAAAAAAACATTCGACAGAACATGCTTTTAAAATTGGCAGTGTCTGTGCGTACCAGCATGCAGGTACGAATATTTGAAATTGCTATTCGTAGGCTACGCATACCCATATCCTGTTTTATAATAAAGTGCCATTGGATCGGGAATGACACGTGAAATATAAACAAAGATTATCGATAATATGGGGATTTCGTGAAGAACGAGTGAAGAGTATATGAAAAATAATATTTTCAAATTGTATTTATTAGATAGTAATACATGATAAACATTGCAAATTAATTGCACACTAATGGCAAATGAAACTGTACAGTCCCTGTAAAAGAAAAACATGATAAAATTTAATACTGTTATAATTCTTTAAAATACATTTACGTTTTTTTTAGGATTTATAATAGTATTAATTTTACTGAATTTGAAAAATACCCATATGAGATTTAAAAATAATCTTTTAGTAAAATGTAAAACAGAAACTGAAATTTAGGCTTCAAGTTTAAAGTAGAAAGGACATTCCATTTGGAAACTACTGAAAGTAGACATGTCCTTTAAATCATGAACGGTTTACAACAGAAAAACTAGAAGTATTCTATAGAAATAAACTTGACTAATGAATGAAACACGTCAAATTCGATTTGAAAATACAATTTAAAACAATTTATTACCTTGTATTAGACAATTTCCTGTTGAATTATTTTGGAATGTTTTGCCTACGTGAATACAGGAATACATGAATACAGTTAAACTTTAATTTTTTTGTGTTTCCGGTTCTTCTATTCTCTGCAGCTGCAATTGACTCCTGAGTTCATTTATACAATTGTATTAAATAAATCGACTGATAGTTTTGAACAAATCAAGTTGTTCCAATTCATGATAACTTTGAAATGTCTTCCCCACATATATCACTCTCTTCCATTTTAAGAATAATTATTAATTAATTAATCAATTTATTCACTAATTGCGACAAATTCCCTATATACATGTACTTCACGTTTCATTCCTGATCCGATGCCATTTTATTATAAAACTCGATGTGGGTACGCATAGCCTACAAACGGCAATTTGACTATTTGTACCCGCATGCAGGTACACTCACGTCCCCGCATGCAGGTACGTGCAGACACTGCCTTTAAAATTTGAGTACACATGTGAATAAAAACTTAACAGTGAAAACCGTAAGAAGTGAAACTTGTTATTAGTACGAAAACACATCACACGACACAGGCACTAGTTTTCTATCCATGGCTAGATATACCATCCCTATATCTATCCATGGGAAGATCTTGCCATGGATAGAAAACAAGTGCCTGTGTCACACGATGATACGCCCCCAGTGGCGGATCCAGCCATTTGAAGGGGGGGGGTTTCCCAACCCAGGACAAAGGGAGAGTTACAACTATATGTCCCCTTTCAAATGCATTGATGGTCCAAAAAAAAGGGGGGGTCCCAACCCAGGAACACCCCCTTGATCCGCCACTGGACCCTCATATATTATGTGCACCTTTAGCAGTTTAGTGGTTTACGATTTATTACTGACATACTGTTGGGGGTGTATTTCTCGTCCTCGACCTTTATTACCCATGAGGGTCTTGCACGATCGGTTAATCGTGAGTGGAACATACAACTCATACAGGCAATATGTCAAATCAAAGCACTGTAAGCGCTGTAGGCAGTTAACCAAAAACCAAGCCAAACATAATTATAACCAGATGCTCCGCAGGGCGTAGCTTTATACGACCACAGAGGTTGAACCCTGAACGGTTGGGGCAAGTATGGACACAACATTCAAGCTGGATTCAGCTCTAAATTTGGATTGTGATTAAATAGTTGACACAGCATAGGTTTCTGACACAGAATGAATGTGTTCTAATGAACTTAAAATTTTTGTTTTCTCTTAGAGCAATTCACTATGCTGTTGAATATTAATCCTCTCAAAAAAATGTTTGAAGACATTTTCTTTTTTATTTATGAAATTTCAAATGAGAAAAATTGAACCCAATTTTTTTAATCACATCCCCCTTTCCCTTATTCCAAAACTAATCTCAATTAAAATTTCTAATGGAGTTTGCAACAATAACTACTCATTTAAATACATCATAAAATATTAAGATGTAAAAAAACTGCTTGTTATCACTGAATGGTAAAGATTATTTTAATTTATCAGTTGGTAGTAAAAAGTGAATATACATTGTATATTGTATATAACAAAGATTTAAGTTGATTCTGGACAAAGAAAGATAACTCCAATTAAAAAAAAATCTTGCTATTGCACAATATTTTGCAATTAGATATTTCTTGCTTACTATTCTGGACAAAGAAAGATAACTCTAATTAAAAAAAAATTTGCTATTTCACAATATTGTGCAATTAGATATTTCTTGCCATTGCGCAATACTGTGCAATTGAAAAGACTTGCTATTGCACAATACTTAATATAATAATTTTAGATCCTGATTTGGACCAACTTGAAAACTGGGCCCATAATAAAAAATCTAAGTACATTTTTGGATTCAGCATATCAAAGAACCCCAAGATTTCAATTTTTGTTAAAATCAGACTAAGTTTAATTTTGGACCCTTTGGACTTTAGTGTAGACCAATTTGAAAACAGGACCAAAAATGAAGAATCTACATACACAGTTAGATTTGGTATATCAAAGAACCCCATTTATTCAATTTTTGATGAAATCAAACAAAGTTTAATTTTGGACCCCGATTTGGACCAACTTGAAAACTGGGCCAATAATCAAGAATCTAAGTACATTTTTAGATTCAGCATATCAAAGAACCTAACTGATTCATTTTTTGTCAAAATCAAACTAAGTTTAATTTTGGACCCTTTGGACCTTAATGTAGACCAATTTGAAAACGGGACCAAAAGTTAAGAATCTACATACACAGTCATGACAGTTAGATTCGGCATATCAAAGAACCCCAATTATTCAATTTTGATGAAATCAAACAAAGTTTAATTTATGACCCTTTGGGCCCCTTATTCTGTTGGGACCAAAACTCCCAAAATCAATACCAACCTTCCTTTTATGGTCATAAACCTTGTGTTTAAATTTCATAGATTTCTATTTACTTATACTAACGTTATGGTGCGAAAACCAAGAAAAATGCTTATTTTGGTCCCTTTTTGGCCCCTAATTCCTAAACTGTTGGGACCTTAACTCCCAAAATCAATACCAACCTTCCTTTTGTAGTCATTAACATTGTGTTTAAATTTCATTGATTTCTATTTACTTAAACTAAAGTTATTGTGCGAAAACCAAGAATAATGCTTATTTGGGCCCTTTTTTGGCCCCTAATTCCTAAACTGTTGAAACCAAAACTCCCAAAATCAATCCCAACCGTTCTTTTGTGGTCATAAACCTTGTGTCAAAATTTCATAGATTTCTATTAACTTAAACTAAAGTTATAGTGCGAAAACCAAGAAAATGCTTATTTGGGCCCTTTTTGGCCCCTAATTCCTAAAATGTTGGGACTAAAACTCCCAAAATCAATACCAACCTTCCTTTTGTGGTCATAAACCTTGTGTTAAAATTTCATAGATTTCCATTCACTTTTACTAAAGTTAGAGTGCGAAAACTAAAAGTATTCGGACGACGACGACGACGACGACGCCAACGTGATAGCAATATACGACGAAAATTTTTTCAAATTTTGCGGTCGTATAAAAACTGTTGCAATTGTTGCTTCAATTTTTTTTAAAGATTTTTAAAAAGAACAAACATTAAACATTCATATATTGTACATTAAGTTCATTTAATGAATTAATCATCAAGGCAAATAATTCATATTTTGTCAAAGTTTTTAAAAGCAACGCATATATCAAGTATATTTTTTTCATGGTCATGAGTCTGCAGTGATACGAGTTTGCAATGATTGCAGTTCTTCTAGTTGATAGTTAACGTTTGTATTAGTTGACTGTTAGTAGTTCAAGTTGACTTTAGTACGAGCTTGTAAAAGTATGAATGGACTTGGTTCCCTAGAAAGAAAACTGAGTTTGTGTTCAACAGTACAAAAGTTATGAGACACAAATCAGACAAATGTTTACTACTACAGGGATCAAAGATGAGGTCTGTCTAACCTGTCCATAATAAATGTAAATGTCCCCCACCTTCACCCCAAGTCTATGATTTCTGAGTTTGGAATAAAATGACAGGTAATTATAAAAACAGTTGGTCAAACATTCTTGGGCTTGAAAGATATGTTTTCTTTAAAATGAGCCATATGAAAATGAAAATTTTTATAGGACCAGAAATAATTCAAATTATAATTAAGGTAAATTCTTTAAACCTACTAATTATTTTCCATCAATAAATTTTTTTAATTATCAAAAAAATGATTGTAAAATAATGCTGTTACGAAGTCTTCCAAACAAAGCTCCCATAATTATTCATTCCCATGGTCGCCTGAAATTGGACAAGGTCTAGTACACATTGGTTAGGTCTAGCAAAGTGACATGCATATGTGACGCCCATGAGATTGACATTGTATGTCATTCAATCTTTTTGAAATGACAAACAAGAATGAATATGGTTTAGTTTAGGAGTTGGTATTTCAATCTTTTACAAGTTCTCAAAACACACACAAGAGGGGGTGGGGTGATCCTAGGGAGTACCCTTATATTTCATTTAATGTGTTATCTTGTCCCATACATGAATATATATGGTTTGGGGTGGGATCTCAACCGTTATCAAGTTTTCAAACATGTGGGGGTGGGGTGATCCTAGTGACTTCCCCTATATTTCATTTGATTTGTTATATTGTCCAATACATGAATATATATGGTTGATGGGTGGGGATCTCAACTGTTTCTAAGTTATCAAACAGGAGTGGGTAGGGTGACCCTAAGGACTCTCCCTATATTTCATTTGATTAGTTCTCATACATGAATATATATATGGTTTAATTTAAAGGTGGGGATCTGGACAGTTTCCAATTTCTCAATCAGGAGGGGTGGGCTGACTGCAGGGACTCCCCCTATATTTCATTTAATTTAGAGGTGGGGATCCCAAATGTTTCCAAGTTCTTAAACATGAGGGGTAGGGTGACCACAGGGACTTCCCTATATTTCATTTGATTTGTTATATAGTCCCATACATGAGTATATATGGTTAAGGGGTGAGGATCTCGAATTTTTCCAAGTTCTCAAACAGGAGGGTGTTCAGTGACCATAGGGACCCTCTTATAATTCATTTGATTTGTAATATTGTCCCATACATAAAAATATATTGTTTAAGATTGTGGATCTCGACCGTTATAAATTCTCAAACAGAAAGGGGTAGAGTGGCCCCACGAACTCCACCTTTATTTCATATGATTTGTTATATTGTCCCATACATGAATATATATGGTTTAGGGATGAGGATCTCAAATGTTTCCAAGTTCTCAAACAGGAGGGTTTACAGTGACCCTAGGGGCCCCCTTATTATTCCTTTGATT
The DNA here is from genome assembly GCA_019925275.1 of Mytilus edulis. Lineage (NCBI taxonomy): Eukaryota > Metazoa > Mollusca > Bivalvia > Mytilida > Mytilidae > Mytilus > Mytilus edulis. Next base: position 38,386,573 of record CM034350.1, read on the forward strand.
TGTTATATTGTCCCATACATGTATATGTATGGTTTAAGATTGGGGATCTCAACCGTTTTCAAATTCTCAAACTGGACGGGGAAGAGTGGCCCCATGAACTCCACCTATATTTCATATGATTTGTTATATTGTCTCATACATGAATATATATGGTTTAGGGGTGGGGATCTCGACCGTTTCCAAGTTCTCAAATAGGAGGGGTGGGGTGACCCGCAGGGAATCCCCCTATATTTCATTTGATTAGTTAAATTGTCCCCTACATGAAGATATATGGTTTAGGAATGGGGATCTCGACTGTTACCAAGTTCTCAAACAGGAGGGGTGGGGTGACCCCCAGGGGCTCCACCTATATTTCATTTGATTATATATATATTGTCACATACATGAATAAATATGGTTTAGGGGTGGGGATCTCGACTGTTTCCAAGTTCTCAAATAGGAGGGGTGGGGTGACCTGCAGGGAATCCCCCTATATTTCATTTGATTACATATGTAGTTAAATTGTCCCCTACATGAAGATATATGGTTTAGGGGTGGGGATCTCGACCGTTACCAAGTTCTCAAACAGGAGGGGTGGGGTGATTCTAGGGACTTCCCCTATATTTCATTTGATTAGTTATTTAGTCTCTGACATACATGAATGTATATGGTTGAGGGGTGGGGATCTCATCCGTTTCAAAGTTATCAAACATCAGGAGGTAGAGTGGCCCAATGGACTCCACCTATATATCATATGATTTGCTTACATTCAGGTATCATATAATATAGTTGCACTATTTGTGCCTGTCCCAAGTCAGGAGCCTGTAATTCAGTGGTTGTCATTTGTTTATGTGTTACATATTTGTTTTTTGTTATTTTTTATATATAAATAGGGCCGTTAGTTTTCTCATTTGAATTGTTTTACATTGTCTTATCAGGGCTTTTTAAAGCTAACTATAGTGTATGGGCTTTGCTCCTTGTTGAAGGCTGTACGATGACCTATAGTTGTTAATGTCTGTGTCATTTTGGTCTCTTGTGGATAGTTGTCTCATTGGCAATCATACCACATCTTCTTTTTTTATATAAGAAACTTCCAGCTATTTTAAATGACCTATCAAAATTGAGAAGAAAAAAATACCCCTTGAAATTTGATCAGTTGAACTTATATTAATAGACTACTGACGTAGTTGACTACGTATTGACAACAAACAATATTCCTACGACTTTTGCAATTTGGGAAATCTTAACTACTTGTTTTTAGAGATTTACGGCGATTAAATATTTCATACATTTGTTCTTTGACATCTTAGCCAAAAGCTCAGGGGATAATAAACTACACAAGGATTCCTAATGTGTTCTACTTCCTATGTGCAACTTCAAAACTTTTGGGAAAATAGACGATCATTTAAGGTTTTTCTGGTCATATTTTTTGTAATCCAGAATGAAAAGTATGAAAAAAACTGTCCAATAAGTTATAAATAACATAGTAGCCAGCTAGATGATAACAATGGCACGTATTTCAGCATTTATTGGGTAGAACACAAATCCAGGGTGCTCGCATAAGGCAGCTTAACTGCCTAAAAATGAGTATATATACATTATACATAATGATTACCTGATCACATACGTTATTTTTCTAGAGTGACATTTTGGCGGGAATTCTGAAAGTCAATGGTTTCGGGAAGCACTAATGACAGGACGATTGTCCTGATAGTGACAGGACGGTTGACCGGACGAGATATAAATAGTCATAATTTTTTTGTTATTCGGTAGATTTGTTTAATATTTGTAGATCTTAAAGATATTAAAATATATTTTATGAAAATCAAACAAAATAAGTGAAAACAAATATTTTTGAGCAAAATAAAGTTGACCGGATGGTATTAACACTCGCCGTTAATAAATACCAGGGACATGTATATATGTCTCTGTAAATACGCTATACATATATTCAACTGGTCGGCAACAATTGTTAATATCTCTTTTGTTTAGGGCAGACATTTTAAAGTTATCATGAATTGGAACAATTTGTTCAAAAGTATCAGTCGGTGAATTTTATACAATTGTATATAAAAACAAACTCGGAGTCAATTGCAGCTGCAGAGAAAAGAAGAACTGGAAACACAACAAATAAAGAGGAAATAAAGTTTAACAGAATACATATTACCTGTATTCACGGAGGCAAAAAATTCTAAAAAAGTTCGACAGGAAAAATTAAGGCCTAATACATTATTTCTGATAAACAAAGGCCGATGCCAATATTCTTCTATGAAAGCTTCGTTAATAAATAACAAAATATTTGACGAAAATGTAGACCTTCAGCGCATCAAAAAATAATTTACCTCTGAAGAGTGGAAGCAACTTAAAATTCGGATATTATATATTATAGGACTAATTTACAGGGACTGTAGATTTCATTTTCAATCAGTGTGCATTTAATTTGCTAGGTTTATTATGTATTATTAACTAATAAATACAATTCGAAAATATTATTTGTCATAATCTTCAGTCGTTCTACTCAAAATCCCCATATTATCGATAATTTCTGTATACATATTTCACGTTTAATTCCCGATCCGATGGCATTTTATTATAAAACCGGATGTGGGTACGTGCAGCCTACGAATGTCAATTTGACTATTCGTACCCGCATGCGGGTACGCACAGACACTGCCTTTGTTTAACAATATTTGTCACAAAAAATCCGGAATCTGTGAGAATAATAAATATTGAATACGAAAATATAACCTTTACAGTAAAAAAAAAATGTTTTTCTCCATAAAAAGTTGACCTCACGGTATTCACATTCGCCGATGTACGCGTTAATTATAGGCACTGGCTACGGTTACATGGAAATGTAACAATAATAAAAATATTATTGTTACATTGGAGACTAATTGCCGGAATGCAAAGTTGGGTGAGGAACCGATTAATTACAAATGTAACAATAATTACTGAGGCTACGGTTACATTACGTTATTGTTACATGAAAAACAGCAATGTATGCTAGATTGATTAAACTTAAATCTTCTTTAGTTGTATTGCTTCATTCTTTCATATGTACTAAACAATACTTGTAATTTAATACTGATAAATAATAAAATATTATTATTCAACAAATGGTGTACAACTTGAATAGTTTTACTACGTATTAATGGTTTTGATGTTCTTAAAGATACCACTCAAGATTAGGAGTGTGACTGTCAAAGGCGAAAAATATAGTTCAATGGTTTCACTTTTTTAAAGTATTTTACTGCACACCTACTCTTATTACTGTCATTATACTTTGGACCAATTTTGTTTATGATGAAAAAAATAAAACTTGGGATGCGTTTTAAACGAAACTGAAACAATATCAAGACATACATATTATACAGCTTTATAACTTGACGCAAATTGATAATCAAAAGCAATGTTTGCTAACTGTAACTTGACTTAAATACTAAGAAATTCTGTATGTACACGTATCCGTGGAGGACGTAATTTCGTTCATCAAAAATGTGTCGGACTTTAAAAACAACTTACTGGATTTGTAGAAATTGTCATTGTAGAATAAAAAATTACAGTAAATAAATTGTATGTTATAAATGTATGTAATAAATATCCTGAACTTTTATTATTTAGTACATATTACTAGTCCCATCGTACATTGCTTTTTTTCATGTAACAATAACGTAATGTAACCGTAGCCTCAATAATTATTGTTACATTCGTAATTAAACAAATCCTTATCCAACCATGCATTCCGGCATTTAGTCTCCAATGTAACAATAATATTTTTATTATTGTTACATTTCCATGTAACCGTAGCCAGTGCCTTAATTATATTGAACTGATAAAAAAAAAGTGTTACTATCTTATTTGTTTTACAATATTTTTTCACGAAACTAAGAAATCTACGAGATCAATAAATACTTGATATAAAAATATAAACTTTATTGTACATAAAAATGTATTTTTTCAAAAAAAGTTGACCTACAAGCTAAACGCGGGCATGAACAAACCAGAAAATTTAATAACATTTGATTTTTTTCAGTAATTTTCTTTGATTTTTTATAAAGAAAAAAAATGAAAGAAGAAACACATTATTTATTCAGAGACATATTATATGTATTATATATCTCTGATCTATTCAACTTAAGCAAAGAAATGTCGTACTACGGAGCCCCGCTAGGGACATGCAAAGAAAAAAAATATATTGTGCGGACAAAATAATATATTGTGCGCACAACTTCATTATATTGTGTGCACAAAATAATATATTGTGCGCACAACTTAAATATATTGTGCGCACAAAATAATATATTGTGCGCACGAAATAATATATTGTGCGCACAATTTAAATATATTGTGCGCACAATATGATATGGTGTGCACCTAAAATTAGGAAAGCAGTTTTCTCTTGACCATGAACTCATTTTATTGATAATTCAACAAGTTTAAATGTTCGTAGTTTACACGAAATCTCAGACACCAAATGCAATAGTTCTTCTATATTTGGTTGTATGAAACGATTTTAATGTCTAAATGTCACCAAAGTTTTTTTTTGGTGTTTTGGTGTATTTCTCGGATACAATAAGCATTTAGCTAGATATATTTGGTGTACGGAATGTTTGATGGTGTTATTGTCTATCTTGCAGTAATATTAATCTGACCTTGATTTTATATTCATGGTTCGTGTTATTTGATTCTTGTTTAGTCTGTTTTTCAGGTACTATAAGGAATAAGTGAACTTTATTTGTTTTATGGAATGATTGTAATGTACATATTTGTTTGACCTTGACTTTATTTTCATGGTTTATTGGTCAATTTTAAATATCTCAGAATTGGTATATTTATAGATACGATAATAAAGGTATAGTTTAACTGTATTTAATGTACAAAATAATTATAAGGCTTTATAAGGTTTGTTTCTCAGATACATTTGGTTCTTCAATACAGCAAGAAAATCTCGCACCCAAAAGGCGCGCTTCAGCTGGCCCATATATTCAGCTATTACAGTAGTTGTCGTTTGTTTATGTAATTTATACGTGTTTCTCGTTTTTATATAGATTAGGCCGTTGGTTTTCCGGTTTGAATGGTTTTACACTAGTAATTTTGGGGACCCTTATGAGGGTATGGATGGGGGGGGGTCTGTTATTCTGTAAACATTTAATTTTCACCCCATTTTTCTCTAATCTTTAAAAAATTAACCCCTTTTTTCTCTAATCTTCCAAAAATTAACCCTTTTTTCTCTAATCTTCTATTTTTTGGCTCATTATTCTCTAATCTTCATTTTTTAAGGGCATTATTCTTTAATCATTTAACCCCATCCAAACCCTCCCTTATATAGCTTTCTGTTTGTTATGAGCCTAAGCTATGTGTTAAAGACCGTTCCTTGACCTATAATGGTTTACTTTTATAAATTGTGACTTGGATGGAGAGTTATCTCATTGGCATTCATACCACATCTTCCTTTATCTATCCAAAATATATAAAAGAAATTAAAATTAAAATTCATAGAAGACCAAGTTAACACAAAGGCCAGAGGCTTCTGACCTTGGACGGACACAAAAATGCGGCGGAGTTAAACATGTTTTGTGAGATCTCAACCCTCCTTTTGTACCTCTAGCCAATGCAGATAAAAAACAAAACAGCAAAACCCAGCAATACCGACAGTAAAACTCAGTTTAAGGTTTATGTACCCTTCTGTAGCCATTTTTGTACGAACTTTTCAAACTTCAATTGTATCAAAACTACAGATATAATGAAAAATATAGATAGGCCATTTTGTACATATTCCAAGGGGAAACTTGATGCAAAGCATTATTTTTTACTGTTCCATTGCATTTAATAGAAAAAGAGGACTTTGTGGCAAATAAATCAAGATTTTTATAGAAAATCCACAGCCTTTATCCTTGTACTCTCATATTTGGCAATTTGATGACTGATAGATATAGGATTATTGCATGCAGTGCTAGCATTGATTTCCTTAAAAGAAGTTTATAAATGTAGTTATTGGTTAAGACAAGTATAAATATGGCCAAAATCAAGTACACCTTTTAGGGTGCGCTCGACTTTAGTGACTCAGCACGAGGTGTTTTGGAATTTACAGGTTACTTAGAACTTTTTGTAAAAAATAAACACTAGCACATCATAGAAAATCAAGTGAGTAATTTATGTTTCAAATTTTATAACAAAAATCTCTGTATTAAAGGCTGTGGATTTTCTATAAAAATCTTGATTTATTTGCCACAAAGTTTCCCCTTGGAACATGTACAAAATGGCCTATCTCTATTATTTATTATATCTTTAGTTTTGATACAATTGAGGTTTGAAAAATTCGTACAAAAATGGCTACAGAAGGGTACATAAACCTTAAAAGAAGTCCGTGTCCGATGTCCGATGTCAGAATAGGTAACAAATGAAACTAAACAAAATGACAATGATACATAAATTAACAAAGCACTACTAGCAGTTACTGACATGCCAGCTCCACACCTCAATATATGAGAAGTATATAACCCGTATTTGTATGAGCTATGGTGTATATGTATTATGTTGTCTCATTGGTACTCGCATCGATCGCGATCAATCGGGCCACAAGTTTTTGAATAAATGATGGCCCAAAACGGACCATATTTGGAAAAAATTGAATCATAATTGTTTCGTTTGTTTTCAAAATATACCACTGAGGAATACTTTTTCATTGACTATTCCTAAACTGCTTCGTAACATTTCAGTTTCATAATGAATACGAACAATATTCTATAAAATTGTATAATGAAATCGATCAAAAAAAAGATACTATCAGTGACCTCTTGCCCTCTATTCTTTTAATCAGAATGAATCAGAACTTGGCCTGAAACATTTGTACACAACTCTTAAAAAATTCTAATTCATAATTAGCACTAGAACACACCCGTGATATCACGGGTCCGTGACTGAATTAAAGTATATAACTATGCGCAAGCCTTATTTTAGTATTAGTATTGTCATCTGATAAAGTCGTGCCGATTATAAGATACACAGTTTTCTCTGCTTTCAAATCTTTCTGTTTGAACCCGTCGAACTGGAACTTATCAATTATTGATAATATCAATTATTTGGAAAACAAAAGGTCCTGGAATGGAGTACTTTTTAATCAACAGCATTGTCCTATATTAGTTATAAATAAAGTTGAATTCTTTGATTCGCTGTTTTACGTCATGCCCGCTAACAAATTGAAAACCGTACCTATACGCCTTATTTTAGTCCAGATTTTTAGTATTCGTATTGTTATTTTAGAAAGTCTAACTGATTAAAATACTACAATAGGTAACAATTTGACAATTAAGTAGTGTCCACCCTGTGATTATGACCCGTGTAATACTATATAGCATATTAATCCTGAATACAGCGTTTGGTGGTGCGCCTGTCAGATGCGGAACGTACAGATAAGGTAATCGGTGACAGGTGAATATACCATTGGTATCGGTATCGGACTCGACCCGGAACTTCCTAATTATTGGCAATATTAATTACGTGGAAAACAAAAGGGCCTGGAGTGGTGTAATTTTTAATCTACACCTTTGTACTATATTAGTTATATATCAAGTTGATATTTTTGATTTGTCGTTTTTACGTGATGACGCCCGGGCTGACAAATTGGACCTCGTAATTTTAGTATTATAGATACTGTTCTACGTCGGAAACTTGTTATTCAGACAGTGGTAGTCGTTTATTGGTGTGGTTCATATATGTTTATCGTTTTGTTACAGTCATTTTGGGCCTTTTATAGTTTGCTGTTAGGTGTTAGCCAACGCTCCGTAATGAAGACCGTGCTATAACCAATTATTGTTAACTTTTAATAAATTATGATTTTGATGGAGAGGCTGTCTCATTGGCACTCATATTGCATCTTTTGATTTATATATGTACTCAGTTTTATCTCTATTTGATCACAACTTCATGGTGAGTTTCTTAGACTGAACACACCGTCACATTTCAATAACGAACAGTACATTTTGGGTCAAAACCGTACTTAATCATAACCAAACATAGTCATCTTTAATGATAAAAAAAAACTTGTGTACGTGTATTCAGTTTTCAGTGGATTTGACTTACTCTACACTTTTACAATGATATGTTGAGGGAAACCACATTATTCATTTAAGTTGATGACACTAAAACTTCATCATAAACTATAACCAAATCATTTACCATAAACAGAGACGGACTGATGAACGGACGTAAAGACTTTTAAACATAATGGCCATCTCCTTCGTCGACGGAGCATAACAAAATCAAAGTCGTGAATTGAGGAACATGTCAGTCTAGTGTCAATCAAAACAAAATCTTGAGATTTTCAGAAATAAAGTATAATGCATAAGTGCAAATAGTAGTTGTATATTTGTTACACGAAAGTCTCAATAGGTTCGATAGTGTCCTCGCTCTATTGCCAAGTCTGTTTCAAACCGTTCCAATAAACTCTGTGGAGGCTTCCGGCGCATCTGTTGGTAAACCAAGTTTCAGACGAAATAAACGTAATTTATTCAGTATTCATGTCAGGAGATGCACTGATGATTTTTTGCTAGAGTATTTCCATGTAATCTAGCCCATTTCAAAAGAAACCCTTATGCATTTCTCCATTCTGTCACTTTAAAAAGGAGACATTGAAGCTCCGTACCATGTGTAAGGTCAAAGAATTTAACGCACACTATATTATGTTGTGAGCACAATATATTTAATTGTGCGCACAATATGTTTAAGTTGTGCGCACAATATATTTAAGTTGTGCGCACAATATATTTAAATTGTGCGCACACTTATGGCAAGCCGTTCTCGTCAAAACTATGTTTAAACCATTTTTCGAAAAATTTACACACTGAGAATTACAACAAAGCACACTGAGATTTAAAAACTTCAAAACGCACACTGAGAATTGAAAATTACACACTGAGAATGGAAAATTACACACTGAGAATTGAAAATTACACACTGAGAATTAAAAATTGCACACTGAAATTTCATAAAGACGCACTGAGATTACAAAAATGAAAAATGTACACTGAGAATTGAAAATTACACACTGAGAATTGAAATTTACACACTGAGATTTCAAAAAGACACACTGAGAATAAATAAACTGAAAACACACACTGAGAATTTGAAATTACACACTGAGAATCTAAAATTACACACTGAGATTTGTGCGCACTTTTTATGCGCACATATCTAATTAGCATACTTAATTTGAATCTATTACAAGCTTAAAACAACAAGGGGACAGAACTCGTTAGTCCTTCGATTTGGTTCCAAATTATTAATAAAAAAACCTTTAGAAATACAAGAACAAGAAAAATACCCACTTACTCTTATTACAAAATATAACCAAATGGTGAAAAACTTTATTAAAATTATAAAAAAAACATTGGAACAATCTGCAAAAGAATACAGTGAAATGTTTACTCAAGTGTCTATTATAGCATATAAACGTAACAAAAATATAAAAGATTAACTAGCGAAATCAGGGAAACTGTTAGAAGACTTTTGAAATGGACACATGTTTAATTACTGGTAGTAATGATCTGAATTATAGGCAACAAACTTATGAATATGAGCGATGTTAAGTCTTGAAATTAATTACGAATGTTGGTTGAAGGAATCGCATTTCATTATAATGACAAGAGTTCTTGAGATCAAGATATTAATCTGTTGAATTATTCATCGCATGAATATCCATTTGTAATTTGCATATCAATCTCAGTGTGTAATTAACAATTCTCAGTGTGTGTTTTTCAATTTATTTCATCTCAGTGTGTCTTTTTAAAATCTCTGTGTGTAATTTTGAATTCTCAGTGTGTGTTTTTTATTTTTTTAAATCTCAGTGTGTAATTTCGATTTCTCAGTGTGTTATTTTAGGTTTTTAAATCTCAGTGTGTATTTTTTTCGAAAAAATTGTTTAAACATAGTTTTGACGAGAACGGCTTGCCATACACACTATATTATTTTGTGCGCACAATTTATTTAAGTTGTGCGCACAATATATATTTTTTTTTTGCATGTCCCTAGCGGGGCTCCGTAAATGTCTACCGTATCAAATAACATGATGTCCTTGACTGGATATCAAGTTGGATTCTACTGAATGTGAAACTTAATCATTTTTTAGATATTTTTAGATGTAAGGTGTTAAGTATAACTCAAACTATAAGCACTTAGCACTCCCCTATCCTGGGACAGTGGTGTAACAGCGTGACAACTTAAAACGACACCCCCTTAAAAACAAACTATACAAATAACTTAAATTAGCTAGGTTGCATGAATTAGCATTTGTCGGACGACGAGCATTTTCCAAGAGCCCGTCATTTCATGACAGTTAAATTGTTTCTATGCAGAATACAGACGTGTAATTGAGAAACGCTGTTTATCAGTTTCTGTAACAAATTGAAAATAATGCTTCGCTGAGCGCAGCTTGATAAGACCGCAGAGGTCGAATCCTGAACAGTTTGGGGAAATTTGGACACACTATTCAAGCTTGATACTGTCTGAATTTGGATTGTGATCTAATTTTTGACATACTATAGGTTTCTGACAAATAAATGTGGTCGAATATCTTAAAAATCTATTGCGCAATACTGTGGAATTGAAGATTTCTTCTTGAAACTTTTCAAAAATTCGAAATTTAAAAAATCCTCCCCAAATTCAATCCCAACCTTCCGTTTGTGGTATTGAACCTTCTAAAAAGTTTTCATAGAGATCCGTTCACTTTAGTCTTAAACTAAAGTTATTGTCCGGAAACCAATGTGTTTTCGGACGACGCCGAAGACCACGCAGAAGACGACGACAACATTATACGATTCCAAATTTTTTTTTGCGGTTGTGTAATAGTGCCTAGCTGTTTTATATGGAATGATTGTAACGTTGATAGTTTAGTTTAAACATATTTTATTGTCTAAATATACAATAGGATTGGATACAAGTTATAACAACTTAAGAAAATCCTCTCCATATAAGTACAATATACAAAATTTCAAGATGACAGCAATTAAATATTTCAGTACAATATGAAAAATATATACAATTTTATATTATGTTTAAACAGTATAATAGTTGGATACGAGTACATTTTAAGATACAGCAATATTAATCAAAGAATCTTTTTGTATGGCGTATATAACTATGTACATTTCTGAAAAGGATTGTGTTTTGTTCAACAGTAATTTCGTCTGTTCCAAATAAAATATGTTCTATAGATATATCAGCTAAGTGTTGAATGTTTTTAAAGAGCTGATTTCTAAAGTTTATGTAGAGTGGACATTCTAAGAAAAAATGAATCGAATCTTCTAATGGACACCCACATTCACAACTGGGGTCATTTACTAAATTAACTCTGTATAAATCAGCTTTTAAAGGACTACATCTGTGTCGTAATTTTGTATGTAGTATATTTTCTATCCTGTTTCCAATGAAATAATATTTAGGTACCAAAAAAGAAATATCATTTCTCCGGATAGTGTTTTTGAAATTTGGAGATGATTGTATGGATCTAATATCTAATGGTAATAAATTCCATGTTCGAATTGAAGAAGGGAAAAAAGATTTAGAAAATATGTCCAATCTACATCTTGGTACTCTATAGTGAGAACGGTTTCTAGTATTATAATAATTATCATCTGTATAATTCGAGATACAATCCATAAGATATTCTGGAACATTATTGTTGTGTATTTTAAGCAATAAACATAATTTACGTCTATTTCTTCTAGAACTCAAAGTTTCCCATCCAGTTTCAAAAAGTAGGGATTCTATACTTGCAAATTGCGGAAGTCCAGTAATAATTCTGGCTGCCTCAAACTGCAAGCGCTCAATTTTTTCAGAATCTCTAACACAACATCCATCCCATAGCTCACATGCATATTCTAAAAGTGGAAGTATGTATGCAAGATATATCTTATTAAGATTGTTTCTGTTAAGAATATATTTCAATTTTCACAGAACAAAAATTTGTTTAGTGGCACTACAGCAAATGTTATCTATATGTACTGACCACTTACAATTATCAGAAAAAGTAACTACCAAATGTTTATGGTCATCAACCTTTTTAATCAATTCTCCATTAAATTTCAAATAAATAGGCTGTGCATCCTTACGGAAATTAAAAACCATATATTCTGTTTTCTGAGGATTGTAGATCCTCATTTAATCTCCTTTCTATATCTAAAGCATTGTTTGAAGAATACATAAGTGAACTATCATCGGCAAAAAGTCTAACTAAACACTGAATTTCATCTGCTATGTCATTTATAAACATCAGAAATAATAAAGGCCCAAGTACTGAGCCTTGGGGCACACCTGCTTTTAATGTTCCAAATGCAGATTCTGAATTTTTTAGAAGTACTTTCTGTCTCCTATTACTCAAATAATTTTCAATCCAACCCAATAAGTTGCCTTTTATGCCATAAGTTTTGATTTTTTCTAATAGACCTTTATGCCAAAGTCGGTAAAGCCTTTGATATATCACAAAAAATCATACACATAATTTCTTTATCTTCCATAGCTAAACATTGATATTTGACCGTGACACTACAATAAAGTCTCAGACATGAGTTATATACAACGAAGCTGATCTCGCTTCACATTAACCAAAAATGTTTAATTTGTTCAGACAAACATCGCTGCGGGTCGACAGTGAAACTAGCACTGCGCTTGACAGTTTATCTATCTTTACAACTACGAGAACAAACAACCGAGGTAAATCCAGGTGCGCACAGAACAGCTCTCAAGATATAGGGGTCAGTAGTGTTATATGCGTTCTACGAGCCCTAAACCTCGGACGCCGGACGCCAACGCCATATTTGGACCTGGGCGCGGACACCGACGCCATATTTGGGCCTTAACGTTGACGCCATAGTCGACCCTGAAATCGGGTCGCGAACTTGGGGTTGGACCATGTGACTCGGACGACGACGCCATATTTGGGCTTAAACCCTGGACCAGGCTACCCCCCAAGGTGGACACTATTAGTGACGTCACACCCTTGAAAGTGGACGCGAATTCTTCTTAGCTAAACGTCTACCCTTCAAGCCCAAACCCAAACACATACATCTGTGGTAATTTTGAAAATAAATTAGTTACTACTTTAGACATGCTTATAACAACTGTAAGAATTCTCCAAGATACATTATTTATATTTAAGCAGTTAATCAGATTAACTGTCACTCAATCTAGTAGGCGGCACTATAAATAGATGCACGTGTAAAGATAATTGGATTAAACTAGTTAGTGTTGTCAAATCGTACACTTTTGTCTAACCGGTTACTCGTATAATCGTTCGACCGACTAACCGGTTAACCTGTACTTAAAGTTAATGTTTGAAGGCCTTATCAATAGTTAGTACCCTACACATAGATATAAGACGATGTGGTATGAGTGTCAATGTGACTACATTCCATGCAAGTCATACATTTACGTTTTTTTTTTTTTAAGTTTGGCCTTTGGTTTTATAAGGCTTGTTTGTGAAGATTCTTGGCGGAGTTTGACTGTTGATAATCAAATACACGGTTTTAACTATGGCGTTTGTACTAACTTCAAATTGATTCATCCATTTTGTCTTGTTGTCTCCAAAAATGATGTGAGGTGTATCAACTAAAATTGATTAATTCTGATATTCGTACGTATTAGTTATACACCGAGGGAAAAGTGTGTCTGGATAAGAAACCCCGTCAGCTGGAGGCTGGGCCGTAGCCCGAGGTGTATAACTAAGTTACACTCCATTCTAAGCTCTATATTGTTAATATTGATTATTAAATTAAAAAAAAAACGATAGCATATATTTTATTGACAATATCAAACCATGATTTATAAGATTTTTGCTTTATTACATGAAACCCCAATAGTAACCTTTTTTGGTTATCTTCGTTCAAACTTTTACAAGTGAGTATATTTTTTCCAATGTCAAGGTTGTTTTGCATATTCCAATTAAATTCTTGGGTTAATATGGATCAGCAGGTCAAGGTTGACTGTATCGTGTATTCACATTACAAACAAAAAAAAAACGTCATGCTCCTTGTAAACAGTTGTCAATATGGAAGGGTATGAGACGGACGATATTTTTTGGCAAGGGTTGGATTTGGTAGAAGAGACTAAAGATAAAGGCAATATTATAACCCAAATTACTTACCTGTACCAGTTTTATAAAGGTAATCATAACTAATTTTTTTTTATCTTACGATTTGATAGAAAAAAAAGCCCCCCTCCTCTCGAGAATAATTAAACATTCATATTCGGACCTGCAAGGGGATAAGTGTGTCTGCAATAGAAACCCGACTACCTGCAGACACGCTCAGCATACAAAGATACAGCTTTGATATTTCGAAACTCTCTCTTTTGGGGAGAGGGGCTGATCTAGCTGGGGTCCAAACTCACCAGAAAGGGGGTGAGGTTCCAATCAGTCAAATACATTGATCTTTCAAATCGGGTCCAACCCGCAGAACCCCTACCCCAAGTCGACCACTGGATAATGAACGGGTTGGGGGTCCGAGAGTTAGAATCCCCCTTTTTCTAAACAGAAACATATGACTGGGATAAAAAAAAATATTACTTTCAGCAAAGGAGTAATTAAAGGATTTTTTTGTATTGAAAATAGATGCTTAATTTTTTTTTTTTTGCGGTATTGGAATTTACGAAAATGTGTTTTGTTTTTAATATCTTGAAATAATTTGTAGTGAACAATATTAGTAATTTCTTATGCTCATGCTATTTAAAGAATAATCAATGTCTATTGTTATGAATAACAATGGCCTTTGTTTGCGGGATGTAGAAGCAGGGGTTTCCAGAAACCCCGCTTGTTACAGACAATTGTAAAAATCCATTGTTATTCGTAACAATAGATCTATTCAATTTACACGTGTTTCAAAAATAGAAACTATGTAGTATAACAATAGAACTGGGGTGTAACATCAAGTATACATTGATTACATTCCCGTTGGTTTGCTTTTTATAGTTTTTGAGTTAGCATTTAGTCTAAAGTATGACAAACACTTGCACGACGGAAATTGCACATTCAGATGTAGGTCTACATAATATAAGATCAAAAATGAAATAAGAAGTAAATCGTAAAATTTAATCGTATTGCTGATTAAAAATTACTGTTAAAAAAATTTGAAACTAATTATGTTTCCTTAATCTTGCCCCGAGCTGAGAGACAAGTTCTAATCAATTTTATATTTTTGGATTAACAATACCAATCAATATACTGGACAATTGATCCGTCAAATTAATTACCCCCACGACAATTTTTAAAGAAAACACAAC
This sequence comes from Mytilus edulis, assembly GCA_019925275.1. Classification (NCBI taxonomy): domain Eukaryota; kingdom Metazoa; phylum Mollusca; class Bivalvia; order Mytilida; family Mytilidae; genus Mytilus; species Mytilus edulis. The sequence continues at coordinate 38,401,825 of CM034350.1, forward strand.
TATTTAATAATGTCAATACAAATTTATATCAAATCTATTAAAATTGAAAAAAAGTCCGGTTAACCGGTTAGCGTTTTTGGTATTCGGTATTCGGTCGTTCGAACGGTTAACCGGTTAACCGGTTAACCGTTGACAACACTAGATTAAACTGTTTGATATCAATACATAAAATATTTATCTTTTTTTTTTTAGTTTTTGGATCGCTTATCGGAGAAACATGACAATCGTTAAACATTCAGTACAATTGCTTTTCAATTTCTTTGAACCATTTAATTACTATCATATGGAGCTGATTAGCATAACACCTCAAATAATTAGATTAAGAGATAAAGCACATCTTGTGATTAAACATAATTATCTTTATACACTTTCTTTCAATAACGGTCCGTGTATATGTAGGTATAGTCTTGCGCTCTTTGTGCGGAACATGTATGTATAGTCTTGCACTCTCTGTGTGGTACATGTAGGAAGAGTCTTGCGCTCTTTTTACGGTCCGTGAATGTAGAGTCTTTGGCTCTGTGTACGGTCCGTGTAGGTAGAGCATCGCGCTCTCTATTTGGTCCGAGTTGGAAGAGTCTCACACTCTCTGTGCGAACTATTGCAACAACTTTCTGCAAAGTCCTTGTGTGTACATCGATAATGACATAGCCATTCACGTCATTGGCGACATAAAATACGCAAATTTTAATGAAATCCGGCTATGTTTGAATATATAATGTTGCAAGGTATATTTCTTTCTCTTTCTAACACACCCTCATTTTTCAGTAGCATTTCAAATTTCAAACCCTTCACCCAGGCCGACTTATGTTTTAAAGCTTTAATGTTGTATTATTATTTGATTTGTTTTCGTTCTGAATATGCAGGATATAGATGCCACTGGACATTAAGCAAGCGCCAGTCAATATACTTATCAATCAATTTACCACACTTTGATCTACATGTTCATGGTGAATTTTGTCTAATTGCTGTTAGAATAATATATTTTATAAATACTGACCGACCGGACCCATCTTCACTAGCCAAGGGAAAAATTACGATTCATTCCCCTCCTCGTAAAAGAGGGAAGAAAGATACCAAAGGGAGAGTTAAACTCATAGATAGAAAAATAACTGACAACGCCATGGCTAAAATAAAAAGACAAACAGACAAATAATAGTACAGAAGACACAACATAGAAAACTAAAGACTAAGCAACTACGCAACACGAACCCCACCAAAAACTGGGGGTCATATCACGTGCTCCGGAAGGGTAAGCAGATCCTGCTCCACATGTGGCACCCGTCGTGTTGCTTATGTTATTACAAATCCGGTAAATAGTATAATTTGGTAGGTCACAATCGTCAAAAGGGAAAGGGTACTGTAGTTACGATATAAGTCACATAAGGAACATATCCGATATCATCTGTGAAACGGTTATTCCATAACGGTCAACCAAATCGTGATGGCGTCCGTAAAATTTACGAAGGGATGATTTTAACTTCACCATTTGGAACTCTTGGTTTGATAGCTTCCTTGTGAGTAGCAATACTCAATCAAGGAAATCATGATAGGAAATACAAGCACGTATCAATTGGGATATATATATATATATATATGTTGTGTACAAGTTGTAATGTTGTACAAATTATAATTTGTACAGATGTTTTGTACAAGTTATTAGTGTTGTATGGCCTGCTGAACACAAATGGATGATGCAAGCACACAGTCTTTTATTTCACATATTTCTGTCTTATTTTCACAACTTTATGATAAAGTTTAATACTGAGAATTGATACAAAAACATTATTAGACAACAAAAAGACTTTGTATGGATAGGAATATGGTTAAGGTAAAAAATAAAATTAGAATTTAAACCATTCAGGTATCCTTATTTCCAGTTTGAAGACAAAGAGAATAGCACTAAATGTTAGGTTGAAGTATATAAAGTTGAATTTAAAACATTACACTGGTACAGTTTAGAAGATAAACTTGTATCACCTGTTGCAAGAAGGTATGTGTTCAAAAACTTATAACTTGTACAAAAACCCTGTACAAATTATAGTTTGTACAAACTTACATCTTGTACACAACATATATACTCCATATGCAGGACTAGCGTAACCCTAGGCTAGCGAAGATGAACTGGACCATGCATAACTCTTTTAGTTTGTTGAGTTGTTGTCTCATTGGTGTTAATTCTACAGCAGCTCCACTTCTCCCTTTATAGTTGCTGAAAACTAATAAGCTTTCTTACCTGTGACATACACTGCACTGTTTCTGTGCTCTTATATCATTATAATCGTTATTATTTACAAATATAGATGTTTGTTGATCATAACAAATAAATTATATTCAAAAATCGATATTATAGGGTCGTTTGAACTCAGCGTTTGAAGGGGACTTGTCATTTTGTGCAAAGAAATTAACAACATTAAATTAACGATATAGTTACCTTCCTCTGTGTTCTTTCTTATTCTGTCTTTAAGCTAGTCGTTAATATACCTTACCTGTGTTCTTTTGAAATTGTACATATTTCACAATCTAAATTTATTTTTATTTAAAAATAGATATTACCTTTATTATTACCGTGAGCCTAAAAATAAATTATATCGGAAACAAACTTAACGTTGATTGACCATGCTTGAATGAATTTAGCTTCTTCGTTATTCATAGCATCCCAAAATATTTTATAGATTCTTGTACAACACAGCTTGACCTCCAAAACTGTGTCTCAGATTTCCAAAAACATATTAAATAGAACAAATTTTATACCACATTGAATTTAGTGGTCTCTTATGAATTGATGTTGCAAACTTCATTGAAGATTTATGGGAGAATGAAATACAATAGGAAAAATCTGAGACACAGTTTTGGAGGTCAAACTGTGTTGTACAAGAATCTATAAAATATTTTGGGATGCTATGAATAACAAAGAAGCTAAATTCATTCATGTATGGACATCACAATATAGCAACTAATTACATAACAATTAATTATGTAATACATTGTATTTATGTCATTATAATGAAATTATCACAATTTGAAAGATTAATCATTATTCTTTCTTTTGGTACCTCATTTGTAAAATTTAAAGGCCAGGGAAAGAGTATAAATAGCAGCCAATGAACGAAATAGTGGTAAATTCAAATTTCTTTGCCACATTCATATCAGGGACATATTTTTTAGAATAACCTTGTTCAAAGAGTGATTTTTAGAAAAAAATTGTCACAGAACCTAGAACTGAACTATATTATCTGTTGCAAGAAAAATAAAAATTATTAACTAATTCTATTTTGTTATATTCCTAAAACAAATCATGAAGCAGAGGTACTTTTCATTTGAAATATATTTTGATTGATAGCTGGGCGGATAAGATAAGATAAGATAAGATAAGATAATTTTATTAACCAATCATGGTGCCCAAAATTTGAGCTATACAATCAAATGAATTACAAAATAAAGCACAGAAAATGATTAGAATGATTAAAGTACATTTAAACAAAAAAAAAACCACATGAATACACATTTACACTAATTAACCTGATATAAATCAAGTTATTGACAAAACATAGTTATGGGTGCCACTGTGACCTGGAGAAATTACATAAATCTTTATAGTTCTAGGTCTATGGGAGACAACTCCTGATCAATTTTATTTCCTATATATATATATATCTATAAATATTTTTTTCTTCTATTTTTTTTTCTTTTTCAAACAACAATATTTTCTATAATTTTCTTTCTTTCTTCAAAAAGGGAGTGCAATAAATTAGATAAGTTTGAAGTAACAAACAAATCTTCAGATGAAAGAATCCAAACAAATTTCATTTCATCAGATAATCTTGAAAATTTTTTGAATTTTGAATTTAAATTAGATAGATGTTGAGATCGAGTATCTTTTAGAACAGGACATTTTAAAAGAAAATGTAGTTCGTCTTCAACTGCGTTCTTACATAGCTTACACTTTCTATCTTCAGCTTTAATTCCAATATACCTCCCTCTTTCCATTTCAAGATCATGACAGCTAGTTCTAAATCTTGTGATTATTTGCCTGTCTTTTTTTGAATTCATTTTTAAATATGGTTCAAACATAAAAATATTTTTAAATTTTCTGTAAGTTCTTAATTTATTACCAGATTGTAAATTGGTACACTTCCCAGAATTGCTTTCTAAACTACGCTAACCAGCTTTCTTTAAATTTAATAGTTAAAGATGTTTTTACTTTTTTTAGAATATGGTTTTGTTTAAAGTTTGACTGGTTAACAAATAGATATTCTAAGTATAGAAATTTAAATATATGTTTAATGCTTCCTATCCAAGATTCCTGGTTATGTTTGTCCATAGAATGAGATAGATTTATGGCTTCCCTTAGAATAATATTTGAAGGTTCAATTTCTTTCATAAGATGGATCCAATATTTTACCATATTCATTATTACATAATACAGTGTAGGGAGTGAACCTAATTCTCCTTTACATGCCATATTTGATGTTTTTATATTAACTCCAAGTGAAAATTTACAAAGCTTAGTATGAATTTTCTCTAGTACAAGATAATCAGTTTCTTTTGATATAAAGTTATCCAAATGTATTTGTTTCTTATGTGGTATATAACCCCAAATTTCAGATCCATACAACAAGATTGGTCGGATTGTATGGTTATAGATGTGTAATAAAGTACTAGGTTTTGGGCTTTCCACTGAAAAGGTCTTCCTTAATTTGAAATATGCTTTCATTCCTTTGTTATAAAGTTCTTTCGTTGCTATTTGGAAACTCCCAGACGATGAAAAATTTATACCTAAGTATGTGTAGTTCTGTACACATTCTAAAGTCTGGTTTCCTAATGATATTTTAATATTTTTAAGTCTTCCTGATTTGTTAAATACAAGAACCTTGGTCTTTTTTGTGTTAACTGTCATTTTATAATCAACTGTAAATTTATTTAATTTGTTAACACAATTTTGAAGTCCTTGCTCTGATGATGATAAAAGAACTACATCATCAGCATACATTAAAATATTTAAGGGATGTGTATTTAATGGGATTGGGTCACATGTTTGGTCAACATAGGTTGGCAAATCATTTAAATATATATTAAAGAGACAGGGACTGAGATTATCCCCTTGTCTTACTCCTATATTTGATTTAAAAAGGTTTGTCCTGTGTTGGTCTATTTGGAGGGAAAATGGATATATACATTGTTTTTGTTTACACAGGAAGTAGATGTTGCCATGCATGCAGCCATGCTTCCATGCAAAATATCATCAAACACCTTACCTGTTGTGATAAATTCATTCCATTCCTATTTAATCCTCATATCCATTTTATATTTCTTTCATAATTCAAAGAACCAAATAAATATGCAGCTAATTTGCCCAAAAATGTAATTACAGTCATAATATTGAATTTTATCCAGTCACAATCATTTTCCCTCCAAAACTGTGTTATATACAAAACAAAGGATTTCGATATAATTAATAAAAAATCCTGCAGGAGAATACAAAAAAACTATTCCCACATGTGTCCCATATATGGAAACCCACCAGGATTAAGAAACCAACAACGCACAAGTGTCACAACACATTTTGGCATAATGTCTCTCTTGTGCCAGTCAAATCTTTGGCTTCTGTGGTCCCTGGTCATGGCATCTGCTTTCAATTTTGGAAAAACTTCAAAAAGTAAAGGGTTATTTGACTTCAACTTTGAATAAGCCAGTTAACAATAGTTTAATTATAGAGGAACTTTTAGACTTTTGGATTAAACAACAACTTGGAAGTGACAATTTGAAAGATCTTCATCCTTTTCCATCCACCTATTCCCAAACAAGAATCCAGGATGTAGACCAAGGACTGTTTGTTACTGCAGAAAAATCTTTGGACACATATGGAGAACTCTTTGAGGCACATACCAGTATTTGTAATGGAAAGCTAAAAGTATTGAAAAGAACTATGAAAGGACATGTAGCATCTGTAAGACTGATGTGTACCAAGGAGAAATCACATTCCTATTTATGGTCGTCATCATCTTACCTTCCGAATGATGAGTTCTTAGTCAATCACAGGATTTGTCATGCATTTTATAGCAGTGGACTTTTGCCAGTACATTACACTAGATTTGTTAATGGGGCAGGAATTGGCTGCATCACTAAAGAGAGAAGATCGAAATTCTTTAGAAAATGTAAAGAACATGCTGCTGAAAATGAAAGTGTTCAATCAGTTGACAATGCCATAAATGATGAAATTTCTTCATATGACGACCTAGATGGCATCAACATCATGACAGATGCTAGGCACGGTTGGAGGAAAAATGCAAAAGATACTACAGTTGTAGCATTAGGAGAAAAAACTCACAAAGTGATAGACTGTGAACATATTACAAAGTCACAGGATAAAGTTGCCCAACGACATGAAAGACTTGGAACACAAATAATTTATGAAAATTTGGAGAATAAAAATGTGTCCATAAAAATTCATGCACATGATAGAAATTTGGCTGTAAATAAATTTGTGAGGGACACTCAATTTACTGTCAATCAGAATGACTTATGGCATGCTGTCAAGGCTGTAAAAAAAGCTGTCACCAAGATTTCCAAAGGTACCAAACGTTCAGAGGGTATAAGTTGGAGTGTACAGCTAGGAGATAAAGTTGAACCCATAGCAACACACATTAACTGGGCTGTCCGTAACTGTGAGCAAAATTCTCTAAAACTGAAGGAAAGTTTGGCTAACATTGTTAACCATTATTGTGATAGCCATGAAAATTGTCATCATTCATCAAGGTGCAGATTTGATTCAAACTATGAACCATCTAGGACTGTACTTACAAATTTAAAAGCCAGAAAAATGTTAGAGATTGCTATAAAAAGTTCAACTATTTATAAATATCCTCAAGATTACATTCTTGCTAAAGACACATTTTATGTTGAAAGTTTCAATAATGTTGTGAACATATTTTAAGACAAAAGAATTTGCTTTGGTGATGATCAATATAAATTGAGATCAAATTTGGCAGTATGCCATTGGAATGAGAATGTGGACAGAGGCTTTACATCAGTGTGGAAATCAAGGAATCCCAATGCACCAGCTTCACAGAAAGGAAAGAAAATTTACAAAAAACTAACATATAATTACAGGATAAACATTTGGAACCGCTACATTTCTAGTTTCTATTAAAAACAGAATAATTACACTATTTAATTTACAAGTGTTAACTATTATCATGCAAATATTTTTGATCATCATAATCTTGTTATTTGTTATTAGTTTTAGTCTGGATTATAAATTTCTACACAAAGGTAAATTCCACATGTGTTTATTTTCTTTAACCATGCTGACTTCTATAAATAATTGATAATATAGTTAGGCCCCTCCCATTTCCTTATTGGCTTTAAATAAAATTGCTCTCCAACCGGATTTCTATCTAGGTCAGCCCTGGATGAGCTGAATTACATCAGTTTCAAGATGTTTGATTGGGGATGAAAAATCTTTGTATTGTGCTACCTTAAATAGTAGTTTTCTCTAAAAAAAAAAGATAAAAAAAATCCCGGTTTTTCAGATCATTTTGTAATTCTTCTGTTATAATAGTTGAAATTTCGAAAAAGAAACTATACTTCGGTATGGTAGGCGATTACTGCTATAACTCTATAATTGCACTAGCTCATGTTCTATATTTCTGAACGTATTATCCATAGTTCTAAAAAATTACGACACAAATATTTCAAAAATATAAATGATTTAAACGAGAGCTAAGCCAGAGAGCCTTTGTCGAATTACCTATTAGTCTTTGTTAAATTTGCACTTTTCAAAAAATTGTGCAGAATTTATCTTTGTTTTAAATAAAGAAATACTTGGCATGAGTAAAGTTTTATCCTGTCCAGTGCCATAGAAAAATATTCATATAACATTTCATTGCATATAAGAAAATAACCATCACTGGAAGTTAGCCAATCAAATTTCTCCCCTTATTTAACCTGTGTACAAGCTTTAGTAACACTGTAACCCCAAGTTTACAAAATATTCTATAGAAACCCCAAATAAAAAATGATGGTGCTTTGAAATACCCAAGACATATGTTTATGACACAGAAATGTTTTACATACCCAACTATATCAGTCCTATTCAGGACCGATAACTCTGTCGATAGATATTATCGGGTATACAATATTGTTACAACCAGACCAATCTTATCATACGTCTCTGTTGGAATGTATACAATAACTATATATTTTTTTTACACAATTTAAACTTTATATCGATTCATTGCCTGGATTTAGCTTTAAATATTAAATTAAAAAATAAATAGCAATAAAATCATGTTCAATGATCGAAAGTCATTTAAATTCATATTTGAATCAGAATATTTCTTTGAAAAAAATTTAGAAACATATAAATATTTGAATGCCTTTTGAGCAAAAATTTTGTTTTAAAGAAATGTTCATAATATTCATATTTTCCTAAAGTTTATTATGAAACATACTTCTTCTGATTTGACACGGGAAGGAGAAGATATTTATTTGTACATTTATGAAAACTTTTGTATATCACAAAATTTAAACTCTGGTAATACATGTATACACACTGACAGGATGTTGAATGTCACCTGGTTGCTTTTGGTTTGCACGTCTACCTGACAATATATTATGATGTAACATTATAACCCAAGTTAGATTTCACCTGTTCGGTCAAGGAATGAAATTTTAAAGGTATGGAATATTTATCTATTATAATTGGACATTGTTTTTTTTCTCTCTTTGGATGAAAACATTTATTTCTTTTTTGTTTTTAATAAAAGGAATGTATAAAATGTATTTTTGAAAGATAAAATAAACAGAAAACTTATAAAAACACCTTTAAAAAAAGAAAGGATTTTTTTTATTATAGATATTGTAAACTATTTTCTGTTAACAGTATCTCCTGGATGAATATCTGTCAAAAATAAATGTTCCCGTGTCACACTTAAAATATATTTTTTTTTATTAAGAAATTTTGAAATCAATGATATCGAAATATCACTAAAGGAAAATAACAGAAACATCAGAGATTCTTCATAAAAAAATAAATATAATCTAGGAAACTGTTTAAGTCTAACTATTGAAATCATTGATTTGATGCAACATTTCTATATGATACATCAGCCGCCATTTTGAAAAATCTCGGAAAATTCCCTTTTTTAAATCGATGTTTGACCGAATTTTCCCTGAAATTAAACTGTTTTAAGTAGTATTCTTCGCCAGCTATATGTTTGAATATACTTAATCGATTTGCAAAGTTTGTGTTTTATTTACAGAATTTCTTTACTTGTTATAAAAGTAGACATGGGTATCGGTAATTTAGCATTGAGTCAACGGAGAAATGACGAGAAAAAGTGCATATTTTACTATTCCGATTTGACCGAATTTAATCAAAAATTAAACTGTTAGGACCAACATTGTTTGATAGAAATATGTTTGAATATCAAGGATTGATTTGCAAAATTAAGAAAAGGGATCAGGTTTATGAGAAAATTAAACTTTATTGAAGCATATATACATTTTATATGGGGAAATATAATACAAAATGGCGGCTATTATACGTCACAAAAGTCACGTGATGTCTAACTTAGTTGGATATGCCGCAATAAAATGTAGGATTAATTACCTACAACTGTCAAATTCAAGGGAATATTTTTTTCGACCTCTATATTATAATAGTCTGGTGTGCCAGTCTACAATATTCCTTTAATATATAGCTTATAAAAAAGGAATATGTGGTATGATTGCCAATGAGACAACTCCCAGGACCACTACTTGAGACAGGCATATACATACAGAATGTGGCGGGGTTAAACATGTTAGCGGGATCCCAACCCTCCTCAAACCTGGGACAGTGGTGTAACTATGAAAATCAGTTGAAAAAGGATTAACTCATTAGATGAATACGCATACAAATACTACACAGAGTGAACGTGGTCGGGTACTTGTATATTCCAACAAGTATATAGGTTTCAATGTATTACTACACAGAGTGAACGTGATCGGGTACTTGTATATCCTAACAAGTATAGGTTTCAATGTATTATTTTTGTTGTATCGGAAATGGATTTTTCAAGATAAAGGTTTTAAGACAAAGTAACTTAAGATTGGATTGCAACCTCTCCCTTTTTTGTTATCGCTTCCTAAAAATGTATCGTAAAGGAAAGTAGTTATAGAATATAATATAAATTTAAGATCATTCCAACACTGCAAATTAAGAAGTTTTCCTGTGTTAGTTCCTCTTCCGTTGTGCAGGGAGGAAGCCTATGTAAATGAAATAAATAGTTCAGATAACTCGTTTTTGAAAGAAAGAGAGGAACAGTTTTAAATTTTGTTCATTATATATTGCTACAAAATGTAAGTACATTAAACACAATTTATGGAAATTATGATTCGTTTTCATTTTTTTGTTATAAACTGTAAATTGTAATTTGTGGTGGTAGTTTTGACTTTTTTCATAAGAGTTATATATAGAGATGGAATCTCTATAGGCAATAACCTTATTCGGTGTTGATTGTTGAAATAAAATGTGAAATTCAATAGAAACATTGAGCCACAAGTTTTGGTATAGGTTGAGTCCAGTTATCAAATTAAGTTACAGGTAAAATTATCTTGACATATACAAAAAAGTAAATACCATATATTAAGGAAACATTACATATAGACTTTTAAAGTTTACTATACTACGAAAAACACGAACTTTGATGTTTCTTCATATGGACAAGAGCAGACTGTAATCTTTTTTTTTTTAATTCGTACCAACCTATTAAGTTGGGGATTTGCTACCGATTTTTACAGTTTGATCTTATGGCGTGTTGTTACAACACTGTCCTATGTTAGCCACACAATTGTTGTGCCTGTCCGAAATCAGCAGTCTGCAGGTCAATAGTTGTTGTTGGTTCATGTCTTTTGTAAATTGTATTGTTATAAATTAGTTTGTTTACTCGTTTGAATTGTTTCATATTTTATCATGTCTGAGCCTTTTACAACATACAAGACAATACAATAAGTTTTTTTTCGCATTTTCGAAGGTCGTACGGTAACCTTCAATTTCGTAAATCCTCGTCATTTGAACTCAGGTGGATAACTGTCTCATTGGCAATCATTCCACACATCTCCTTTTTTTATATTGTGATTTTATTATTACGTTACAAAATTATTATATACTTTCAGTCAGAGTTCCTCTACTTAATTCCGTCTCCAAAAATGACTTTGAAGGAAGATTTTGCATCGTCTTCTATATGGGCCAAACTTGCATTTTGCTGTTTGTGACTGCCTTAATTACAGGCGGAATATCATTTACCACAACAGGATGGGCAAGTGAGAACACCAAGGAGACTAAGGGTGGGGTGTACTTAGGGTTGTGGCGAAGATGTAGAGTTGGAAACTATCAAAGTGATAGAGTACACACATGCGACAGTCTCGATGGAACAGCCAATGGTTAGTATTGTAGATTCCTCTCAATAAGGTGTAGCAATATATTTTACAGTGCTGTTTAATGAGATTTGTATTCTCTAATAGTTATGACCTGTTTATATCTATTTCTTGCATGAAGAGATATTTTTCATTACACACTGCAAGAAGTGTGATAAAAGAAATGTGTTTTTAAATGTTCCGTTGCCACAGTTATGGGTCTCTTTGGGTTTTGGCTCAAAATTGCTTATTTTGACGCAGAAAAAATACTATTTCCAACCAGTAAGGGACAACATCAAAAGTTCAATGAAGGATAAAAAACTTAATTCAAATAGTTTTTTCACTGACCCCCCTACCCCCCTATTAACTTAATTTGGCAAAAATTGATTGACCCATATGGATATATGTAAAAATCAATGTCGGATAACCAAATCTTGCAGCAGTTCAACCCCCCCCCCCACCCCCAAACTATTTGAACTAAGTTTTTTATCTTACATTGATCTTTTGATGTCGTCCCTAATTAGAAACTCATTTCAACTTCTAATTTTAAACTCATACAACTACTATCTGTTCATAATGTAAAGGAACTTAACAATTTAGGGAAGTTTTTATTTCTGGCCGAGAAGGCACGTATTTAATTAAATCATTATAAATGCTTAATATGTGTTATGTTTTATCATACTCTGCTGTACTGTTATATGGGTATACCTACTTATATGATTTTTTGTCTAATTGTTTAAATGTAAATATATTTCACTGATGTAATTGAATATTTGTAATATTTATATTCTATAAGCTGTATTGCTTACGAATAAAAGATTATTATTACGAGGTCAATTTTGATGAATATTGTAACATTGGTTGATTAGAATACAATATCTAATCAGTAAGATAAAGGATAACATTTATTCTATTCAAAAAGGCAAATTATAGGCATTTTGCATAAAGTTTCCGAGTTATTGGGTTTTGTTCATAATCAAAGGGGAATTTTCCAGTTTTCAGACAATAACTCAAAAATCCCTGATCAGTTTTCATGAAACTTTTGTGAATTGTTTATATCTATAAAAATAACCTTTCTCCAGTTTTAATAACTTCTGATTTGAAATTGAGAAGTTATTGAACTTTATTCTTTTAAAAAGTGAAGGGCGTATCGTGCGCTTTTGGCGCAGCTGTTTATTGTCATTGGTTTATTGTTTAATTGACGTATACACCAACACCTCTTTGTATTTATAAATAACCTGGTTCTCTTCACATGAATATCGTAAAATATTAGCTACCCGCCATAATTTGAAGCTATTTGGGGAATGAGCGCAGCGAACGAGCAAAATGATTCACATTGTGTCGAGTGGCTGATGTTTCATATTTTTTTACAGTTCTCATGTTTTATTGATAGTTTTTCACATTTGTTAGTTGATACATCAAATACCGGTACCTTATCCCGGCCTCGTTAACCGTTAGCAGTATATAATAAATTTTGTTAGTATTTGTTAGTTTAATTTGTGTTTGAAACATACATTTTTAATTATAATATAATCTGACTGATTGTTAGTCAATTACAAATAGAAAAAAATACAATATAAGCATATATAATTGCAAATCATTCACATTTATAATTACGTAATTTTGTACCGTATTTGACCCTTACTTTAACATCCTCATTATTGAATCAATCTACCTGACACATATTGCTCGTTTAGAAAAATCGTGCAGATGTCTTAATGTGATCAGATAATCGTAACTTGACGTGATTGAGTGATAATATACTTCACGTGTTAATCTTTTCGCTTTTGGATATTTTATGTTTATTATTATAGAACAAGTGTGGACACAGATGAGTGTGGATAGTATGTTTGAATGTTTGACAGTGTTTTATGATAAATGTAGTTCTATGATTTTCCTATATGTGTTATTAACTGTGTTGCACGATGACAACCAACCGGAGCATTAGGAGTATTGTTTATTTTATATGTAGTTTAGTTTTTATGTTCAAGACAGGCATGGAAGAGACACTAATTGCATTAGTTACCAAATGATTATGATAGAATATGTTCCACATCTTTGATTTTGGATACATTTTATAGCTAGGAGAGCAACACATAATAGGTTCAATTTTTCGTGATTTTTTTAAATTGGGAGATGATATCTGAGAACATGATATAAGGAGCCTGTAATTCAGTGGTTGTCGTTTGTTTATGCGTTACATATTCGTTTTTTCTTTATTTTTTGTACATAAATAAGCGTTATTTTTCTCCTTTGAATTGTTTCACATTGTCATTTTGAGACCTTTTATAGCCGACTATGCTGCATTAGCTTTGCTCATTGTTGAAGGGTGTGTGGCGACCTGTAATTGTTAATTTCTATGTCATTTTGGTCTGTTGTGGAGAATTGTCTCATTGGCAATCATATCACATCTTTTTTTATATGTATTTGCTAACTATTTGTATGGTTCTATTTATATATACTGAGTGCCAATGAAAACGCAACACTTGGTTTTTCAAAAATAAAATTTATATTAGAAATCATGATCTTTCAAAATGAATTGTTCTTGAAAATTAACAATTCTAACAATAGATCGATATCAAACAAAAATGTTTCATTGTCATCTTTCGGGCGCAATAGATAAACGAAACATCCAATGTCGAATCATCAAATCACAGTCCTAACAAAAAATGTTACAACCCTGTTGTGCAGCGCAATCTCGACAGCGCCGCGGAATTGATCATCCCGGACGTTTAATGTGATCTCGAGGAATGTTATTCCACTTGTCCCGCAAAGCAAACTCAAGCTGACTTTTTGATATTGGTGGTGGTTTTCATCGTCTAAACCATGTCAAATCTGATGCAAAATTTGCTCTATCGGACCTAAATCTGGCGAAACGCATGACTTTTGGCCAAGGCGGGTGCCAAACGTCTATGTAACCACCACTGACGATTTTTGGTACATAATGAATGATTTTTGGTCTACAGAATTCGATGTTTACGCCAGACGGCCATAAAGATGTCGGCTGTGGTGTTCTTTAACTGTTGAATTTCTGCGCAAATGGTGCTTTACTGAAATTGCTTCAGAGGATCTACCTTGACTACCATTGAACTCTCGTGACCTTTGGACATCCATCAGAGTCGATATCGGATATGTTAAAGACCAAATGTATCGGTTTTGCTGAGCGTTTCTTGCTTTTTGAACCCCGGGATGTGGCTTATCATTAACTGATCCATTTTAGTTGAATTTGTGGATGATTTGGGTTATTGTAGAGGCTACAGTCTTCTCGAAATTGTATGCTGTGAAAGGCTTCATTGGATCATGCCGGAAACTGCATGTCGCTGGTTGTCAGAAAGTCCTGGCATTTACTCAGATGTTTATTGCAGTTTCCTTACAATAAGGGCGGGAAAATTCATGACATTAGCCAAGCTTTAAATGACAAAATCGTGAAAATGGTGCGAATATTGAAAAGCGGTGAACTCGGTTTATGTCCGTTCAAAATAACCCTTACTTCGCATTTGTTCCAAAAATCACCCAACCGTAAAGTTGTCGACAATTGTCTTTAAAGTCATTTTCAACCAACTTTACAAAGTTCTAATATTAAAATAAATAAAAATTATCAGACTTTTTTGAAAAACAAAAGTGTTGCGTTTTCATTGGCACTCAGTATATCTTTGTGGTGGCTTGTCAGTATCATTAGTAAAACACTTTAAAATGTTGAATTGATCCTCAGATTAGAAGAAATTTATTGGATTTTAGTAATGACAATGCCTAACATGATGCTTGGGCCTGATGAGCTAGAAAGTAAGCTTCTGTGCTGTTTTCTATCAATTCTTTGATAATATCTCCTTCAAAGCTGGTGAAAGCAAAACAAATTTGGTCAATGGACAAATAATGTTTGGTTCAAACAAAAAATAAAATGCTTTTATCTCCCTGTTACTTACATTGTACATAGAAATGATAATACATGGAGACATCCTTGTACATGAGAGTTGTCTGTAAAATCTTTACTTCACAAAGAATGAATTGCATAACAATGAACCGAGCTCAAAGCAAAGCACTTTAATAATACACTTAGACAGAGAGCTCAATCCAGTGATATACTTTGTACTACAGGTCCTTCGTGAACATCCATCAACCAGAACCATATCTCAATAACATGCCATTCTACATGGTTGGATCAGAAGTCCTGAAAAAGACATGATTTTTTTTTATCGTATTTAAAGTATATATGCATAGGTTAAAACTTTCACAAATTTGAGGTATAATCATTCAGTGTCTGGCAACTATCAATCGCTTCATGCACAAACTGATATAGGTTGAGCATGAGTGCCCTCTGTTGGAAATAAAAACATACCTCCACCTAATTTTAGTAAACTGATGAAGAAACATTCAAAACTATAAAATGTTATCCAAGACTTGTCAGTGTCTATATATAGCTATTCACCATCGCCACTGAATCAGTGATATATGTACACATAAATACATGTAAGACTAAAATTAAAGTACATATATAAGACTAAAACTGACATTCAGTCTTTACCTTCATCCCCCATGTCCTGTTCAAATCTAATTCATGATAAAATAAAAATCAAAGGCGAATTAAGAGGCCCCCCCCCCCCCTGTCTGGAAAAATATGGTTGATTATTTAGAGGACCACTGGAGCATGATCAGAGTGGGCCCTCTCTTAGGCAGTCAGTGGGCCCGCACTTATGAAAATTTCTGGATTCGCCACTGGAAATATCCCTCTAATAGACTAGCATTTAAATCCCAGTTTTCTAATATGGTAGCTAGGTGGAACCTAAAACTAAAAAATTTGAAAAAAATATTTTAAATATATTTCAAATGCATGTATGTATATGTGATAATATAAATTCTCCAGATTTCACTGTATTTTCCCTTTTGATGTTTTTCAACTACAGCCAGTTTGGTGTGGGTTGATGTTTGATTGTTGTACATGTTATATATCGACATGAGATTTGTTTATATACATAATACTTATTTCCCTAAATTCAAATAAAATAGATGTGAGAAATTAAAGGAAACCATATGCAAATATTAAAAAAATAATTTGCATTTGTTCTGTTGATTGATAGTGGTACACATATGAAGAAATGGTGAAATCACTTGTATATAGTTCTGATCAAAAGTTTCATGATAGACATGCATGGTAAATAAGTAGTAGGTTGTTTGAAGTTTGCAGCATATTCAACTTTGAAAATCTTTTTCAGGTCTACAATCCATATAAAAATCTGTATATATGTGGTATAATTTCCAATGAGACAGCTTTCCAGAGGTTAAAATAACAAAGTAATTATAGGCAACCATACAGCCTTAATAAGTGAGAAAAAAACAGTCTAGACATGTTAAGTAAGCAACAATTAATGTAATGGCCTGATTTGCAACTTATAAACAACAGGTTTGGAACCCTCCCCCAAAAAAAATCAAAGAGCAGATTGCTCTGACGGATACGATTGCCGTTGTTTCGTTGACACATGTACATGTATACATGTAGCTGGATAATATTATTTTCAAAACTAATTCAACTGCACATGTAAAATAGTTACAAAATAGCCAATCCCAGATAAAAGTGTATGAACAATGCGATTAGGCCTATTGTGTTTTATTTTTGTACTATCAATTCCAAGTTTACTTTCCACAGCAGTCACTGAGACTCAGAGTGAGAGAAGGTATTTCACTTCGTATCTTATCACCTATTTTCCTACGTTAATTCTAGGAGGAACCCCATTCCTAACTCTTTAAATATTTAATTTCCTTTAGGTCAGTGATCATGACTCCTTTCCGTACACATTTATCGGTTTAAATTTCGATCATTTTTAATATAATACACTTTATTGACAGAACGAGCTAATACTCGACGTATTGTTTTAATTCAGAATTCACGGAAGTTACTTCCAGAAGGGAGACAATTGGAAACAATAATATGGAAGACTCCATTTTGTCTGAAGGGGTGTTCTACGATGTGGACTATATTTATTTTCATTTAAATGATGCATATGATTTAAAATTATGCAACAATAATAACCTTCAATAGCAGACATACATAGAAAAGATCCCATGTCAGAGTTTAAAATTAATTAATTGAGTGGGGAATCCAGAGCAACCATTCAATCGAAAACCCCTCAAAGTCAAGAAAACTATACGCATGCGCATAATTTCCAAAAAAAACCTGGAGCAAGAACGTATATTAAATGTTTATTAAACGACCTAGATAGTTCTCTATTTCTTTATGGAAGTACAATCTCAAATATCAGTTTCATAAAGGTAAAATATAAGAAAAACTCCACTTCAGTTCTTATATGACAGAAATAGATTTATCGGAATTCAGAGAACTCTCGCATTTTATCAAACTGGGAATTCCCTCTAACGTGTTTCTAAATTTAGAAAAACACTAAATATAAATACTGCGTAATTCTGATTTTCCGTGTTGTTAAAAACACGCATATAAGTCAAGGGAATTATCAAACATGAAGATTATGAAAAGAACATTATAGGAAAGTTGTTAAAGTTCAATCCCTTTGTTTGTTTTTACCTTTAAAGCAAGACAATCATAAGAATCTGAGATGTTCCTTAATGTTTAGAATAAAACGATTGACGTGAGGGCAATGCTCTGAGCCACCAGTATAAGTCTACAGATTGCTTGAAAGCAATCGTATCCCAAAAATTGTTCCAATGAAGATAAAGGCAAGCCTGGAGGGGATTCATTACATTTGGAACAACTTTTCTGAAGGATGGATACGTATAAAAATTAAAATATGTAATAAGATTGCCAATAAGACAACTACCCACAAATGTTCAAATGACAAAGCAATTATAGGCAACCATACAGCCTTCAAAAATGAGGGAAACTGTCCCAACATGAAAAGTATACATTAATACAATTGAGAAGAGAAATGGCCTGATTCACAATTCCACTAATAAACAGGTCGGGAACATCTTCCCTTCAAATAAACCAGATGCTCCACAGGGCGCAGCTTGATACTACAGCAGAGGCCGAACCCTGAACAGTTGGGGCAAGTATGGACACAACATTAAAGCCTGATACAGCTCTGAATTTGGATTGTGATCAAATAGTCAAAACAGAATAGGTTTCTGACACAGAATGAATGTAGTCTAAGAACTTAAAACATTTAATATTAAATTGGACTTTTACCTATTGCGGTCCTTTATCCAAAAATCTTAATACATGGTTTGAGGCACTTGTCGCAGAAAAAAATCCTATAGACTTAGGGGTCGACCTTTTGATATTTTGGGGGAGGGGCAGGTGGATTTGTTTTTGATCGGTTATTTATTTTTGTAATCTAAGAGGACAAATTATTCATTTTCTGCACTAGTGAAGCAAGATTTTTCATTAAAGCAAGGGACTGATTATTCATTTTCACAACTGTTTTTATGATATTCGAAAAACATACAATTTTCAAATGATTTTTTTATCATAAACAACATATTTGTGTTTCCTTTAAATTTTTATTTTGATATTTTTTTTTTTGCATACTGAATGCTATAAATTTTTATTTTGACATTTTTTTTTGCATGCCGAATGCTATAAATTTTTATTTTGACATTTTTTTTGCATGCTGAATTGATATGCACGCAGTTGCGTGTTGGCATATAGGGAGCTATGCACAGGTGCTTGAGGACAGGATCCTGTATGAGCCCCATATAGTCCCTCCCCCCTTTTTTTATATTTTTTTTTTTATCATAAATCTCAGATTTTTCAATATATATCACTTATTTGTACCATATATATACTAATATACCATATTTATACTCTAAATATGCATGTTTACTATCAACGTGAATCTCGACTATAGAGCGAAGCGAAAGGTTGCCAACTTCGTTTCAAGAAATTGGGGCAATGGTCAGGAAAAATTGTTTTAAAATCAAACAAAATGTCTCTTACCGGTCTTATCAACGAGTACTTGCTGTTCCCATATAATTATCCTTATTGAATATCAATATCCAGACATAATATATTACTGTTTAAACACTTTTAATTAGTTTTTTCGCTGGCGGTGTTGCAGTTTTTTTGTCCATTCAACTTCGATCAACGGAAGTTACAAAACAACGACATCTGTGTGGTCTTCAGCTCAAGAAGGATAACTCCACCTGAAAATGCGGGAAATTAGATGAGTTCCGGGGTAAATGCAGGGAAAGAAAACATACGAGAATTTCGAATGTGTACATTTCGAAAATCTCTGACTTTTTCTACCCCGGAACTCATCTAATTTCCCGCGTTTTCAGGTGGAGTTATCCTTCTTGAGCTGAAGACCACACAGATGTCGTTGTTTTGTAACTTCCGTTGATCGAAGTTGAATGGACAAAAAAACTGCAACACCGCCAGCGAAAAAACTAATTAAAAGTGTTTAAACAGTAATATATTATGTCTGGATATTGATATTCAATAAGGATAATTATATGGGAACAGCAAGTACTCGTTGATAAGACCGGTAAGAGACATTTTGTTAGATTTTAAAACAATTTTTCCTGACCATTGCCCCAATTTCTTGAAACGAAGTTGGCAACCTTTCGCTTCGCTCTATAGTCGAGATTCACGTTGATAGTAAACATGCATATTTAGAGTATAAATATGGTATATTAGTATATATATGGTACAAATAAGTGATATATATTGAAAAATCTGAGATTTTTGATAAAAAAAAAATATATAAAAAAAAAGGGGGGAGGGACTATATGGGGCTCATACAGGATCCTGTCCTCAAGCACCTGTGGATCTATGCGCCTGAATACAATTTAATTAAATATATTAAATAACTTGGAATCCTCCCCTTTTATAAGTAGAGACAATCCATAACCTCAGAAATATTAATCTTAAATTTATATAAATGAAAAGTAAGCTTCCATAAATAAAATTCAACAATGTTTCTTAAAATTGGTAAAAGCGGTATAGTCATACCCCAACATGTTGACCATAGATAGACAAACAATTCACTTGCATTCGATTCGCATTTGAACTATGTGTTTGTTAATGTAAACCGTTTCAAATGTGAATTAAACTAATTCAAATTAGTTAATGTCAATCCAATTCAAATTAGGTGTGAACTCAGTATGATTGTCAGGTAGTTTCAAACTGAAAGATACTTTTAAGGGAAGGGAAAGAAACGGATAAAACCATGTGTGTTACAAACACTGTTTATTCAAGTCAGAATCCTGGATCTCAATAGTACTTTCATAATGTCAAATAAAAACATGAATATGATAGTTACATACAATGCTACATGTATTTAATACGTATTAAATAACATTTATTTTAGTGGTTGGTAATTCGGAAAAATCTGAAATTCAGGCGTAAATTGAGACAAACAATATCACTGAATGCAGTTTCTAGTCAAGTGACCAGCAAACATGGAAATTTACCTTTTGAATGAAAGGAGAACTCTTACATTGAAAATGAATGATGTAAATCTAGATTCTAATAATAGCCGAAGGGAGCTCACATTCACAACAGTTAAAGCATTGCTGAATTAGTGAACAAAGCATTTTTCTCATTAACTTGAAAATCCACCTATTTTTATAATAGAAAAAACCCGAATTTTAAGACAAAAATTATAAAATTACTGATAAAAAGCGGTGCTGAGCATGCCTGTAATATGCTTGAAACATATTCAAGAGGGGGAGGACAGGGGTAAGGGAGAAAGGGGGTAGGAGAAAGGAGAAAGGGGGTGGGAGAAAGGAGAAAGTAGGTAGGAGAAAGGAGAGGAAGGCTGGGAGAAGTATAGTAAATATGAATTTATTATCTTTGTACATAATCTGTTTCATTTTATCTACAAGTAGAAACCCGATATGTTTATCGTTTAATTAATGGTCCCTTCCCCCTCATTTAGACAGTTTTATGTTTTTTATGTCTCCTCATATACATTTTGACGTCACTAAAGATGTCTGCTCACGTCTCAAGCCGTGATACGAGAATTACGGAGCGACAGGGTCGGGTAAGAAGAAGAGAATGATAAGCATATTCATATAGTAAATACAATGGATATTTTTTAATACAATCAAAGGAGTTGGTCCGGTTTTGGCCTCATCTGACGAAAGATTTGGACACTTTTTAAACACTTAAGTGTCAATTTCATTTGATTCAATTAGTTTATGTAAAAGATTTTAAGTGATTTAGTCATTAAAAACGCTCCGATTCAAGCTTAAATATGAAAAATCTATCAAATATGCCAAAAAATGTCCCTTTTTGGTTTATGTCAAAAATAAAAGTGGCCGCATCCGTGTTCATCCGCAACCTTTAAATATGTTATGTATTATCATCAAATACAACTTAAATTTCAATATCAAGAATGAACACAAATGCGGCCACTTTCATTTTAGAACCGTCTAAAATTTAACTAAAATGCTAAAATTGTGAAGATTTCAGTAATTTAGCATGACTTAATGATGCTAGTACCCGATATATGTGCATTGTATTGTCAAAAATATCCCATATTTATGCAGCAGAAGCATTCTACTTTCCAATGAATAACTAAAAGTTTACATTTTAACAGTTTTGTAAAACTGCTATATTTTGGGGCCAAAAAGGGTCTTACTGGACCTACTCCTTTAATTTTTTTCTGCTTTATTAGATTTTGTTTTCACAATATATTTACAGAATGGTTTGCTGTTGTTCAGGCAATGGCGGTATTTGGATTTTCTGGTATACTAGTTTCCATGTTTCTGTGTATACTGTACTTGTTCTTCGAAAAATATAAGAAGAATTCCGAAATTGGAGCTATAGCCGGAATCATTTGTATTATTACTGGTAAGTATAGAGAAAACAAGTTAATGGCCACGTAACATAGAAATTAGAACAGTAATAAACACTTAATAATTTAGCTCTGAAATAAGAAATAAGTTTGCAAGGGCGTGATTTCGTTGTTTTACATGTAACAGCAAACACTGTTAACGTTAAACATGTAACTAGCTCACATATAAGATCTATTAGGTTGTTTTTCCAATATTCCCATTGTTTTTGCAGTCAACGGCACAGGCACTTGTCTCTTAAAAAAATGTACTGATTAACTCAGGTATATAGGGGGAACAAATTCTTAGACAAATGCCTGTGGTCAACAGGACTCCTTTAACTTTAAAGAAAACCAAACTTCCATCAAAAATAAGAAGATGTGGTATGATTACCAATGAGGCAACTCTTCCAAAGAGACCAAATGAAACAAATTAACAACTACACGTCCTTCAACAATAAACAAAGGCATTACTGCATAGCTAAAAAAAGCCCCAAAATTACAAATGTAAATGAATTCAAACGATAAAAGTAATGGAATCATTTATGTACAAAATAATGAATGAAAAACAAACAACAACCACTGAATTACAGGCTCCTGACTTGGGGTAGACACATACATAATGTGGTGGGGTTAAACTTTTTGAAGGCACTTACCCTCCCAATGGGACAGTGTTTTAACAGTCAGTACAACATAAGAATAAACATGGACGGCTACTAATACATCACCACAAGGCAACACAGACACTAAGATCTGAGAGTATTCGCAGTTACTGAAAGCTAGTTTAAATCTAATAAAAACAAATTAAAAAACAAATAAGACTAAAATTTTATGACTTTTATATTATATTCCATGTTTGATGATATACTTCAATTGCATCTTCTATGTGAAAAATAAAATATGTAAATATTATTATTTGTTCATGTTTTTTTTCATATTTTATAAGTTACATTGATAAGTAACCTTTAATTAAATGCAACACACTATAAAAACAAATTAATCACTAACATAACAATTCCCAATTGTCCCACAATTAAACTTCCCAATTGTCCCACAAACATATTCCCGATTGTCCCACAAAATTTCATTACTTTTTTACCTGTAATTTCAAAAAGTGGGACAATCGGGAAGACACCGATCTATTGCATGGTACCTAACGGATTAAAAAAAAAACGTGATCACCTAAAATATATTACTGTACGCTTGCCACTTTTGAGTTAAGATTTTATAAACATATTCTTTAATATTTCAACTTGTTTCGAAATTTCACTTATTTTATGTGTACTTCATCTTATGCATACAATCTTGTAATACCAGCAGTATATACGTGCTTCTCCTCTATTCTTATCCACAAGGCATACTATATTCAATTTGAAAATTTGATTATTTGTATCTACTCTATTACAACATATGTCTACTCAAAAAAGACTAACCTCTTGTTTCTGAATCAATTATCGCTCAACTTAATTTTAAGCTTAAATTTTCTTTAAGATTATTTCTAATGACGGAAGTACGCACTACACGCAAGTTTAACTGATTACACCGTATGGTCAAAGTGATAAATGCACAATGCACAAACTCGTAAAGCTTGATGAGTTCGGTCATTTTGCTTTTTGAAAAAATAAAAAACGAAAATTGAAAACACTTTCCTTTTTTTTGTTTTTTTTGTTTTGATATTTCAAAACGAATAAACAGCTGCGCCATGAGCGCATGATACGCCCGACGTATGCAATAATCATAAATAGTTTCTGAGAAAGTTTTTTAAAAGCAATAACCATTTATTGTTTTTGAGACACGGCGGGACATGTGAAACAACCCCCCACCCTGTTTTTTTTTTTACAAACTAAATATCACTAAAATAAAATTTTGAATCAAACCAAAAAGTATACAGATCTTTAGATAATCATAAATAGTTTCTGAGAAAGTTTTTAAGCAATAACCATTTATTGTTTTTGAGACACGGCGGGACATGTAAAACAACCCCCCCACCCTGGGTTTTTTTTACAAACTAAATATCACTAAAATAAACTTTTGAATCAAACCAAAAAGTATACAGATCTTTAGATTAATATAACAAAGAATTGAGTAAAGTTTTAAGCAATAATCATAGATCGTTTTTAAGATACGGCACGACATGTAAAAACCTCCTCCCCCTTTTTTTTACAAAATACTCAATAACTCAAAAATGTAATTTTGAATCATCACCAAAAAGTATACAAATCTTTAGATTAATATAACAAAGAAGTGTGTAAAGTTTTAAGCAATAATCATCAATCGTTTTTGAGATACGGCGCGACATGTAAAAAAACCCTCCCCCTTTTTAACAAAATACTCAATAACTCAAAAATGAAATTTTGAATCTTCACCAAAAGGTATACAGATACATGTATCAAGATTAATATAACTAAGAAGCGTGTAAAGTTTTAAGCAATAATCAAGATTCGTTTTTGAGATACGGTGCGACATGTGAAAAAAAAACACACCCTGTTTTAGTTACAGAGTGCCGTAACTCAAAAAGTTTAAATCTTGTTTTCACCAAAAAGTATACAGATCATTTGACCATCATAAGAAACAACTATATTAAGTTTCATGAATTTAGATAAGTCGTTCTCACGTTACGGTGCGACATGTTTACGCCGGACAGACGGACAGACGGACGGACACCGGACATTCATATACCATAATACGTCCCGTCAAAATTTTGACGGGCGTGTAAAAAAAAAAAATTGACGCAAATATACACGGACAGATTTCAAGTGTTTATTTTTTACAATTTTGACGCTGGTTTACAACTGTGAAACTTTTCAAACTGATCGGACTTCATCATTTCGTGCATTGCATTCGGTTTCTACGGCGCATTTAGCGTCTAATTCTGTCGTTGGAAATTTACTTTAATGGTTTACTTTTATAGACTGTGACTTGGATGAAGAGTTGTATCATGGGCACTCATAACACATCTTCTTATATCTATTTACGAGCAAATAAAGGATATTTGTTTTTATTTCAGGGATAATGTATCTCATTGGATGCATAGTATTTGCCACTAAAAAGAACAAGTACTATGAAGACACAGATATGACGAAATATCCTTTAGAATATGGATTTTATCTCGCAATCCTTGCGATACTTTCCGAAATAGCAGGTGGGGTGCTTCTACTCGTGGAAATAAAGACAACAAACACATCTCAACATCGTTATGATAGCAGCAGCAGAACTGATGAGCAGATATAGGAAATACTTTTCTTGGTGTTTGACCTTTTAATGGCAATATGCATCTGTCTTCATCGATACACTGTGAGATGGGGGTTTGGCAAGGGGAAAACCTTTCACCTGCTTTGTTTTCTATATTTTTAGATGATCTTCAAACTTTTTTGAAAAGAAAAATATAACAGGCTTAAAATCTATATCACAAGAAATCGAAAATGAGCTGACAGTATTCTTGAAATTATTTTTACTTTTATATGCAGATGATAGTACTGTTTTATTAGCAGAAAATAGCACTGATCTACAATACATGTTAAATACATTTTACGAATATTGTGAAGAATGAAAAAATGAAAATAAATACAAATAATACTAAAGTTTTGATCTTTTCGAGTGACAGAATGCCAGCAAATCTCAAGTTCACAGTTAATTGTAACGACATTGAAATTGTAAAAGAATATACATATTTAGGTATTTTATTTTCTAGAAGTGGATCCTTTTTATACGACCGCAAAATTTGAAAAAAATTTCGTCGTATATTGCTATCACGTTGGCGTCGTCGTCGTCGTCGTCGTCGTCGGCGTCCGGGCGTCGTCGTCGTCGCAATACTTTTAGTTTTCGCACTCTAACTTTAGTAAAAGTGAATAGAAATCTATGAAATTTTAACACAAGGTTTATGACCACAAAAGGAAGGTTGGGATTGATTTTGGGAGTTTTAGTCCCAACATTTTAGGAATTAGGGGCCAAAAAGGGCCCAAATAAGCATTTTCTTGGTTTTCGCACTATAACTTTAGTTTAAGTAAATAGAAATCTATGAAATTTTGACATAAGGTTTATGACCACAAAAGAAAGGTTGGGATTGATTTTGGGAGTTTTGGTTCCAACAGTTTAGGAATTAGGGGCCAAAAAAGGGCCCAAATAAGCATTATTCTTGGTTTTCGCACAATAACTTTAGTTTAAGTAACAGGAAATCAATGAAATTTAAACACAATGTTTATGACCACAAAAGGAAGGTTGGTATTGATTTTGGGAGTTTAGGTCCCAACAGTTTAGGAATTAGGGGCCAAAAAGGGACCCAAATAAGCATTTTTTTTGGTTTTCGCACCATAACTTTAGTATAAGTAAATAGAAATCTATGAAATTTAAACACAAGGTTTATGACCATAAAAGGAAGGTTGGTATTGATTTTGGGAGTTTTGGTCCCAACAGTTTAGGAATAAAGGGCCCAAAGGGTCCAGATTTAAACTTTGTTTGATTTTATCAAAAATTGAATAATTGGGGTTCTTTGATATGCCGAATCTAACTGTGTATGTAGATTCTTAATTTTTGGTCCCGTTTTCAAATTGGTCTACATTAAGGTCCAAAGGGTCCAAAATTAAACTTAGTTTGATTTTAACAAAAATTGAATCCTTGGGGTTCTTTGATATGCTGAATCTAAAAATGTACTTAGATTTTTTATTATTGGCCCAGTTTTCAAGTTGGTCCAAATCGGGGTCCAAAATTAAACTTTGTTTGATTTCATCAAAAATTGAATAATTGGGGTTCTTTGATATGCCAAATCTAACTGTGTATGTAGATTCTTAATTTTTGGTCCCGTTTTAAAATTGGTTTACATTAACGTCCAAAGGGTCCAAAATTAAACTAAGTTTGATTTTAACAAAAATTGAATTATTGGGCCTCTGTGATATGCTGAATCTAAACATGTACTTAGATTTTTGATTATGGGCCCAGTCTTCAAGTTGGTCCAAATCAGGATCCAAAATTATTATATTAAGTATTGTGCAATAGCAAGAAATTTTCAATTGCACAGTATTCAGCAATAGCAAGAAATCTTCAATTGCACAGTATTGTGCAATAGCAAGAAATCTTCAATTGCACAGTATTGTGCAATATCAAATATTTTCAATTGCACAGTATTCCACAATAGCAAGAAATATCTAATTGCACAATATTGTGCAATAGCAAGAAATTCCAATTGGATTTCAATTGGAGTTATCTTTCTTTGTCCAGAATAGTAGTTGAATCAACTTAAATCATTGTTTTATACAATATATAATGTATATTCACTTTTACTACCAACTGATAGATTAAAACAATCTTTACCATTCAGTGATAACAAGCACTTTTTTTACATTTTAATATTTTATGATGTATTTAAATGAGTAGTTATTGTTGCAAACTTCATTAGAAATTTGAATTGAGATCAGTTTTGAAATAAGGGAAAGGGGATGTGAAAAAAAAATTGGAGGGTCAATTTTTTTCATTTCAGATTTCATAAATAAAAAGAAAATTTCTTCAAACATTTTTTTGAGAGGATTAATATTCAACAGCATAGTGAATTGCTCAAAGGCAAACATTTTTTTTTAAATTCATTAGACCACATTCATTCTGTGTCAGAAACCTATGCTGTGTCAACTATTTAATCACAATCCAAATTTAGAGCTGAATCCAGCTTGAATGTTGTGTCCATACTTGCCCCAACCGTTCAGGGTTCAACCTCTGCGGTCGTATAAAGCTGCGCCCTGCGGAGCATCTGGTTATCAAATAAAAAATATTTAAAAGAACAAGCCACAAAAGCTATGTATAGTGTTTAAAAAAAAAGGTAGACAAAACAATTTTGTGTCACTAATAGGATTATGTACAATCTTGATTTATTTGACAAAATGGTTTTACCAATATTGTTATATGGATCAGAAATATGGGGTTTTGAAAATATAGATATTCTTGAACGTGTACATTTACAATTTTTTAAAATGATTTTACATTTAAACACACTCATTTCATGTGTCCCTTAGTACCAAACTTGTGAGAATGATTAATTTCTGGAGTATACTTCTTAATGGGAAAGAAAGTAAAATTTGTGCTGTATTATATAAATTTGTATTTTTATATTATAATGATTACGGAATAGACACTAAGTGGATATCATATATTAAAAATATTTTTGATAATTGTGGTATGTCCAATATATGGAATGCACAGTTTGCTGATAAATGGGTGTCAAAATGTATTGAGCAAAAACTAAAAGATCAGTTTCAACAGGAATGCTTTGCATTTGTTGCAGAATCACCTAAAACTTTATGCTATCGTATTTTTAAAAATAATTTTCAATTGGAAAGATATTTTTCTGTTTTACCTTACAAATTTATTTATACATTATGCAAATATAGATGTGGTAGTCATCACTTGCCGATTGAGTCTGGAAGGTGGCAGGAGTTACCGAGAGAAGACAGAATCTGCCGTCTCTGTGACTCAAACGACATTGGTGACGAGTACCATTACATTATGAATTGTGGATCTTTTATGTTTGAAAGAAAGAATTTTTTACCTACATACTGCTGGTCAAACCCTAATATCTATAAATATGATCAACTGTTTAATTCATGTAATATTGTAATATTAGAAAAACTATGTAAATTTATCAAAGTTATAAATGTGAAAGTCAGTCCTCCAAGTTAATTTCATTGTATTGTTCACACATGCTTGTAAAAATTGTACCTTATAGTTATATTTATGTATGTTCTCTATAACTATGTAATTGTAGTTTTATAAGAAATAAAGTATTCGTATTCGCCATTAGGTGATTTTATTTTTAACCTTATAAGTAATTGACGTGAGATTTAACCAACGCAATATACGCATAACTTTTTTTATATTTATTAAATTTATTGAAAATTATTTACGTTATTCTGTTTATTATTTGCAAAATACTTATTAATTATGGACTTTTGACGAAGTCAATACGTTATATATGGACCTGTTCAGATTATATTGACCGAGGACTACATATTCAATACGTTATATAAGGACCTATTCAGATTATATTGACTGAGGACTACATATTCAATACGTTATATATGGACCTGTTCAGATTATATTGACCGAGAACTATGAACCTGTTTAGCTTAGTACTCGGTGAATATAATCTGACAGGCAAATTTGGAAATAAATGAACCGAAATACCTCACGACTAATTTTTGTCTTATTTTATAGATAAACATAATATCCTTTGATGGTCGAGGAATAATCCACAATTTGATCCCTTAAATTGTAAGAAAAAAATATTTATCATTTTTTAGTTGACACATTTGAGTTAAATATAATTTTGGGGTAGCGAATATGAGTCTTACCTGACAGTGGCGGATCCAGAGGGGGGCGTAGAGGGCGTACCCTTTTGCTTGGACTCTTTTTTTCTTTTTTTTTGTAAAAGATTAATCAGACAAGACTTCGTGAACTTTGCTATTTCCCGTGTATTTAGTTTTTATGTGGCAATTCTTTACTTATAAAGATATTTTTCGCTCGTATTTACTGTAATATATTATTGGTTACATGTATGTCAAAGTCCTGTGATTCGCTACGGTGGAGTAAACTAGTGCATCGAAAAAACGTCACTATGTCAATTTGAAAATCAAATTACAGTAACAAATTGCTTATGCTGAGAGTGACAAGAATGACACCTTCAAAGTGACAAGGACTGAGCAAGAACGTATTGACTTCTATTTCACAATTCCACCAAACAGAAAGTAATACTCTATTATAATGTCAGGAACAAAAAAGTTCCACAGCAATATTATTTACACGGCCAAGCCTATTAATAACATACCGGTAGCTGAATAATGATCTTCTGTCAGTAAGCTTAAGATCTAAGGAACGGACCATTTGATTTGAGGGGGCAGTCTGAGATGTATGAGAGAAAAAGTTCTGACACTCTTTTTGCCTTAAACAAAAAATCTTATCGTATCAAAATTGAAAACATTAATCTTGTCCACTTTTTTGCCATTTGAAACCAAAATTTCCAACAGATTTTTTTTAGAATTAAATGAACACGATGATTAATAAACGGGCGTAATTTTTTGGTGACCGGGGTTTTGCATGTAAATCCCATATCTGACCAGAATGTCTGTTTCGCTGAACTGATTTATTGAATAATTTGTTCAAGGCCCGACTGCAACCTGCCTGCTGGGTGTTGCCTTAATGTCTCCATTTTTCGACCGTCCGATTCATAAATTCGTTGTCATTTCAGACTCATTCGTAGCCTTTGGTTGATTTGGAACCCCTCTCTTCCCTTGTTGGCGGAAACATTTCTACCAAACATTTGGATAAAAATTGTCTGTTTGTTTCTTAACTCGTGTCGGTCGTATTGTAAATTTCATCGAATAGCCCGTCGTATATCTTGATACTAACTAAACATACAACAAACGAGAATTTTCCATGTCCATTTTAAACTGGCAAGTCCCACATCAAATATATTAGTACATATAGCTTTGGATCATCCCATCATTTTATAATAGACAATTAATGTGGAGAATACGGCATAAAAAATGTCCAACCCTTACACTTTACAGCAACTATAAAATATACACGCCCAAAGTCAAGAACCGTTTAAAAAGTGCATTTTACACTTATTTTATGTTTTTAGTCTAAAAAAGGTCCAACATTTTTTTGTCTCGCTCCGATCGCCGATTTTTGGTTACTTCGCCCCCCCCCCCCTTTCCAAAATCCTGGATCCGCCCCTGACCTGAAACATAGTTGACACACATTAAAATCTGTTAACAAGACACATCGTACGTGGCAAAGTATTTTAGGATAAAGTTAGTATATAGTATGAAATTCAAAACAGTGTAGCTGTGGCCATTGATTGACCCATCAAAATCATCCATTGACTGGGACAATTTACGTGAACGTTTGTCTGTAACAACCACTGTTCATGACGTACCTACGATAGACATTTAAACTGTGGGGTCAACAAAGGTTTCTTAACGCCTCTAATTATAAAATAATTCGAAAAATTAATCAGGAATAACCTTTGTGTTTTGATTTATATAATTGATATAAATCAAAATATCGTGTTATTTCTGATTAATTTTTCGAATTACTTTATTTAGGTGTTGAGAACCTTTGGTGACCCCATAGTTTAAGTGTCTTTAAAAAGTACATAGTGAGCATTGATCGTTACATACAAACGTTCACCTAAATTGTCCCAGTCAATGAATGATTTTAATGTGTCAATCAATGGCCACAGCTACACTGTTTTGAATTTCATACTATTACGTTTGAGGGTCTAAGTAATATGCAAACCTTTATGCACGCGTCACACTGTCCCGATTTTTATATACGATGGACACCCGAATGCGAAAATTGTAAGTTCGTACGAAGTTGGTCCCGATCTCGTTAAAATACCAAAAAGTGACCGAAGCAAGTACGATGAATAACGAAGTCTATACGATGGTGTCGAAATTATATACGATAGCAAAAGATGGACATACGAAGGTTAACCGAAGACGGGTCTTTAAGCTTCATATCTCAGCCGAAGCCTACACGATGGATTACGAAGGCTACACGATGGATTACGAAGGCTACACGATGGATTACGATGATGGCGCGATGGCCATACGATGTCTAAAAGACGTGGTGTACAGCTTACGATGCATTTAAATTATATGCCGAAGGCATCACGCGTTTTAAATTGTTTGATCAATATTGAATATATATTATATTGTACATTTAATTTCTGGTTTAATCATAAGACGGAAGACCGTGGGCTTGAAGGGTAAAACTTGACTCTGAGTCTCTACATATAATTCCACCAAAGCAATATCACCCTTTTGGACACTCTAAAACCAATATGCTTCAAAAGATTTTAACCACATTTGTTATATTGTTCCTCCTTGTAATGATCTGACATTTTTACGTTCAAGGCCAAAGGTCAAGGTCATGCAGATGGACTTGTTTTTATCTCCTTGAAATATTGTAATACACAGGAAATTGGTTGCTCATTTTTTTACCTGCTGGTTCTAAAGACAATATTAAAGGTATTTCCAGTTACTGAATGTTTTGGTTAATTTCTAAAAAAATAGTTTATGTATCAAATATGCATATTCAATTTACCATTTTCTGCATGTGTCATGATATACAAATATAGTGTCCATATTTGTCCCCAATATGTTACAAACGAGGGGATGCCACGCTCGGCATTGCCTTGTTTGAACTGTAAAATGTGTGCACTAGTCTGAATAATCACCCATAATTATGCCCATGTTTACTGATCTATCTTAAAGGTAAGGTAATGGGTTCGTTGATCCCTTTTATTCAAAAAGAGCTCTTTCCAGGAGAATATCATAATGATATAGACAAAAGAAAGGATGTGGGGAAAGCAACAAATGCGGCAAAATATGACATATAGAAAACAAGATGGTTATGGAGTAAACATTCGTGTGACAACAACTCAGACGATACATAAACAAGAGGCTGTCACAACGACAGCAAACCGGATTCATTAACATTTATTTGTGTCCTGGCAATATCACAAGAACCATAACTGATGAACGGTAAAAGTCAAAATCGTCAAAATCAAATTTGACCTCCATTTTGTCATCAGTATCAACATATTAAAATTTGAAAGAGCATAGGTTGAATGGTTCATGAGTAAATGCAACATGAATGGAAACGCCATTTTTTATCTTTCAAGAACCATAACTCCTGAACGGTAAAAGTCAAAATCAACATTATTGAACTTGACCTCCATTTTGTCATCAGTTACAACATATTAAAATTTGGGAAGCTTTGTTTGGACAGTTCATGAGTAAATGCACGGACACGACTGGAAACACCATTTTTCAATCTTTCAAGAACTATAACTCCTGAACGGTAAAAGTGAAAATCGTCATTCTTGAACTTGACCTTCATTTTGTTGTCAGTAACATCATATTAAAATTTTAAAAGCTTTGGATGAACGGTTCATGAGTAAATGCACGGACAACATTTGGTTGCCGCCCGACCGCCCGACCGACAGCCCACCGTACATCCCCAAATCAATAACCAACATTTTTGTCACAAAAATCCTGTTAAAAATCAGAATAATGAAGAAAAAGTTGGTTTCCCTATATACGTGTACATTGTTGGTGTACGAGGCGCGTTTATGATTTTCATTATGTTACTTGATATGAAAAATTGACAAAAAATAGTATTGTACTTGTAAAAGTGAATCCTGAGCCTGTAATAGCTGCTCTTCTTGTTCCATTTGAAATAATAGAAACAACGCTGTCGCCTTTCTTGTTCTCATAGAATCATATGATATGAGCTCCATGTTTTGTGAACGTCTATCTTAACTGTCGTATTAGACTGACCAGTGCATATCGCGCATGAAACTTCAAATGTATTTTAGCGAGAAAATTAACTTACATTTAGCTGGATTTATTGCCGTCGTAGTTCCATCTTGTCGCCTTCGTACTTTTATTCGATGGCAACACGACGGGATTACGAGGTCTTCACGAAATCGTGTTGCCATCGTAAGACCTTCGGGTAGTTCCGTGATTCATTCGTGTAGACATCGTAATGTCAAAACTGCCCGATGAAAACGATGGAAACACGAATGCAATACGATGTTCAAAGATGCATTCCCGGTGACATTACGATGGTGAGGATGGTGATACGAACTCAATACGAACACTCAACATCGGACGCACCTTCGGGGATTTTTTAACATGTTAAAAAATTTAGAGCCCTTCCCGAAGTTGTCCCCGAAGGCTAGAAAAAGTGGCCGATTGTTCTACGATGGTTAAAGATGGCACTACGAATAGCCCGATCTGGATACGATCAGTCCCGATTTTGAAAATTTCCATAATCGTGTTGCCATCGGCATAAAAATCGTGACAGTGTGACGCGGGCATTACGAAATTCTTCCTTAGATACAAAGATTTGCTTTGGAAGTTTGGCAGTACATGTAGAAAAAAACTTATTTCAAACGGGATAGCATATCCTATTTTTACGGAGATGTTGTTTACCGAGCACAGAAATTTAGATACATCAGAGTAAACTGATCGATCCTTTGAATAAACTTATTCTAAAATGCTAACAATTCAACAGTGTAATTAGATCTTTGAATATTGTTTAAATTGGTATAAATATTGATTTTGTTATCACTCAGTAAATTAAAATCAAACTAAATATTTCTTTTATATCCATATGCACTTATACTAAATTTAGTCCTGGTATCTATGATGAGTTTATTTTATGGTTCAACAATTTGTTGACATCTGTATCTTGCCATTGTACAAGGTCATGTTCTTCTCTGACTGTTAATGACGTCTTTACACTAAATCCATTGGATGTTGGATGTGTACTGATTGATAATTTTAGTCTTACATGTATAATTTTTTTATTAGTTGTTATTGGCTTTGAACTAGCTGCCAGCAACTACGAATACTCTCACATATGTAATGAATGTCTGTAATGTTCGGTGGGGATGTATTAATACCCTGCCACGTCCGATCTGTGTTTTGTTAGATGTTTTTCTGCTTTGTATCAATCTGATGAGTTAGGAACTTGTCAACTGATTTTGATCGTGTTCCTATGTTGTACTGTTACACCGCTATCCCAGGTTAAGGAAAGGTTTAAAGCCAACAAACTAGTTTAACCCCGCAACACTTTGCATGTGCCTATCCCAAGTCTTTTGAGTCCTGAAAATGAGTGACGATAGATTGCAAAGAAGATTTCAGGTTGATGCAAGTCTTCGGTTTTTTTGGCATGACCTTTTTGGCTCGTATTTCTTATTGTTCGCTAGCTTGTTACACCCTATCGTTCGCTAGCTTGAGTCTGTTTTTTTTCTCGTCATAGATTCAAATATGTCACTTAATGACGGTAAATGCAACTTTTCGAGAACATATTAAATACTAGTACATCATACTAATCCATACTCCACACACTTCGTGTATTTATATAATCCTTCCAGTCTGTACCCAATCTGTGGTTTAATTATTGATGCCATGCAAGACCAAAAACGATCTAAACGTTAGGATAGCACGACTAATACATTTATACTGAAGTATTACATTTTCATTAGTTTTATATATTTGACAAGTATTACAGTTAACAAGTACGTGAAGAAAATGCCCATGGACTTAAATTGAACCTTAAACATGCTTAAAATCGACTGCACGCAAGTTTCGTTTTCATATTTTTATTTGTTCAATTTGTTTTTCGTTGCAAGAGGTAGGTATAGACAATAATTCCTAAATCTTCACTATACACGATAGGTTTATCTTTGCATATCAGTAGTATGGCAAATTTGAATACTGGGTTTCCTTTCTCATTTTAATAAATTTAATTTCTATAAGGATTTAAAAAGAGCACGTTGCGCCCTTTGAAAAAGATCCTGTCGTTTATAATAGATAAACTGTATCTTAAAGATTATTTACATTTACTTATATATAACCAATAAAGACATAACTTGTTTACTCAGATATTTACCATTATGGTTTAGGAGAATTAAAATATTGTATGTAGTAAATGTTATCAGTTTCTTTTACATACTCCTTGTCATTTTATGATGTTTCTTAACAGTTTGTTGTGGTAACCGTTCTTAAATACTGTTGGCCTTACAAACTCCGAATAAGTAACTAAAGTCTGTAAGAAATGACAGTTATTGAGGATTTTAAATCGGCGTCATTATGGATGAAGCTGGCTTTGTGTTTTCTTGCCGTTGCTTTAGTTTTTGCCTGCATCTCCTTTACAACAACAGGATGGGGTAGCGCTACCAACATTGCAACTTCCTCTGCGCAATTCTATGGATTATGGCGGATATGTAGCGATACTGGTCAAATTACAGCATGTCAACAGCTTGATGGAACATCAACAGGTAAAACCAATAACCAGTTTAAGTCATTAATATAGAAAAATGTAAAAACTGAAATCTTGTTTGTTGAAAATGGTAGTTGATATACTATATATAAATACTAGTAGACATTTTTTTCAAAATATTTACTGATTTTCGTAAGTGTGATCATCCTGATGACTAGAATACAAAGAGTACAAAACATGAAAGCAGACCTATAATATTTATGGAGCATTATGAATCCTCTATGGATCTTTAGTGTAGAAATATTTTACACTCAAGATGCATACATGATATATATTTACGCTGAAAAAAAAAGTGAAAAATAAATTATCGAATAAAAGCATTTGTTATGTGGTCGGCATTTAGCAAACTAGAATCTGTTAAGGGCGATCATGAACCAAAAAAAGATGTAAGAAGCGGTCATGAACTTAAATTACAGTGAGGTGTAATCGAGCAACAACAAAAAAAAAAAAAAAAAAAAAAAAAAACAGCGTGTTCGGGGCGGCCATGAACTTGTAGAGAGCTGTAACCTTGCAAAACATAATTATTAATCAAAATAAAAAGAATGATTACTTTTTCGTATAATAAAATTCTTGATATAAATATTATTTTTGTTTACAGACTGGTATGCAGCTACTCAAGCAATGGTTACATTCGGATTTTCTGGTATACTGATATCATTTTTCCTCTTGATTCTTTTCTTGTTTATAAATAGTTGCAAAACTAATGGACAAATAGGACTAGCAGCTGGAATCGTCAGTATTGTTACTGGTATGTATATTGAACTAAGCACACACAAAAAACTAAAAAACACACCGTAACACACTTGAACACAAAAAACAAAAACGCTAAAAGATACTCTAAACATAAAGTTGATTATTATTTTCAATATCTGAATAACAGAAAAACGGCTGCATAAAATAATAATTTCACTCACCGGGTCAAAATATAAAACTTGCCATACCTTACTTAAAAAAGAATAGTAGATAGTTTATTTCAAACTTTAAAAAGAGAATTGACTAGTTACATAAAAGAACGAACCAAAAAATAGATCAGCACCAGAAACATATAATACATACATATATAATACAGTCGGAAACCAGGTTGAAATAGAACAAAAGAATCGAAGCTCTCTATTAGAGAAGGCGATAAATGTTAACTGTATTGTTTACTATTCTCAGATCTGCAGTGACATCACAACATGTAACTGACCAATCAATGATTAGCATTTGTGTTATGTAAACAATGTTGAGAGGTGATGCGGCTAAGAATCCTCTAGATTTTCCATAGACTTCAATGCAAATTAATTTAATTGATATATATTGACACCAGTTGAATCTAGTAATTTTACCCACTTAATATTGTCAAAGACACTATATAACATCTCCATTTTGATTTTTATCATACTATATCCTCTGGTTAAAAAATAATTAGCAATATAAATAATCAGTTATCACCTTCAAATAGATGAAAAATCTAGAGGAATCCTATCTGCATCACCTCTTGAAAAATTTAAATGCCAGGATGTACGGATCTGAGAATAGTGACAAATTTTTAAAAAGTTAATAGAAACAAACAAAACTGCAATTTTCTTCTCAATTACGAGGTGTTTTATTTAAAAAACACCATTTGCATAAGTTTTCAATTTATCTAGTACATAGTTAAGCAGAACAATTAGATATCAAGTCGACCATTGTCAAGAATCAGTCCGGTCGACATTGCGCATGCGTGAATTCAGATACCCTACATGGAGACAATCGTTATATAGAAGTTATATGGAAAATATTCTTTAACAGACGATATTCAATTTTCTTCTCAGTTCTTTTCTTAGCTGTTGTGATCACCATAATCCTTAATGTGTCTTCTTTTTAATGATATAAACTATTTCAAAATAATGTTTAAACTTCATGCAACAAATTTAGATTTTTCATACAGTGATGTCAAATGGCTTACATTTGCCGTTATTCTTACAGAAAATGTCATTTTTAGGGAAAGTGATCAGCTTTGAAAAAATAAATAAAATACTTTTACTGATAAGATTCCTTAGCTGTTGTGACCAAGAGAAAGATGAAAAGTTATAGTTTAATGTAGTGTAGTTTATTTTTAAATTGGTTATTGTCTCCTTGCACCAAATTTGATTTAAAAGTAGGCGATTTTAAGTTTTTATTCTATCCATTTCTTTTTGACAACAGGATACATTGTTTGTGTAAACAGATAGTAGCATGTTACACAATCTTGTTTATACAGTCATGCTGAGACATAATAATTCATGTGATATATAGTGGAAACGACGTTTTGTATTAACTTGGTTTAGGGCTGAAGGAATTACAAAACAATAAATAATATGAAATTCACGTTTTTATTATTGAAGTTAATTATATATTCAAAGTTTTTGTTTGTGTTTGTTATCACGTGCTTATAACCGATATTAAATAAAGCATGAGAATGCAATCGTAAATTAATCTAAAAGTTAACGTATTGTATCAAATATATAGATGCAGATCGATGTGTGAACATATATTTGTTCCGCTATACTTGTTCCCCCTGGAACAAAACTATGGAAAATAAAAGTTCTTGGGAAAAAAAATTGCATAATATTATTTCCACCTTTATAAGATTTGTTCCTGGTAATGAAATTTCATACGGTTCCATAATATTTGTTCCTATATAAATTTCTCTCGTTAAAATCTAAAACATTGTTACATACACGAGCGAATCGTACAAGTTGAGATATATAAACACCGTAAGATGGTGACAAGGGAACGTCACCATCTAAAAATGGATAATTAACGATAGGAAATGAAAAATCATCTCTTTTATCATAAATTTTAGTATTCAGCTTTCCGTTAGTGATATAGATATCAAGATCGAGGAAAGGGCAGTGGTCATTGTTAGTATTAGCTTTATTTAAACTAAGTTCAACAGGATAAATTTCTTTAATATACATACTGAAGTCGTCATTATTGAGAGCCAAAATATCATCCAAATATCTAAAAGTATTATTAAATTTGTTTATCAGATGTTGTTTCGATGGGTCTTTGCTTATTTTTGTCATAAATTGTAACTCATAGCAATACAAAACGAATCAAACGAATGGATACATGTAACAACTGTCATATTCCTGACTTGATATAGGTGGTCGTATCCAACTATAGCGGACAAGCGTACGGTCTTCAACATTGAGGAAAAAACATACCGTACGTATAGTCTGATATAAAGGCCCCAACTATAAGAAAATATGGAATTTTTCAATTGAGAAAACTAACGACTTCATTTATAACAAAAGAATTTACGAAAAACAAATCAGAACTCGTGGAATTGTGCTGTTATCCTCACTCAAAGTGAGTGTAAATTTAATAGTTATTAACTGTCAATGAATTTTAAAATTGAATTAAACGACAGACATTCCGAATTCTCGAGGTACCTGTTATATATATATACACATAAAAATAATAAATAAAAGAATCGTAAGACAGCGACCTTTCGGCCAAATGTGTTAGTTGAACTAAAATTTCAAATACATTTCAGTCAGTTTGATGATCAATCCATTTTGAATAAGAAAATCTAATTTATTTATATGCATTTTTCATTTACCAATTTGGGTCAAACATCTTGCGCCGTTTTAATGTTTCAACTAGGACTTATGTATTCACTAACTCCGGTCTTCAATTAATTTTACAAATTGCACCAAAATACAGAAAACATGAATCCAAATTATTTTAGCGATAACATCTGGTATTGGTTTTCACTGAAGTTATCTTTACAGACCAGCGGGTGTTCAACCCCTTAATTGTGCGTCTTATCGCACATGTCAAATTATCCAGTAACTCCATGTGGAGCGAGGATGGATTATCGTCCTTGTCGATACAAATAATTGTTATCAAATTGAGTTATCTCCCTTAAACAAGACAGATTCTTGCCAATGCGACATGGGTATCTTTCAAGTTGGATGACAAAAATGCATAACCTCCGATTTTTTTGAAAAAATTACCACGGACGGAAAAGATATCAATCTATTAGTTCAGTAATTTTCGTGTCTGCCCTTCCATTATGTGACTGAAGAAAAAATTCCAAAAAATAGGTAACAATTGTATCGAAAAGAGAAAATCGAGTGCACCTTTTTATGTTAGGGCGTGTTTGAGTTGAGTATTTTGTCTTGATATCGTTCAAAGTAAGAATATTTCATACATCGTCTCGCTTCAGATTCTATCATTTTTATATATTAAAGCTACAGGTTGACTTTATAAACACAAAAAAATAACAGTACTAAAAGATGAAATATATGGGTCAAGTGAAATACCTATCTAATGAGTCACAAAAACAGGGAAGGTGTGTTCGAATAGCTATTTTTTTACTGAAAGTACTTGACGACAGTCTTACAAGTTGGATGATGAAAATGCATATCTTCGAAAAATTCTAATTTTTTGTGTGTGATAACTAGGGTTTATAGTCTTCAACCACTAAAAAAATCTAGTCTGCCCTTCCACGAAATATTTAATTAGTTTTTTTTTAAATGTTTATGATTTTTCGAAAATTCCACCTAACAACCGATCAGACAATAGTTTTAAGTTGAATCAATGCAGACAATATCATTAACTGATGCTCATTAGCTAGTTGATACATTTGTCTTTTAAAATATAACTGACATATAAGGATCGTATTGGTGCAATGTGGATAAATTTATCGGTTTCCAAGAGCAAAATTGGTAGCGCGTCATCGCTACAATGGCTTCCATTTTTTGAATGTGAAAAAGAACTGGCGTAATGGGGAGATAATTTTGACGAAGTAGGATCCTGACTGTAATATAGATGACAAAAGTATTACCTTTAACTTAATATCGAACTGATTGCTTCTTACAAAATACAAGACGCTGTTATAAGGACGAACACACATAATCTTATAGCCTTTCAAATAAGACAAAGATAAAGCTATAATGAAATCTCATTCTGTACAATTATTTTTTTGAGTAATGATACTGTGTCGTAATAACAGGCTTGTTCTACACTATAGTCATTATGGGATCCTTTATATATTGCTTGATCGGTGTGAGTCAATGCTTCGTGTTGAGGCCGTTTTTTTTACCTATAATTGATAATTTTCATACTTTGTGATTTGGATGGAGATTTGTCTCGTTGGACACTCATGAATACCACTGTTTCTATCTTCTTATTTAGAATCATTTTCATGACAGCGTAGACAAGACCATTTCTTGGCGCGCTCATGTTATCAATTGACTGAGCCAGAGTAAGTGAATGTTTGTCTGTCAGGGGCGTAGCTAGGCAATTTTGATGTGTACGCAATGCCAGAGAAGGAATTCATACGGCAGGGGGTCTGGGGGCCGCTCAACTTTGCTATCAAATGATCGACGAAAGGTAGATACATTGTACATTTTCAGTTTCATAAAAATGAGTTGATGTCCATGGTCTCTTAAGAATGTCATATTTTATTTCATCAGTTATTTTGAAATCTTCAGAAAAGATGCATGTCAGGGTAGGGAGGCATAAAAGACATGACAATGGTGTTTTGACACCCGGAGGACTCAGCCATTTTAAATTGTTTGCATCAGCAACAGAATCACAATGCTGGTTTCGTAAATGAAAAGGGAAGACTAGTTTTCAGAAGAATATAGCTACAAAGCGTCAGATCATTAACATATTTGTATATATTTTTTTTATTAACTTCATTACTTTAGTTATCATGGTTATAGTCTTACTAGATTTACCATATTTTTATTTTTGTGAAATTTTCGATGTGTACGCAACTGCGTTTTTGCTTATGGGTTGCTACGCACCTGTCTGTAACGCTCACTTGTCACAGCACACGTGTTATAAATATTTACTGCGGGGTCGCCAAAGCCTCTAAACGCCTAAATCAAATAAAACGAACATCTAGCAGAGGCCTTGATTTAAATGTTGAATACTCAAACCTTCTTTTTTTTTTTTATCCTCGTGCACCTACATGTTCTTTCCTCGTTTATTCCATTAAAACCCTAATAGGAAGGCCTCTGACAGACTTAATGAACGTAAAATAACTGCTATCGATTGCTGATGACAAACAAGTTAAAGGTAAATGATTCAGCAGTTTTAACAACATAAGTATTGCGGTTGTCTACGTTATTATGAAAATTATTCAATATTGATACGAAATGTCACTTTAGCTAGTTTCAGATAGACAATATCAGATAAATGATCTAATTCAAATATAGAACTCTGGTTTAGTTATACTCCACATGAGCTCATAATTAGAAATCAGAGTTCGATATTTTAATTATATTGGTTTTATATAAATATGTTCATAATTTTTCTTTTCTATTTTAGGTATTTTATATCTCATAGGATGCATAGTATTTGGTACACAGTGGGACAAATATTATAAAGATACACCAGTCACTGACTATGCGTTGGAATACGGGTTTGCTTTATCGATTGTCGCCCTTGTTTTAGAAATAACAGCTGGCGTGTTTCTGATAATAGAAACAAAAAGAGCGGTTACAAAATCTTAAGACTTTTATACAACTTTACGGAGGAGTGTTTTGCTTTTTTAAATTTCAGTGTACATTTTCGTTGCAATTACAGTAAACATTATTCCTTAATTTGTTAACACGCGGTTACCAAAATGACATTTCTTGTATTCATAGGAATTTTAGGAAACAGGAGGAAAAGTAGGAGCTTAATAAAAACCTTCTCGTCTCATACCTCATTAGTAAAGATAATACTAGACATCAAATATTACAAATGTTATGATCATTAAAACTAATGTAACCAATGCTATGTTTATATTCTATTAAGGATTTAGATGCTTAATTTTATGGTGTTTTTTTTTTTTATCAAACTTGAAGCGTTGACTGG
Source organism: Mytilus edulis (assembly GCA_019925275.1). Taxonomy (NCBI): domain Eukaryota; kingdom Metazoa; phylum Mollusca; class Bivalvia; order Mytilida; family Mytilidae; genus Mytilus; species Mytilus edulis. The sequence continues at coordinate 38,444,634 of CM034350.1, forward strand.
ACCGGCACATTTTGTACGAGATCGCGCTTAATGCTAAAATGTGCTCACGATCAACGGGTTTGCAACCATATAAATTACAACATTAAAAATTTATTTAATGTAATCAGTGTATATAAAGTGCGAATCCAGCTAGTTCATTTTTACTGTTATATGCGGGTATGTCTATTGTAGAATAAAGGATCATGGGAAAACTGTATTTGTTTACGTTTTGAAAATATCAAGTTAAAGGATTTTAAGTAAAGTTTTAACATATTTTCATTGTGATATGTCTTTATAATATACAAACATAGCATTAAAGTTCAAATAAGTGTTATAAAAGCATCATAATATAGCATATCGATTATTGAAAGCGATCCATTTTAACTATAGATGCGATGAATTATCACTGTTAGTGCAGTCATTATTAATGTAGAATTTTCATAGATGCGAGGAATTTTTATTGTAGAATTATGCGATGAATGCACTTGCAACAAATGAAAAAAAACTTGATGACTTTAGGATTTATGATACATGTATTTTCAAATTGAAATACAAACTCCTCATTCATTCCTCATCAAATATATAGCTTTTCAAACTTGTAACAAAAGCGATTCTCAAAATGTCATATTGTATTCTTACGATTACGTTTCTCCTTGATTTTAACTTATATAGGGAATCACTGGAGCGTGACAGCAGGGGGCCCTCTTAGGCAGTCAGTGGGCCCCTACTTATGAAAAATTCTAGATCCGCGAATGGATACTACCGCAGAGGTAAAACCATGCACATTTGGGTTATTGTACACGAAATGCATGCAACAATTCATTTTTGTTGATTTTAGACCCTTTGGAACTCTATGTGGGCTATTTCAGCAACTAGGCAAACAATCCCCAAACTAGATACACGGTTAGATTCAGCATGTCAACGAATTCCAAATATCCATATTAAAGGACTTTTGTCTATAAATTTGGACCCCACAAAATTGAAAAAGGGACCAAAAATATAAAAAAATGCATGCACTGGATACATTTGTTATTGAAGGCATGACTGTAACAATAGGGTGAATATACAAAAATATCTTATTCTGGGATCTCATTGGGGGGTTCTGATCCCGGATCCCGCTTACTGTTTTCGCAGATTCCCGTATTCCGCTTACTAGTATTAATTTGTCAGATTCCCGCATCCCGCTTATACTATGCAGTTCTAATTTTTTGTAATTATCCGTGTCCCGCTATACTTCATTTCCCGTTTTTCACTACACAATCATTTGACTTTCACCTGTCACGCTTGCAAAAAATCGGCAATCCGGCGTGACGCTTATACCCAAATACGACCCACTATTTTACTCTATTTTGACTCATATTAAGCCCATTATAAATATATTAAAAAAGTAGCGTAGATTTTTTTATCCCTTTTTATCCCATCTCGTTTCGTTTTTGAGCCATATATAGATGTCGTATGTGACAATGAGACAACTCTCCATCCGAGTCACAATTTATAAAAGTAGACCATTATACGTCAACATACGGTCTTCAACATGGAGTCTTGGCTCACATCGAACAGCAAGTTATAAAGGGATCCAGTGTAAAACCTTTTAAACGGGAAAACAAAGGTGCAATCTATATCAAGATGTAGTACGTAATTAGTGGTGAAGTGTCATGAAATGGATAAAAAAAAATAAGGATAAAGATCCCTATACGCTTTATAAGAAACTAAATGGAATACATTTGAAATAAATCACGGTTATTTCTATTGAATTTATTAGAGTGTTTTAAAACCAAACTTTCCTCCGTAAGTTAAATTTTATCAAATCTTTCTCTTACTTTATCTATTATTTGAGCAAGTCGGCTAAATTAAGGCTTTACAGCTAATTTCCTAATGCATGTAAAGCAAAACTTTGGTTGGCTTGCTTGCTTTGTTTGTATAATTGTGTATACAAACTTTGTAAATAAGATTGACATTTTTAAACAATATGACTAGGCATAGTTTAAACTGTATTTTTAATATTTGAATTAAATTGGGTGTTATCATAATGATTATCCAATAAAAAAAAAAAGCAAGCAAATCAACTAAAGTCTTGCTCTACATGCTTAAATAATTACATTAGATGTAAGTTTCATTATAATACGTTATTCTGATTGGCTAACATGTTATTCCGTAAACAATTGCATCAGACAATAACATTTATCATGCATGATAACACGAGGTCCCACAAAAAAGTGCACAGGTGAATTAAATAAAACTGGATAAAAATCGTGTTTTCATGATTTTAGCTTAAAAAATGTAATTATAAGTATTGAATACTTCTTTTTGAAACTTTATAGGGTTGTAAAAGCGTTGACCGTGCGTACATTTTTAGAATGAAGCGCTTCCGCGCTTCATACAAAATGTACTTCGGTCAACGCTTTTACCACCCAATAAATTTACAAAAAGAAGCATTCAATTCTTAAAGAAATGAGCTGTAATAGATAAAAAAAATAAAATTATACAGTGAAAATGCACCGCATATACAATACTAATGATTCGCTCCACAGTGAAAATGAAAGAATAGTATCATTATTCGACAGTAAACATGACTAGCATTACGAAATCATCATAGTGGAATTTAGTTAAATATGAAGAAACTGAAAGACAAAACATATTCTACGTTATACAACTTTAATAATTGTATTTAAATGAATATTTTTTACTGCAACAACATCTCACCTGTTAGTTATAAAGCACCTGCACGATCTGTTCGTGAAATGTCCTAAATATTCACCTATTTTGGTATATATTTCACAGCTGGATGGCTTTAGGCGCGATAAAACCCCGCTCGCATTTCTAACTTTGTTTTATTAGTATTATGTATTTCTGAACATATACATTTTAACTAATTTTCTTCATTTTCTTCAAAAATTAAAAAAAGTTCGTCTGTTTATTTATCATTCTACATTAGACATTTATGGCATATACAGTAAAAATGATATTTTAGGATCCGCACTTTACATACACTGGTAATGGTGAAATTATGTTTTCCTATATATGCGGCTTGTCGTAACATTGTCATGACGTTATTCACGCCTGGTAAACCATCTAATCTCAACCAAATGGTTGAGACGGAAAAAAGTATTCTGGCACTTCCTGTTGAGCTTTTCTGGTTCAAAATATTCAAAATAAATACAGGGTAGGTCGAATTTTCGTCGATTTACTGAAAATCAATGCGTTTTTTGTAAAATCGGAGAATGTCATGCCATAGATAAATCATAATTGTAACTAATATGTCTCTTCTTGGTTTAAAATATTTTAAATTGAAGTCACAATCACTTTTCTCCTACGGATTATAATGTTTACATTCTTTAAATCCGACAGAACTGCTATGATATTAATGACTTAGCAAGAAAATATGTCAATCATTTGTGTTTTTTGGGGGCTTTACGATAACCACGTCTGTAAATTGCCCAAATATGTTTTGGTCAAGTCTACTCTGAGCAGAAAAATTAAAAAGATATAAATGGTTGAGATATAAAGGTATTGGTTGAGTCTTTCTGTCACAATGTTGAGACATTCTGGTTGCGCTATACTATTCGAGTTTACCTTTTTTTTACGGTTAACCTGATTCATGATTTCATGATTTTGATGAATTCGATTCCTAACAGACGTTAAAATTTATTTAATGCCGAAAATGCGTACATTTATAAAGAAATAAAAAAGTTAAAAACTAAACAATCGAACAGGACCCCTTTTTCTAGGTTTATTTTTTCGTACACATTATTTCAGGTAAAAGGTGGTGATAACTTAAATATGAGTAAAAGATGTCTTTTTTGTCATTATAATACTTATCACAAAAAAAATATGATTCGATTTTAAAATTGCTTTGTAAGTATTATAAGTGACGCCCAACTTAGTGTAATCACAGGTGTTGTATTGAAATAATTAAAACTTAAATAGATGTTTGTTCACAACTGCATTCAGGGCAAATCCTTAATATTTGGTAATATTCAGCAACATTTATATTATAACCCGGGCCCCGTCACACTAGTCCGTGGTCGCACTACGATCTCTAAAACAATAAATAAATGCTATTGGCGATCGTAGTGCAGTATGGTCGTGTTACAGTCTTGATGAGAGTAGCCAACTTTAATTTAAACATGTTCAAAACAATCGTGATGCGTTCGTGGAGAAATCAGGTCGCAGTTCTGTTCTAGTCGTAATTTTTTTTAACCGTGGAACTGTCAGGATCAGTTCCAGGTTGAACTGTGTAAATCAGATCTAGGTAGAACTTATCAATGACCAAATCAGTTCTTGGTTAGAACTGTTCTAGCTAGAACTTTCTTAAAAGTGTCAGGAGAGTTCCATATTTATCCGCTAGAACAGTTCTCCTTCAGATTATGACAGTTAGAGGTAATATCCATTGTATGTACATCCCCTTTGCAATTATCTATTTTAAATGAGAATAACTTTTGATGAAATGAATGAATTTAATGATTATCCATTTCTGAATATCAATTCAGTTTTCTTTTTAAATATTTTAAAACTGGATTCGACGTAGCTAAATTGTGAGAGATAGTTAGTTTGAACTCTGGCCTGGTCAACTTAAATTCTAATAAAAAAAAATTGTGTGTGTCTATGCTAAGCATGCGATATCTGCTAAAAACTGTGGTCACACCTTACCAGATAGCTCGAACAAACGCCGAAAGGATAAACAAGTTTTACATTTACAAACGGAAACTTACGGCCTTATTAATATATATAAAAAAAACGAACGAAAAACAAATATGTTACACATAAAAAAATAAATAAATTTTAGCCCTGGAGATGTTAATTACAACATTATTGACTTTAAAGATTCTGTGCAAAACGGCATTTCAAACGCTAGACTTAATCTCCAGCGTTAGAACTTTAATACTAGTACTTAAAAACATGCATGTAGCTATTTACTATTTAGACTCTATTACAACCAAAGGCCTCTTTAGAAGCTACTGTGATAACTACAGATAAGATTAAATTTAAATGACTGTTGAAATGTCAAACAATATACGGTAAGTTTATGAATTTTGACGGTTGTATATGTAATTGATACTAAGCTACAAAAGGTCATGTTTTTCTCTGACTGTTCATGACGTCTTTACACTAAATTCATTGGATGTTGGATGTGACGGATTGATAGTTTAGTCTTAGATGCATGATTTTTTTATTAGTTGTTAGTGGCTTTCAGTTTGAACTAGCTGTCAGATAACTGCGAGTACTCTCAGATCTGTTCCTAATGTCTTTTTGTTGTCGGAAGAACCCGGCCACGTCCAATTGTATTTTTGTCCATCTGATGAGTTAAACCTTTTTCAACTGATTTTTATAGTTCGTTCTTATGTTGTACTGTTATATATACCACTGTCCCAGGTAAGGGGGGGGGGGGGGGTCCCGCTAACATGTTTAAACCATCCACATTATTTATGTATGTGTCTGTCCCAAGTCAGGAGCCTGTAATTCAGTGGTTGTCGTTTGTTTATGTGTTACATATTGAATCATATTTGTTTTTCGTTATTTGTTTTTATAAATAAGGCCTTTAGTTTTCTCGTTTAAATTGTTTTACATTGTCATATCGGGGCCTTTTATAGCTGACTATGCGGTATGGGCTTTGCTCATTGTTGAAGGCCGTACGGTGACCTATGGTTGTTAATGTCTGTGTCATGTTGGTCTCTTGTGGACAGTTGTCCCATTGGCACATCTTCCTTTTTATAGTTGAAGATTTCATTCACCAGAAGATCTCAACATTGTTCCAGAATATCTCAACCGATACCAGAAAATCTCAACATGACATACTTTATAACATATTTAGCATAATGAAATTATATTAGTAAAGAAAAAGAACAAACTATAATTTTATGTTTATAATGTTTTAGAAAAATACTAATGATATTTTAACTGATATATATGCTAGTTTATCAATGATATCACTGTCATTTTGTCAATAGCTGACTGCGCTGGCCACATTTACTTGCTGGAGAAAAGTCATTACGATGTCATATTAAATCCTATTCATTTGTGTTATACACGAGACAAACTGTAATTCAAATATCTCTGGCATGACATTCTCCGATTTTACAAAAAACGCATTGATTTTCAGTAAATTGACGAAAAGTCGACCTACCCTGTGTTTATTTTGAATATTTTGAACCAGAAAAGCTCAACAGGAAGTGCCAGAATACTTTTTTCCGTCTCAACATTTGGTTGAGATTAGATGGTTTACCAGGCGTGTTATTAGGATTTGAAAATGTAACTTTGGAGAGTCTCAATATTGCTTCTAGCCTATCTATCAAAATGGCTGCATCTTATTTAAAATCAAGACGAAACTGTCATCAGTGATTGAATCTGTGCTTGTTTCCCGTTCATATATAAACCGACTGGTGACGTCGTTACTTGTAATCAGAATATGGTTAAATTCTCCAAAAAAAAAAAAAGTAAAATAAAAATATTACCGAACTCCAAAGTAAATTCAAATTGGAATTCCGTTATCAAATGGCAAAAATCAATAGCTCAAACTCATCCAACGAATGAAAAACAACTGTCTTATTCGTGACTTCGTACAGGCATTTTCCTTATATAGAAAATGGTGGACTGAACCTTGTTGTCTAGCTTAACCTCTCACTTGTATGACATTCAAAACTCTATTATACTGAAAACATGTGTGAACAGAACAAGCATTCATAATGGGAAATGTAAAAAATATGAGAACAGCAGTCAACATTTTGTTATAATCACTATAAAAACAAACTTCTGACAAATGTCAATAAAGAAAAACAAAATGGTATATAGACAAAGCACAGAAGCAAAATTGATAGACAACATACAAAAATGACCACAGCACAACACATCATTGGCGTGATGTATAAGTACCATACTCCACCTTAAAGATATTACCAAACATAGACTTAACAGAAAAGGTTAATAATTTACACAATAAAAATGAAAAAAGCACTACTTCAAGACCATCAGCTATTATTTGTGAAGTTGATACGGACTATCTATCAACAAGGTCCAGGTATCTTCAGATGATCTTTTTTGTTAAAAGATCGAGACGTTCTTTGACATAACCTTTCTACCCAGACACCTGTGTGACGATTTACAAAGTCTAAGTAGCAGCAAGTAAAATAACAAAAATACCGGAACTTCAAAGCAAATTCTAAACGGAAAGTCCATAATCAAATGGCGAAAGCACAAACAAACACTGTCTTATTCCTGACTTGATACTTTTCTTATGTAGAAAATGGGGGGGGGGGGGGGGGGTAAAACCTGGTTTTATAGTTAGCTAAACCCTCGCATTTGTTTGGCAGTCGGTTTAAATTTCATTATACTCACTGGGGTAAAGCTGGTGACCGTAACTGCATTCACGGTCATCCCAAGATGTCGGATGAAAAAATAGGTCAGTATCTGTATTGTCTGTTACAGTGTTTCTATATCAAAGGAGACATTGATACGGTCATCTCGATTGTGATTTACGGTCATCTTAGCGATTTTTTTAAATCGAATTTCCTGTTTCATGCACATTTCTCGGAAGTAATTTGTGATTTCCGTGTGAATCTTTTAGAAATTTACATCGTATCAATGTATACACTTTGTAAAGAAAATGATATAGAAACACTGTAACAGACAATACAGATACTGACCTAATTTTTCATCCGACATCTTGGGATGACCGTGAATGCAGTTACGGTCATCAGCTTTACCCCAGTGAATTTAGACATAAACTATCTAATAGGTAGTGTTTTGTGACATATTTGAGCGATTCTTCATATCTAAGCTTGAATTTGAGCGTCTGTAATGACCAAACCAGTTCAAATTTGTTTCATATCTAATTGAATTGACTGAAGACGACACTAAAGTGTTTAAAAAATGTCAAAAATATTTAATCAAATATACTTCAAATTTTAGGCCAAAATAAGACCTTACCGGACCTTCTCCTTTTCCTTTCTAATTTTCTTGTCCAACTGGAACGAATATTACATTTTTGTTTTAATGAAACGTTTGTTCTACTTATAATAGATAATTCGTGAATCCAATGTCTAGGAACGCACTTTTCTTTCTTTTTTTAATGACTGACTCATAAATTCCAATCTTCAATAGCCCTTTTGGTTAAGCGTTTAATAGCTATTGATCTCTTGTGATAATTGTCCACTTCCTGATAAACCTTAACCGACGTGCATCTTCCTGGGAATTTATGATAACGAATTATACAAAGTTCTTTAAATCTAATTACATGTTTTGGCCTTCGACATATTATCTAGAAAATAAAGTATTTTCTGTTAACCCATTTTACGAAAATCATCCTTACTGGGTACAAAATTATCGTTAAATCAGGTTGCAATAAAACATCGAATCCATAAGTTGAAAAACTGTTTCAATTGTCTACCAAAGTCGGTATTCAGAGAAAAAGAAGTTGTGAAAAATCGACCATCTCTTCACGATGAATATTTTGTTGTTCTTGCGGACATGGCTTCATATCATGATGTTTGTGTATGTAAATTTGTAAATTGTACTTCAAGTGTCTTGTAAAAGAATTAGGAATACATGAGCACTAAGGTAATACCACAACGAAACATATCATTTGCCAAGAATGAAATTATGAAGAATCATATTTCCCCATGCAGTCGCTTCAATGAACATTTTAACACTTTTGAGGACTTCCCTTTTTGTATCGGATATCTAACCTGAACAAAATTCAGTACAAACAATAGCACGTTGTCATCTTGTTTGTATTATCTACAAAGAAAGTGTTCATTAGAATAAAAATAAACTGTCCTCAGTGAAAGAAGGTCTTTATTATATACTGTGAAACTGTTTACTCGCAGTATAATCAGAAAACTAATAACTGGGAAACAACACGAACCCATACAAAACTGGGGTTGATTCAGGTGCTCCGGAAGGGTCAGCAGATCCTGCTTCAATGTGGCACATGTCGTGTTGCTCATTTAAGTACAAATCCGGTGATAAGTCTCAATCGGTAGGACAACATTTGGAGATAGGAGACGGGATTGTTGTTTCGACATTTTAAACATAACGTCGTCAGTGTGATAAAGATATTCAATAACGTCAACACAACTCGTGATAGGGCGTCAGGGATGATTTCAATTTCACCACTTGAAATTCTTGGTATAGTAGCTTCCCTGTGAGAAGCAAACCTCTTTCAACGAAAAAATGATAGGAAAGACCTGGAATATCGTATACACATTCCGTATACTGGTGCTGCTTGAATGTTGTTACATAGAAATGGAAAGTTAACAATTGGGAAGCTGAACTCATCTCTTTTGTCTTAAAGTTTTGTTTTCAACCGACCTTGATTATCGCTTTCTAAATGTTAGTAAAAATATGAAACAGACTTAGCTGTATATGTTGTATCTTTTGCCTCAAGATGGGATAGATGCGTTATCATAGTCACCAAATTTTGATTTCTAATTGAGGGAACTTCATCTAATAGCGGAAAGTAAAGTTAAAGAATAATGTAAACTTCTTTTCTTTCTTCCTAAGAAGTTCCTGTATGAAATCAACCTCCATTGAACCAAGGAACAAGTCGGCATGAAGAAAAATATACTAGTAGTTTGTTCCGATGGGAATGCCGATTATTTAAAAAAAATAAATTTGGGGGGGGAACCTCAAAATGAAACAAATCTGTTGTCAAACGAGACGATTTTAATTTTAAAATTATAAATTTCCACCATGTAAGCAGCAATATACCAACTTTTGTTCCAAATCACTCTGTATTCAAGAAGTTGCAGCTGCTACTCGGACTTTATAGAACGTCACTTATATTTGAGCAGAAGGATGACGAATAAAGGCAATAGTAGTATACCGCTGTTCAAAAGTCATAGATTTAACTAAAACAAATCAAGGTCACAAACCAGTCCCGCCTTTATGTTGTTGTGCTTATGTCTTTTTTTTTTTGGTTATTGTCATTCATTTTTGCTCATAAGCTTTTTGTTTTTCTTTGTTGTTTATTTTCATAGTGATTAAGATTATAACACAGAGTTGACTACTATACCCCTAACTTTTGAATTTTACCTTTTGTGTTTTGTTTGTTTTGCTCATATATTGTTGGTAATGCAACTATTATACAAGCGAGAGGTTTAGCTAGCTATATAACCAGGTTTTATCGACAATTTTCTACACAAAGAAATATCTGTACCAAGTCAAGAGTAAGAAGTTGATTTCATTCGTTTCATTTGTTTGAGCTTATGATTTTGCCATTGGAAAACTTTCCGTTTTGAATTTTCATTGGAGTTCCTAGGTTTTGTTATTTTACTTGTTTCATTTTTTATCTCTACTATATTATTAGTCAAATTGTGCTCAGAAGTATCAGTCTTTCTAGTAGTGAACTAATTAGCAGGAGTTTTATAATCTCAGAGATCCTATAGCATCACGTAATTCACTGGTGAAGTATGCAGTACTGCCCTTCATAAAGTTGACCAGTGAAACTCATATATAACTCTCCGTGTGTTCAGGTACATAAACATGTACATCCTTAGCTATGATTTTTGTTTGTTTAAGGGCATCTCAGCTTAAAACTGAATTAGTCACGATTCGGTCGACAAACCAGGTATAATTTTAAAGCAGTAACTTAAGTAATGCCATATGTCCTTAAACAATATTATCTTCACGGATTGTCTCATCCATAAAGACGAAATTTGTGAAAAGGTAGTAAAATTAACCCCAAATTCATAAAAAAAACGTTTGTAGTCTAACAGCCAGACTTTCTTGAATATTATAATAAAATATAGGAGGATAACAGTAATCATTTAAGTCATCTGTCTTTACATCGAAGGCCTTTGAATTCCTTCCATGTTAAGCCGTTTTCCAAACACCCGCCATCTGTTACCTCATGTCAATGATTGTTCTTTTTAAGGGGTAAATGAATGTCATTTTATTCTTGTTTTTCATTTTAGTTCATTTGATTGGTCTATGTCATTTTGTTTTTCCTTGTTGACAATGTTTATATAGTGTTAAAGATGGATAATAACACAATGTTGACTGCTGTAGCCCTGTTTTTAACATTTTTACCTATTATCTCTGTTTTGTTTACAATATAATGGAATTTTGTGCGACTGTCATACAAGTGTGAGGTTTAGCAAGTTATAAAACAGGATTTAATCCATCATTTTCTACATATGGAAACGTCTGTACTACGTCAGGAATATGACAGTTGTTTCGATTTGTTTTTAGCAATTTTGATTTTGTCATTGTAAAAGGAACTTTTCGATTTGAATTCGGTATTTTTTGTTATTTTACTTGTTAAAGTTAACGGTATACTAGTATATGTATAAAAAGATTTTGCTTCCATTTTTAATGATTCGAATATAATCCTTTTTAAAGATAGAACTTGTTCATCAGTCTTGTCAGCTTTTGGCCTCTGAAAGAATGAAAGGGAAAGGCGCAAATGTCTGGAGGATGTACAGATTCAGACAACTGTTGATAAATACTTGTTTTCTGTACATATTGAAAGAGGCTTTGCTGGTGGGTCTGAGTTTGCAAAAACCATTATTACTTCCATAAAATTATGTCTTGTGCTTGTTCTATATGATCGATCAGCAAAGTATCAATGATAAAGGGACTTTTAGTGTCAAGGTTGCCTAAACTACATGAATGTTCACTGCTGCTTTCTGATTGTGGCAGATGTTTATTCATTTTCAAAGGTATTTTTAAACATTCTTCCTGAACTATTGAATATTTTTCATCAAGATACTAAACAACAAACAAAATATTAAAAATATAACCCAAAACAAATTAAATCATAATGAAAGTGTTTATTCATATCATTAACAATAATACACATAACATTCAAAGCATTCTACCATATTGTTTCATTAGCTGTTGTTATAAATTTCCTTTAATATTGAAACATACTTTTTCAACTAAATTTTCTAAATACATTCTCGTCAAAAGCAGACAAATTCCAATGTAGGAGATGAAAGACACAAACTGCTATGTATCCCCTAACACTACCCCTACATGACATTGATGATAGTAAACCTTCTTTGGAATTTGAAGATTACTAGGCAATAACTAAAGGCATTACTAAATCATGGGGGTTTGTAGAACTTTTCTCCCCAGCATACAGTATTATTTCTAATTTCGTATTGGTTTCATATGTATTGAAGAAATGTTACAGCAGTTTGAAAAAAACTTTATAAGTTTTAAAAACTTATTTTCTTTCTTATTCTCTTAGTTGATTATCCTATTTTCTTCTTGATATCTATTGTCTGAATGTGATTGTATTCATATGGATACTAATAGAAATAAAATATGTGTTCTAATACTTTGAAGTTGAACCCTGTGTTTTACTACAATGGACGTTTAACTTATATTATCTCTCCAGACTTTAAAAGTTGATATATTTTTCAATAATAAAAAAATAAACAGAATTATGTCAAATATTCCTGGGTAAACTTTTAGAATGAATTGGAATAACACAATCTTTTCTTTTTTGGCTGCTCAAATTTCACTTGATTTAACTTTTTAAAATGCATTCAAATAATAAATGCAAAATAAAAAAAAAAGACAGAAGACACAGAAATCTCACTATATCCTTACAGATGACTTAAATAAAGTAATTTTGGAATATTAGATGTTGACAACATCCTCACTAAAAAAAAGTAAAGCCTAAAAATGTCTTCATCACATTCATACAGGTAAGGCAAAAAACAAACTTTACAAATACATATGCATTCAAATCTAGCAAATAAATCATAAATAATGAAAAAATCGATTACATTTACAATTCATCTTCTTAAATCAAAGACACTTTATATTTATGGATTTGATCATTAAAGCAATTGAGTATTATATTACAATAAGATGTTCCAGGTTACAATAAAAGACTAGGTTGACTGTAGTATGATACAGCAATGGTCAAGATAAAACATCAATCTAACATACAAAATGGTATATAGATGTCATTATTCTAAGCAATTAACTAAAATGTATATATTAAATAATGAGATGTGGTATTATAGACAATGAGACAACTATCTTCCAAATACCCAATGATGCAGATGTTATGAACTATGTTACCTTCAACAATAAGCAAAACTGAGTATTTGATTAAAAATGTCAGGCTATGCAAATATCCAAGTGATTCTCTGTTTACAATTTCAGTCAACTGTAAGTTTTTTTTGTGAGAAACCATTACTCCTGCAGACATTCAATGATGACAAATGTATACCATTAAAGAAAGCAAAAATGTCCATCAAATTACATAGCATTCAGTTAATCACTATTAGTTTTATTATTTCCTGGAACACCCATCAATTTTAAATAATTAAAATTCAATCAATCAATATTTTCAAGCAATACAAGAAAAAAGCAATGTATAATTATAAATGAATGATAGATCTTTCATAATAAATTATACTAAAAGTGTAATAAGTCAACATATTGACATGAACAGTAAATACATTTTCAGCAGAGAAAATGCGGCATAATATGTAAATAGTTTCAATGGTAAATAAAATATTATGTACTGAATGACATTTTTTTTATGTTTCACAGAGACAATAAATAATTTATAGATTTATTAAAAATTCCTTCAGATAAATTTAACACTTCTGAATTGGTTTTTCTTTTTGTAAATCTATCTTAACTTAGATCCATTTGAAATCAATATATGCATTATATGCATACATTTGTATGATATCAATACATTAAAATCTACAATGACCAAAACTTTCACTGTAAGAGGGGCATACAAAGTTAAAGTTTTGAATTAGAACTACACTAAAAAGTAACTATCACTAATGCCTGCTGTGTCAAATATATATTACTTAGTTGCTGCCATTTATTTTTTTGTTAAACAAATGCCAGTGTCAATTTGAACTGATTTTAAATTGATAAATTTGAATGAAGTTTTAATAACATAATGCAAATGTTGAAATCAAAATAGAAATACTTAAACATGTAACCTAAACAAATATTCAAAGTCAATTCCCTGACTGAAGTGGAGGGTCAAATAATCTCTTAATAATGTCCACACAAGAACTGCAAAGGCTAGTACAACTGTATACATCATAAGTGGTTCATCTTCAACCAACATAAACTATGCAAAACTTTCAAGGGTTAACGACCCATGATTGGGGGCGACCTTGGGCCAAATAATCTCAATAGAATGAGACATGCTAGTGCTTATACATCTATAAACCAAATATCAATAACTCACAATAAGTAATTCCCCTAAATCTGACCTAATCACAAACTTCCAAAGTCAATGGACTATGACAGCAATTACATTTCCTCATCATTGTATTTAACATGAAAACTTAAGTTATTACCAGAACAATACAATGCTAACACAAAGTTAGTATCTTACGGAAACAAAACTTGTGTAGTGTACGCCAAAAAAGACCATCTCAAGTTTTTAGAGTGCAGCAATTTTATGGGATAAATAAACTTCAAAAATATGCAAATTTACATTTTTATCCTTGATCATATCTGTATTAAGATTTTCCTATATTTTCAACTCTTTTTCCTAGCCAGAAACATTCATTATAACACACCCATAAATATTTATGTTTACAATATAAATAAATATAACTGATAAAAGATAAAGTAAATATACCCAATAACTACTAATAACTTACCTAAAGAATGTAAATCAATTATAAATCATGCTTATTATATTGTAAATCAACTATCATCTGGGTAATTACAGTAGATATAAGTAACTATTTATATTACATTTAACATCGAACATTCCTTTCTTGTTCTTTTTTAAAACATTTCTTTCACTACACCCGTTATTTAATGTTGATATTTAATATTTGGCATTAAATACTAGTAAACTATTAAATCTTGCAAGTGTATCCTATCACTGACCTGTGAAGATACAATGAAAGTTAGGGAGGGTTTGTTGTTGTTGAAGAAATATGTGGTGTTTGCATTCTTGAGACAAAATCCCTAAACACACTCAAATCCTGAAGCAAAGGAACAGCAATTTTATTCAGAAATATATATGTGATACAATTATTTCATACATTGTGTATGTGCTAGTAAACCGTCCCATCAGAATGTTTATATTTGATGTAATGTAATTTTTATAGCATATAGCAGAAATTTAGATACATCAGAGTAAACTGATCGATCCTTTGAATAAACTTATTCTAAAATGCTAACAATTCAACAGTGTAATTAGATCTTTGAATATTGTTTAAATTGGTATAAATATTGATTTTGTTATCACTCAGTAAATTAAAATCAAACTAAATATTTCTTTTATATCCATATGCACTTATACTAAATTTAGTCCTGGTATCTATGATGAGTTTATTTTATGGTTCAACAATTTGTTGACATCTGTATCTTGCCATTGTACAAGGTCATGTTCTTCTCTGACTGTTAATGACGTCTTTACACTAAATCCATTGGATGTTTGATGTGTACTGATTGATAATTTTAGTCTTACATGTATAATTTTTTTATTAGTTGTTATTGGCTTTGAACTAGCTGCCAGCAACTACGAATACTCTCACATATGTAATGAATGTCTGTAATGTTCGGTGGGGATGTATTAATACCCTGCCACGTCCGATCTGTGTTTTGTTAGATGTTTTTCTGCTTTGTATCAATCTGATGAGTTAGGAACTTGTCAACTGATTTTGATCGTGTTCCTATGTTGTACTGTTACACCGCTATCCCAGGTTAAGGAAAGGTTTAAAGCCAACAAACTAGTTTAACCCCGCAACACTTTGCATGTGCCTATCCCAAGTCTTTTGAGTCCTGAAAATGAGTGACGATAGATTGCAAAGAAGATTTCAGGTTGATGCAAGTCTTCGGTTTTTTTGGCATGACCTTTTTGGCTCGTATTTCTTATTGTTCGCTAGCTTGTTACACCCTATCGTTCGCTAGCTTGAGTCTGTTTTTTTTCTCGTCATAGATTCAAATATGTCACTTAATGACGGTAAATGCAACTTTTCGAGAACATATTAAATACTAGTACATCATACTAATCCATACTCCACACACTTCGTGTATTTATATAATCCTTCCAGTCTGTACCCAATCTGTGGTTTAATTATTGATGCCATGCAAGACCAAAAACGATCTAAACGTTAGGATAGCACGACTAATACATTTATACTGAAGTATTACATTTTCATTAGTTTTATATATTTGACAAGTATTACAGTTAACAAGTACGTGAAGAAAATGCCCATGGACTTAAATTGAACCTTAAACATGCTTAAAATCGACTGCACGCAAGTTTCGTTTTCATATTTTTATTTGTTCAATTTGTTTTTCGTTGCAAGAGGTAGGTATAGACAATAATTCCTAAATCTTCACTATACACGATAGGTTTATCTTTGCATATCAGTAGTATGGCAAATTTGAATACTGGGTTTCCTTTCTCATTTTAATAAATTTAATTTCTATAAGGATTTAAAAAAAGCACGTTGCGCCCTTTGAAAAAGATCCTGTCGTTTATAATAGATAAACTGTATCTTAAAGATTATTTACATTTACTTATATATAACCAATAAAGACATAACTTGTTTACTCAGATATTTACCATTATGGTTTAGGAGAATTAAAATATTGTATGTAGTAAATGTTATCAGTTTCTTTTACATACTCCTTGTCATTTTATGATGTTTCTTAACAGTTTGTTGTGGTAACCGTTCTTAAATACTGTTGGCCTTACAAACTCCGAATAAGTAACTAAAGTCTGTAAGAAATGACAGTTATTGAGGATTTTAAATCGGCGTCATTATGGATGAAGCTGGCTTTGTGTTTTCTTGCCGTTGCTTTAGTTTTTGCCTGCATCTCCTTTACAACAACAGGATGGGGTAGCGCTACCAACATTGCAACTTCCTCTGCGCAATTCTATGGATTATGGCGGATATGTAGCGATACTGGTCAAATTACAGCATGTCAACAGCTTGATGGAACATCAACAGGTAAAACCAATAACCAGTTTAAGTCATTAATATAGAAAAATGTAAAAACTGAAATCTTGTTTGTTGAAAATGGTAGTTGATATACTATATATAAATACTAGTAGACATTTTTTTCAAAATATTTACTGATTTTCGTAAGTGTGATCATCCTGATGACTAGAATACAAAGAGTACAAAACATGAAAGCAGACCTATAATATTTATGGAGCATTATGAATCCTCTATGGATCTTTAGTGTAGAAATATTTTACATGAACTTAAATTACAGTGAGGTGTAATCGAGCAACAACAAAAAAAAAAACCAAAAAAAAAAAAAAAAAAAAACCAGCGTGTTGGGGGCGGCCATGAACTTGTAGAGAACTGTAACCTTGCAAAACATAATTATTAATCAAAATAAAAAGAATGATTACTTTTTCGTATAATAAAATTCTTGATATAAATATTATTTTTGTTTACAGACTGGTATGCAGCTACTCAAGCAATGGTTACATTCGGATTTTCTGGTATACTGATATCATTTTTCCTCTTGATTCTTTTCTTGTTTATAAATAGTTGCAAAACTAATGGACAAATAGGACTAGCAGCTGGAATCGTCAGTATTGTTACTGGTATGTATATTGAACTAAGCACACACAAAAAACTAAAAAACACACCGTAACACACTTGAACACAAAAAACAAAAACGCTAAAAGATACTCTAAACATAAAGTTGATTATTATTTTTAATATCTGAATAACAGAAAAACGGCTGCATAAAATAATAATTTCACTCACCGGGTCAAAATATAAAACTTGCCATACTTTACTTAAAAAAGAATAGTAGATAGTTTATTTCAAACTTTAAAAAGAGAATTGACTAGTTACATAAAAGAACGAACCAAAAAATAGATCAGCACCAGAAACATACTTAACTTTATAATACATACATATATAATACAGTCGGAAACCAGGTTGAAATAGAACAAAAGAATCGAAGCTCTCTATTAGAGAAGGCGATAAATGTTAACTGTATTGTTTACTATAGTGACAAATTTTTAAAAAGTTAATAGAAACAAACAAAACTGCAATTTTCTTCTCAATTACGAGGTGTTTTATTTAAAAAACACCATTTGCATAAGTTTTCAATTTATCTAGTACATAGTTAAGCAGAACAATTAGATATCAAGTCGACCATTGTCAAGAATCAGTCCGGTCGACATTGCGCATGCGTGAATTCAGATACCCTACATGGAGACAATCGTTATATAGAAGTTATATGGAAAATATTCTTTAACAGACGATATTCAATTTTCTAATGTGTTTATTTTGAATATTTTGAACCAGAAAAGCTCAACAGGAAGTGCCAGAATACTTTTTTCCGTCTCAACATTTGGTTGAGATTAGATGGTTTACCAGGCGTGTTATTAGGATTTGAAAATGTAACTTTGGAGAGTCTCAATATTGCTTCTAGCCTATCTATCAAAATGGCTGCATCTTATTTAAAATCAAGACGAAACTGTCATCAGTGATTGAATCTGTGCTTGTTTCCCGTTCATATATAAACCGACTGGTGACGTCGTTACTTGTAATCAGAATATGGTTAAATTCTCCAAAAAAAAAAAAGTAAAATAAAAATATTACCGAACTCCAAAGTAAATTCAAATTGGAATTCCGTTATCAAATGGCAAAAATCAATAGCTCAAACTCATCCAACGAATGAAAAACAACTGTCTTATTCGTGACTTCGTACAGGCATTTTCCTTATATAGAAAATGGTGGACTGAACCTTGTTGTCTAGCTTAACCTCTCACTTGTATGACATTAAAAATTCTATTATACTGAAAACATGTGTGAACAGAACAAGCATTCATAATGGGAAATGTCAAAAATATGAGAACAGCAGTCAACATTGTGTTATAATCACTATAAAAACAAACTTGTGACAAATGTCAATAAAGAAAAACAAAATGGTATATAGACAAAGCACAGAAGCAAAATTGATAGACAACATACAAAAATGACCACAGCACAACACATCATTGGCGTGATGTATAAGTACCATACTCCACCTTAAAGATATTACCAAACATAGACTTAACAGAAAAGGTAAATAATTTACACAATAAAAATGAAAAAAAGCACTACTTCAAGACCATCAGCTATTATTTGTGAAGTTGATACGGACTATCTATCAACAAGGTCCAGGTATCTTCAGATGATCTTTTTTGTTAAAAGGTCGAGACGTTCTTTGACATAACCTTTCTACCCAGACACTTGTGTGACGATTTACAAAGTCTAAGTAGCAGCAAGTAAAATAACAAAAATACCGGAACTTCAAAGCAAATTCTAAACGGAAAGTCCATAATCAAATGGCGAAAGCACAAACAAACACTGTCTTATTCCTGACTTGATACTTTTCTTATGTAGAAAATGGGGGGGGGGGGGTAAAACCTGGTTTTATAGTTAGCTAAACCCTCGCATTTGTTTGGCAGTCGGTTTAAATTTCATTATACTCACTGGGGTAAAGCTGGTGACCGTAACTGCATTCACGGTCATCCCAAGATGTCGGATGAAAAAATAGGTCAGTATCTGTATTGTCTGTTACAGTGTTTCTATATCAAAGGAGACATTGATACGGTCATCTCGATTGTGATTTACGGTCATCTTAGCGATTTTTTTAAATCGAATTTCCTGTTTCATGCACATTTCTCGGAAGTAATTTGTGATTTCCGTGTGAATCTTTTAGAAATTTACATCGTATCAATGTATACACTTTGTAAAGAAAATGATATAGAAACACTGTAACAGACAATACAGATACTGACCTAATTTTTCATCCGACATCTTGGGATGACCGTGAATGCAGTTACGGTCATCAGCTTTACCCCAGTGAATTTAGACATAAACTATCTAATAGGTAGTGTTTTGTGACATATTTGAGCGATTCTTCATATCTAAGCTTGAATTTGAGCGTCTGTAATGACCAAACCAGTTCAAATTTGTTTCATATCTAATTGAATTGACTGAAGACGACACTAAAGTGTTTAAAAAATGTCAAAAATATTTAATCAAATATACTTCAAATTTTAGGCCAAAATAAGACCTTACCGGACCTTCTCCTTTTCCTTTCTAATTTTCTTGTCCAACTGGAACGAATATTACATTTTTGTTTTAATGAAACGTTTGTTCTACTTATAATAGATAATTCGTGAATCCAATGTCTAGGAACGCACTTTTCTTTCTTTTTTTAATGACTGACTCATAAATTCCAATCTTCAATAGCCCTTTTGGTTAAGCGTTTAATAGCTATTGATCTCTTGTGATAATTGTCCACTTCCTGATAAACCTTAACCGACGTGCATCTTCCTGGGAATTTATGATAACGAATTATACAAAGTTCTTTAAATCTAATTACATGTTTTGGCCTTCGACATATTATCTAGAAAATAAAGTATTTTCTGTTAACCCATTTTACGAAAATCATCCTTACTGGGTACAAAATTATCGTTAAATCAGGTTGCCGATAAAACATCGAATCCATAAGTTGAAAAACTGTTTCAATTGTCTACCAAAGTCGGTATTCAGAGAAAAAGAAGTTGTGAAAAATCGACCATCTCTTCACGATGAATATTTTGTTGTTCTTGCGGACATGGCTTCATATCATGATGTTTGTGTATGTAAATTTGTAAATTGTACTTCAGAGTGTCTTGTAAAAGAATTAGGAATACATGAGCACTAAGGTAATACCACATACGAAACATATCATTTGGCAAGAATGAAATTATGAAGAATCATATTTCCCCATGCAGTCGCTTCAATGAACATTACACTTTTGAGGACTTCCCTTTTTGTATCGGATATCTAACCTGAACAAAATTCAGTACAAACAATAGCACGTTGTCATCTTGTTTGTATTATCTACAAAGAAAGTGTTCATTAGAATAAAAATAAACTGTCCTCAGTGAAAGAAGGTCTTTATTATATACTGTGAAACTGTTTACTCGCAGTATAATCAGAAAACTAATAACTGGGAAACAACACGAACCTCATACAAAACTGGGGTTGATTTCAGGTGCTCCGGAAGGGTCAGCAGATCCTGCCTCACATGTGGCACATGTCGTGTTGCTCATTTAAGTACAAATCCGGTGATAAGTCTCAATTGGTAGGAAACATTTGGAGATAGGAGACGGGATTGTTGTTTCGACATTTTAAACATAAACGTGGTCAGATGTGATAAAGATATTCAATAACGATCAACAAACTCGTGATAGCGTCAGGAAAGTTTAAGAACCTGAAGGGATGATTTCAATTTCACCACTTGAAATTCTTGGTATAGTAGCTTCCCTGTGAGAAGCAAACCTCTTTCAACGAAAAAATGATAGGAAAGACCTGGAATATCGTATACACATTCCGTATACTGGTGCTGCTTGAATGTTGTTACATAGAAATGGAAAGTTAACAATTGGGAAGCTGAACTCATCTCTTTTGTCTTAAAGTTTTGTTTTCAACCGACCTTGATTATCGCTTTCTAAATGTTAGTAAAAATATGAAGCAGACTTAGCTGTATATGTTGTATCTTTTGCCTCAAGATGGGATAGATGCGTTATCATAGTCACCAAATTTTGATTTCTAATTGAGGGAACTTCATCTACATAGCGGAAAGTAAAGTTAAAGAATAATGTAAACTTCTTTTCTTTCTTCCTAAGAAGTTCCTGTATGAAATCAACCTCCATTGAACCAAGGAACAAGTCGGCATGAAGAGAAATATACTAGTAGTTGGTTCCGATGGGAATGCCGATTATTTAAAAAAAAAAAATTTGAGGGGAGGACCTCAAAATGAAACAAATCTGTTGTCAAACGAGACGATTTTAATTTTAAAATTATAAATTTCCACCATGTAAGCAGCAATATACCAACTTTTGTTCCAAATCACTCTGTATTCAAGAAGTTGCAGCTGCTACTCGGACTTTATAGAACGTCACTTATATTTGAGCAGAAGGATGACGAATAAAGGCAATAGTAGTATACCGCTGTTCAAAAGTCATAGATTTAACTAAAACAAATCAAGGTCACAAACCAGTCCCGCCTTTATGTTGTTGTGCTTATGTCTTTTTTTTTTTGGTTAATTGTTATTCATTTTTGCTCATAAGCTTTTTGTTTTTCTTTGTTGTTTATTATCATAGTGATTAAGATTATAACACAGAGTTGACTACTATACCCTAACTTTTGAAATTTTTCCTTTTGTGTTTGTTTGTTTTGCTCACATATTGTTGGTAATGCAACTATTATACAAGCGAGAGGTTTAGCTAGCTATATAACCAGGTTTTATCGACAATTTTCTTCACAAGGAAATATCTGTACCAAGTCAAGAGTAAGACAGTTGATTTCCATTCGTTTCATTTGTTTAAGCTTATGATTTTGCCATTGGAAAACTTTCCGTTTTGAATTTTCATTGGAGTTCCTAGGTTTTGATATTTTACTTGTTTCATTTTTTATTCTACTATATATATTTAGCCAAATTGTGCTCAGAAGTATCATGTCTTTCTAGTAGTGAACTAATTAGCAGGAGTTTTATAATCTCAGAGATCCTATAGCATCACGTAATTCACTGGTGAAGTATGCAGTACTGCCCTTCATAAAGTTGACTAGTGAAACTCATATATAACTCTCCGTGTGTTCAGGTACATAAACATGTACATCCTTAGCTATGATTTTTGTTTGTTTAAGGGCACCTCAGCTTAAAACTGAATTAGTCACGATTCGGTCGACAAACCAGGTATACTTTTAAAGCAGTAACTTAAGTAATGCCATATGTCCTTAAACAATATTATCTTCACGGATTGTCTCATCCATAAAGACGAAATTTGTGAAAAGGTAGTAAAATTAACCCCAAATTCATAAAAAAAACGTTTGTAGTCTAACAGCCAGACTTTCTTCATTATTATAATAAAATATGGGAGGATAACAGAAATCATTAAAGTCATCTGTCTTTACATCGAAGGCCTTTGCATTCCTTCCATGTTAAGCCGTTTTCCAAACACCGACCATCTGTTACCTCATGTCAATGATTGTACTTTTTAAGGGGTAAATGAATGTCATTTTATTCTTGTTTTTCATTTTAGTTCATTTGATTGGTCTATGTCATTTTTTTTTTTTTTTTGACAATGTTTATATAGTGTTAAAGATGGATAATAACACAATGTTGACTGCTGTAGCCCTGTTTTTAACATTTTTACCTATTATGTCTGTTTTGTTTACAATATAATGGAATTTTGTGCGACTGTCATACAAGTGTGAAGTTTGGCAAGTTATAAAAACAGGATTTAATCCATCATTTTCTACATACGGAAACGTCTGTAATACGTCAGGAATATGACAGTTGTTTCGATTTGTTTTTAGCACTTTTGATTTTGTCATTGTAAAAGGAACTTTTCGATTTGAATTCGGTATTTTTTGTTATTTTACTTGTTAAAGTTAACGGTAGATATGTATAAAAAGATTTTGCTTCCATTTTTAAAGAGTCGAATATAATCCTTTTTAAAGATAGAACTTGTTCATCAGTCTTGTCAGCTTTTGGCCTCTGAAAGACTGAAATGTGCAATTGTCTGGAGGATGTACAGATTCAGACAACTGTTGATAAATAATCATAGTAAGATTAAATTTTGTAAAATATGACCTACTTGTTAAGAATTTTCTGTACATATTGAAAGAGGCTTTGCTGGTGGGTCTAAATTTGCAAAAACTATTATTACTTCTATAAAATTATGTCTTGTGCTTGTTCTATATGATCGATCAGCAAAGTATCAATGATAAAGGGACTTTTAGTGTCAAGGTTGCCTAAACTACATGAATGTACACTGCTGCTTTCTGATTGTGGCAGATGTTTATTCATTTTCAAAGGTATTTTTAAACATTCTTCCTGAACTATTGAATATTTTTCATCAAGATACTAAACAACAAACAAAATATTAAAAATATAATCCAAAACAACTTAAATCATAATGAAAAGTGTTTATTCATATCATTAACAATAATACACATAACATTCAAAGCATTCTACCATATTGTTTCATTAGCTGTTGTTATGAATTTCCTTTAATATTGAAACATACTTTTTCAACTAAATTTTCTAAATACATTCTCGTCAAAAGCAGACAAATTCCAATGTAGGAGATGAAAGACACAAACTGCTATGTATCCCCTAACACTACCCCTACATGACATTGATGATAGTAAACCTTCTTTGGAATTTGAAGATTACTAGGCAATAACTAAAGGCATTACTAAATCATGGGGGCTTGTAGAACTTTTCTCCCCAGCATACAGTATTATTTCTAATTTCGTATTGGTTTTATATGTATTGAAGAAATGTTACAGCAGTTTGAGAAAAACTTTATAAGTTTTAAAAACTTATTTTCTTTCTTATTCTCTTAGTTGATTTATCCTATTTTCTTCTTGATATTTATTGTATGAATGTGATTGTATTCATATGGATACTAATAAAAATAAAATATGTGTTCTAATACTTTGAAGTTGAACCCTGTGTTTTACTACAATGGAAGTTTAACTTATATTATCTCTCCAGACTTTAAAAGTTGATTATTTTTCAATAATAAAAAAATAAACAGAATTATGTCAAATATTCCAGGGTAAACTTTTAGAATGAATTGGAATAACACAATCTTTTCTTTTTTGGCTGCTCAAATTTCACTTGATTTAACTTTTTAAAATGCATTCAAATAATAAATGCAAAATAAAAAAAAAAGACAGAAGACACAGAAATCTCACTATATCCTTACAGATGACTTAAATAAAGTAATTTTGGAATATTAGATGTTGACAACATCCTCACTAAAAAAAGTAAAGCCTAAAAATGTCTTCATCACATTCATACAGGTAAGGCAAAAAACAAACTTTACAAATACATATGCATTCAAATCTAGCAAATAAATCATAAATAATGAAAAAATCGATTACATTTACAATTCATCTTCTGAAATAAAGACACTTTGTATTTATGGATTTGATCATTAAAGCAATTGAGTATTATATTACAATAAGATGTTCCAGGTTACAATAAAAGACTAGGTTGACTGTAGTATGATACAGCAATGGTCAAGATAAAACATCAATCTAACATACAAAATGGTATATAGATGTCATTATTCTAAGCAATTAACTAAAATGTATATATTAAATAATGAGATGTGGTATTATAGCCAATGAGACAACTATCTTCCAAATACCCAATGATGTAGATGTTATGAACTATGTTACCTTCAACAATAAGCAAAACTGAGTATTTGATTAAAAATGTCAGGCTATGCAAATATCCAGGTGATTCTCTGTTTACAATTTCAGTCAACTGTAAGTTTTGTTTGTGAGAAACCATTACTCCTGCAGACATTCAATGATGACAAATGTATACCATTAAAGAAAGCAAAATGTCCATCAAATTACATGGCATTCAGTTAATCACTATTAGTTTTATTATTTCCTGGAACACCCATCAATTTTAAATAATTAAAATTCAATCAATCAACATTTTCAAGCAATACAAGAAAAAAGCAATGTATAATTATAAATGAATGATAGATCTTTCATAATAAATTATACTAAAAGTGTAATAAGTCAACATATTGACATGAACAGTAAATACATTTTCAGCAGAGAAAATGGGCATAATATGTAAATAGTTTCAATGGTAAATAAAATATTATGTACTGAATGACATTTTTTTTATGTTTCACAGAGACAATAAATAATTTGTAGATTTATTAAAAATTCCTTCAGATAAATTTAACACTTCTGAATTGGTTTTTCTTTTTGTAAATCTATCTTAACTCAGATCCATTTGAAATCAATATATGCATTGTATGCATACATTTGTATGATATCAATTCATCAAAATCTACAATGACCACTGTAAGAGGGGCATACAAAGTTAATGTTTTAGAACTACCCTAACAAAGTAACTATCACTAATGCCTGCTGTGTCAAATATATATTACTTAGTTGCTGCCATTTATTTTTTTGTTAAACAAGTGCCAGTGTCAATTTGAACTGATTTTAAATTGATATATTTGAATGAAATTTTAATAACATAATGCAAATGTTGAAATCAAAATAGAAATACTTAAACATGTAACCTAAACAAATATTCAAAGTCAATTCCCTGACTGAAGTGGAGGGTCAAATAATCTCTTAATAATGTCCACACGAGAACTGCCAAGGCTAGTACAACTGTATATATCATAAGTGGTTCATCTTCAACCAACATAAATACAAACTTAATAGTAAACTATGCAAAAGTTTCAAGGGTTAACGACCCATGATTGGGGGCGACCTTGGGCCAAATAATCTCAATAGAATGAGACATGCTAGTGCTTATACATCTATAAACCAAATATCAATAACTCACAATAAGTAATTCCCCTAAATCTGACCTAATCACAAACTTTAACATGTAATCTCAGCAAAAGTTCCAAAGTCAATGGACTATGACAGCAATTACATTTCCTCATCATTGTATTTAACATGAAAACTTAAGTTATTACCAGAACAATACTATGCTAACACGAAGTTAGTATCTTACAGAAACAAAACTTGTGTAGTGTACGCCAAAAAAGACCATCTCAAGTTTTTAGAGTGCAGCAATTTTATGGGATAAATAAACTTCAAAAATATGCAAATTTACATTTTTATCCTTGATCATATCTGTATTAAGATTTCCCTATATTTTCAACTCTTTTTCCTAGCCAGAAACATTCAATATAACACACCCATAAATATTTATGTTTACAATATAAATAAATATAACTGATAAAAGATAAAGTAAATATACCCAATAACTACTAATAACTTATCTAAAGAATGTAAATCAATTATAAATCATGCTTATTATATTGTAAATCAACTATCATCTGGGTAATTACAGTAGATGTAAGTAACTATTTATATTACATTTAACATCGAACATTCCTTTCTTGTTCTTTTTTAAAACATTTCTTTCACTACACCCGTTATTTAATGTTGATATTTAATATTTGGCATTAAATACTAGTAAACTATTAAATCTTGCAAGTGTATCCTATCACTGACCTGTGAAGATACAATGAAAGTTAGGGAGGGTTTGTTGTTGTTGAAGAAATATGTGGTGTTTGCATTCTTGAGACAAAATCCCTAAACACACTCAAATCCTGAAGCAAAGGAACAGCAATTTTATTCAGAAATATATATGTGATACAATTATTTCATACATTGTGTATGTGCTAGTAAACCGTCTCATCAGAATGTTTATATTTGATGTAATGTAATTTAAGTTTTAGCTTATTTCTTTTGGCTGCAATTTTGGAGGGGTAACAGGTTGATTTTCTTATTTGACTAAACAAATTGACATGTATGATACAAACAAGTCTGATTAAAGATCTATACAAGATTGTAGTGATAAATCAAGCAAGGCTAAATGAAATTTTTAATTGTTCAGATCAAAAAGTCTAACAGTCAGTATATTAACTAGTTGAATGTCCCCGAGGTGCACATACTATGATAGGGAAGAAACTTATTGCACAAACTGTTTCAAATCTCCTCACTTTTTTATTTTTTGAAACCCTGTTGGTGTATATATATTGATACAAACTCAATAGTTTTTTTCCTGTAGGCAATTAGTTCTATTATTACCCTCTAACCAGTCAACAACTAATGACTATACATATGGGGATAGAAATATTTGGTTCTAAATTTATAGTCAATGAGGTAAGACTTAATAATGAGCTTGATAGGCAAATTTCATACTTGACAATTAATATTTCATGCATTTTCTATGGAACACTACAAGTGCCACAAAGTACCCTCCTAAGTAAGTCCTTACACTAATATCTACAATAGACTTCCAGTAATGGTTAACATTCTACTGACAAAAAAAAGTCAGTTACAAATACACAGCATGCATAGATTGTGGTTAACACATGTATATATAAATTATATTAGTGAATTCATAAAATAAAATCAAAATTTACAATGTATAAACAAATTTATTACCAAAATATTTACCTAAAGAATATGTTCAAACAAAAGCTAACTCTATATGAAAATCAGGCACTTATCTAACCTATTGGTTTCTTTGTCAAGTGGTTTATTGCAGTAATAATCACATAAAGCCTCTCTTTGACACAAAGGTTGGATTATCATGAGAAAAAAAAGAAATCAATAGATGATGGCTTTACAATAAATGAAACAACTACAATTTGCATGGAAAAATTCAGTCATATTTACAAATGAAATTTTTAAAATTAGTTTTCAAAATTCATCTGCTTATTTTAATAATTCTAACTATATACAATTGCCTTTGAAAATAATCAATATTATAACATGGTAATTTTCCAACCAAGCTAAATTATTGCCTACAGTAAACCCTTGGTTTGTGTACATGTACACATGTATTAAATTACTATTACATTAACAGCTGACCCTATAATTTGGTCCTAGAAGTAATCCTCCATGTAATGATACATTTTATACCTTTATCAATATAAATTAAAACATTTACTTGTTTGTCAAATTACAAATTTTCCTAAAAAAACTTTAATCATTGGACAAACTGAAATATAAATCCCATTTCACTTGCACTTTCTGTTTATTGAAAACCTTTTACTAGCTAGAAATATGCTAAAATTAGCATCAGTTGAGCATTTTTAATTCAAACCTCAACTTGATATAAAATTCAGACCTATTGTACTGAGCAAAAGTTTTTTAAATAAGTTCTTTTGTTAATTACCACTATATTTTATATACATGTATTCATTTACCAGGTATGTTGGTCTGTCAATGGGGCCACTGGACATAACTATTAATCTACTCTTGTAAGGATGATGGGATGTCAAATAAGGTCACAATTGGTCCCATGGCTTCAGAAGAGAAGGCTCTTGAAAATTGTGTCATGATCATCATCCTACGAAGTCAAATGATGACAAAAGCTCCCATAGACTCTGTAGGCCAAGTGAGCAAAAAATGGTTGATGAAATTTTACTGTATCAGTTTTTCTTTTTTAACAAAAACAAGACTTAAAATCAGATCAAACAAAAAAATGTTTCTTGTATGTAGAGATCAGATCATCTACTAAAATACAGTGTAATTGATTAAGAACATAGTATTTGTAAGAGGTGTACACGAGAAGTCACAATCTAAATGTGTGTATAACAATATAACAGTTTTTGACTGGTAAGAGACTAGGCCCTTTCACTAATAAAACCACTTAAATTCTTGATATTACAAGTCTTTCTTGGATGGAGGGATCAAATGATCTGGTAAGGTATTTGGTAATTCATGTCCATCTAATTTAATCTTGATCAGGTGATTGGCTAATGCCCATTCATCCGCATCCAGCATACCATCTTTATCTATGTCTGATAGTTTCCACACTTTCCCTAACATAGAGTTTGGTAGCTTGGATCTGACCATTTCTGACTTTGCTGCAGCACCAGTAATTTTTCCATTGATTGGATTAAGTTTATCAAATGATTCATCATATTTGTATTTCTCTTGACCAACGATCCATTCATGCTCACCACGACCTTCGTCAACGCCTTCTCCCCTTCCATAACCAAACATACTCTCATTCATTGTATCAAAAGCCCCACCTTTAACATTTGGTTCCCCTACACTACTTTCTTGCTCATGTGGGATCATTGTCATAAGCCTGGCTATATCTGAAGAAAGCATGGTATCAACGGTTTCAATTAACTTTGGTTTCAATGCATGGAATTTTGTAAAGTCTTGATGCTGGAGTACTTCTCTCATTTTTTCTATATCTGGGAAATCTCCTGGTGAAATCTGGTGTTCTCTCTGTAGAACTTCATATATTTCTTTTAATCCTTTCATTAATTCTTTCTTCTTTGCATCCTTGCCAAACATTGAGGGCATCTCTTTCTTTAAATGACTGATTATGTAGGCATGTACCTAGAATGAGAAAATATTAGTACATGTAACATATCTATCAAAATACTAGTCAGTATAACATTGACTTTGTCATGCAAATCAAACACTAGCATGACTAAGAAGTCAGTAAAGGCCTACATATTGTATCTCAGTAAGGTTAAATTGAGTGAATGGTTTATACCACAGATGTAACTCATGTATTCATTTTTATACTCATACATGCATAAACTATACATAAGCATAAAACTTACCCCAGTTGCATTATACATGTTATAATCATGTATAAAAACCTCTCAATAACTTCTGAATTTACAGAGAAAAACTCATTTCACTAAAGTGTCTGTTACAAGTAAAAAACCTCATCAGTGGTTGTCTTATGGTCTATCTTTAACATTGTATTCTAAATTTGGAGAATTTGGTAGAGATGGCAGATCTTTATATGATTAATTCTTTCTGTTTATTTTGTTCTCAGTTGTATAGACTTTGGACAATTTTAGATGATAGATTGTTGGTTGCTCAACCTCCAGTTGTAAGGACAGTTTTAGAGTTTGATATATTGTATAGACATCTGTCGATAACATCATGTCATGTATAATATTGTTGAAGACTACATGCTGCCCTCTTGATCTCCTTTCATGTCTTTTAAATTTTTGCTCATATTTCCATTATAAGATAATATGTTGACCTCTGAGTGACATATTGTTATTTTGTCACTGGGTTGCTGTATGTATCATTTGTGTTTTCCCCATATTACCACTTTTTATATCTAAAGTAAAATTGTACTTTTAAATTAAACATAATGTAAAATTAAGTGTGGGAAAAAATGATAAGTGTGGGAAAAAGTGATAAGTGTTATAAGTTATAACAATTCAGTTTTAAGTAATAAACATTTATGAGTTAGTTTAATCTAAAAAAAAACTTATATATATATATATATATATATCATCCAAAGTCTAATAATTATGATAGAATCAAATTAAAAGGACCTGATAAAATTGAGAGATTTTTGTTCAATTTTATATGTCCTCTTTCCTGTTTGTTTTTAACAAAATTCTAAACTGCAATATGATAAACAAATATCAAACTCTTCCCTAAGCTTTTTCTAAAAATCATTTTCATGCATGTCAATTTAAGAATTAGAAGATACAATGCAATATATATATAAAAAATCGAGGGAATACTTTACATCAAATTAAAGTGACCATAAACATAAAGATGAAAACAAATTTAAATAAATAGGGAGAGTGTCCCTTGGACACAGATGATGCCGCTACTTGCATACATGTATAATGTTATAAACATGAAAAAGGAACATAACTCTGAAGAATGGTTAAAGTGACACTACAAAAATTTGGTAATAAGCATTGTGTATAAGTTCTACAATATTTAGTATAAGCAAATTTTAGTGAGAAAACTGAAACCAAAATAAATCATCAATTTCTTCATTTGTAAACAGGTATAACTCTAGTAGGATAGAAGTGGCACCCCTAAAATTCAAATGTGATCTGTGTGTTGTGGAAATAAGCATTGTGCATAAGTTTCATAAGATTTGGTCGAGGCAAACTTAAGTTAATGGTACAGAATTTGTAAAGGGGCATAACTCTAGAACAGTAATAGTGATGCCATCAAAATTTAAACTTGATCTGTGTTTATGTTGATAAACATTAGGTTTTATAACATTTGGTTGTGGCAAACTAAAGTTGGAGAATGGATTTGGAAAATGTTGACATACAATGTACACAAATCAAGGTAATGCAGCTATGAAAGGGGTATAAAATAGAAAAATATGTGTGATAGTTTTCCTTTATAAGCTTTTATACTAAAAAAATAGTCTATTTAGGAATTGGCTTTCTTCCAACTTTATAGGAAGTAGGATGCTGTTATATCCAACATACATGTATAATATCAACAGGACAACATATATTAATGGATATAAAGAGAATGACACATAAGCTAAAGTTCACTTTCCTTTATGTGTCTGATTAATGTTTATAAAACACCTAATTATCTACCTTGTTACATGTATAAATAACAATGTATATTATCATGATTATAGTAATGTACTTAGATGATGAGGTTAATATAAACAGCATACATTGTAGAGACCCATTTTCTATTCCAGATCTAAACAATTGATACTTTAGAAAAGCTTCATACATTTGTATAAATTGTAATACATCATAACATGTACATATAATGTATGGCTGATTTTAACATCAATCCATCAGAAGATGCTGTTATTTTGTAAAATTTGAGTCAATCATTTAAACAACTAAATATGTTTGGACTTATCATGTACTTATGGACAGTGCATTTCTGTATACATGTATGATTAAATGCAATATTATATAGCTACATGTATATATACATTTTTTTGTACATTATTATCTATCACAAGAATATCAAACCAACGATTAATTATATACATGTATCCGTAGACCAAAATAAAATGTAGCAAATCTAGCTACAATGTAGTTCAGAGATGACTTTAAATAATTTAACTTTGCGCTGATTGACGAACATCTTTCAGTCAACCATTTATAAGAAGTGTTACATTCAAAATTGAATTATAATAAATTCTTTTTGTAACTTAAAAAATAAACACCAAATGATAGCAAGGTTAATGTTATCTGATATGAATTATTTTTACAACACATGTACATATAGAAATGTAGGAAGTCATTTAGCAAATTTGATACCATAAATTTGATACATGTACATGTAAGATGAATGATCCCTGAATTTTAGATGAAATTAATTTCAAGGTAGTCTGCTTATACCAATCGATACTAGCATAGCTTGTGTGATATAACATAATCAAACAGAATTTGATGTCAAATAAAAATTAATTTCATAGTACATGACACATAAATAAAATAAGGATATGTGGTACAAAAATGTATGATTGACCATAAAACTTCTTCTATATCCATCAGAGTCAGATTAATATGGATGAAAAGAGCTACATGTATACATGTACATGTATGTAGGTGACTGTATGTATGGCCTTCAATAATTTGCAAATATCCATACCATTTTGTCTTAGATAATGATGCACAATCAATAAACTATAGTCTGCTTTAAAAGACACTGACATGATAAAATGTGAATCAATTAAAAATAAAGATCTACACCCAAAGGACATGATATAGCCCTTCAATTTTCAAAATGAGGCAAACTTAAGTTAGAGAACGGAAACAAAAAGTTCAGCGTACTTAAACATGTTATACAATGTACATTTTTGTATAAATGAAACAAGAGTAAAATCACTGAAATGTTGTCTACTTTATTAGGTCTTTCCACTTTTCTGTGGAAAGACCTATTGTTTTTCTTCTGATTATTTTTTTTTTTTTTTCTTCCGCCTAATTTTGTTCTTGTGATAAATATTTGTTTCGCAATATGTCGCTTAGATATTTGGTATATGATATCAAACAGTTTATGCGCCTTTGAAATTTACCCTGTGTAACCGAATACTTTTCTTTGTAGGAGTTATCTCCCTAAACACTGTTTTCCTTGTGTCCACTACTCCTTCGCAACCGTAAAAGATTACGATAAATTTATTTTATAAAATTGCTCATTATATCCTTCGATGATTTGTCCTATTTTGACCGAAGCAATATGAACGCTCCATATGAGAGTTATTTTCCCTTATGCATTTGATATAAGTGATATGCATTTTTATCTTGTAAACCATAAGTGATAGAGACCTAGGATCTTTTGATTTGAGGTCCCTGGTCCAAAAAAATGAAAATTGGGTCAATGTCAAAGGTCAAGGTCATATTCTAAAATTTGAATTTGGCTTATTTTTGCATTTTTTCAAACACTTTTAAAGATATATTTAAAAGAACAAGTGGAAAATGTTTGTTTTATTGTAATGAAGATAATTTACATTTGGTCTGAAACAATCCAATGGCATCTTATAGAAGTTATTGTCCCTAAAATGTTCAATTATAAGGTTAATTGGTTATTTCTTTAACTTGGTTCATAATAAGGCCATATGACCTTTTACAAAAGGTTGGATGACATATGACCTTGAAAAATGTCAACCGAAGTGATCTTCAAAAAACCAGAAGTAGCTATTTTTGCACTTTTTTCATGAAAAAGTACTCAAAATTCATACATTTTGTTATTTGAATTCATTAACTTATCACTCAAGTCTCGAAATGACTTTTGATCAACCGGAAGTGGCCAATTATCTTCTGATTTTAAGGCAAAATGATAAAGAAACTATATTTTTGGAATCGGTGTGCAAGAAGCTATCATGAGACTGGAAGAAATTTACTTCACAATAAATAGCAAATTGTCTCCCTTATTTCATTCAAAAGTATATCGAAACTACTTATGTGTCGCATCAGTATAAAGTAACTAGCTTCTTTTCAAAATTCCTTTGATATGGAAAGACCTTCAATTGTTCTCTGAACAATTCGTTTTTAATTTTAAAAGTCATTCTAAAGGATTTTAACTAGTATCACTAAAACTTAACACATAGAATTATGTGTAGGTACAAATTAATGTACATGTACATACATGTACATATGTACATGTATACTAGTAATCAGTTTAACTTTAAAGCTGAATCAATGAATCCTGGAAATGACATTACATGAAACCTTTTAATAAACTTGTTCCATGACATAGATACATGTACATGCAGTCTACTTTTCCTGTAGACACATGGTTGAGAAAAATACTTGTCAAAATTCTAAAAAACTTTGGTTTTTAAAGTTTCAATTTGATCAAGTGCAGAAAAATGAGAATCAGATCAAACCATGAAAACTTACATGAATGTATATATATATTACAGATAAACATTCTTGACATTATGAGGCAGATGAACAGTAATGGATTGAAAACCAAATGATAAACAATGAGCTAAATTATTTCTACTTATACATCATGTACATGACATGATCACATGAACAGTAACTGAGAAAAAGACTGAATCATGAAATCTTGACATTATGATCCCTGAAAATGAGGAAATAGTTAAATGTCGGAAGAATATGCATGTGGATTTTACAATAAATATACAGCCAAGTTCCATTAATACATCTGTTACTGACGATTGAACCATGAATAAGGTGAAGGACACTAGGACTGAATAATCTTGTCAAATGAAATTGCCTGTGTTGAAGGCGGCTGGCCATTCTTTGACCTTTAAATCTTTACTTTTTACAGACTGTAAGTTGGTTGGAGAATTTTTTCATTGGCACTCATACATTGTACCACATTTACTTTCATTTGTATTTCTATGTTAACGTATGCATGCATGCCAGACAATATATTTTAAGCATATGAATACCAAATATGGATATCCAGCTCGTCTATTGTAACTTCTGAAACTAAAACATTACAGCAATGTGTATAAATAATGACTGAAAGAGTGCATATATACATGTACATCATTACATGTATAACAAGAGCATGAAGTGCACAGCACACGCTGAAATGTTTTTTTAGTTTGATTTTTATAGAATGTATTTTAATATCTTTAAGGTCTACAAATATTAAACAAATCTACATAATAACAAAAATGTTATGACTATTTATATCTCGTCCGGTCAACCGTCCTGTCACTATCCAGGCAATCGTCCTGTCATTAGTGTAACCCAAACAGGACGTCATAAATGAAACGAAATTTTAACGTTTATTGGTAACGGAAACGAACAAAATCCGTAAATTGTAAATTTTATAAAATTAAAAAAATCGGGGCGGGACAATTTCAGAGGGGCAGGCGGGGATGAAAATCTATCAATTAATTTTAATTGGCCTAATCAAAAATCTAAGTACATTTTTAGATTCAGCATATTAAATAACCCCAAGGATTCAATTTTTGTTAAAATCAAACTAAGTTTAATTTTGGACCCTTTGGACCTTAATGTAGACCAATTTGAAAACGGGACCAAAAATTAAGAATCTACATACACAGTTAGATTCGGCATATCAAAGAACCCCAATTATTCAATTTTTGATGAAATCAAACAAAGTTTAATTTTGGACCCTTTGGGCCCCTTTTTCCTAAACTGTTGGGACCAAAACTCCAAAAACAACAAATGGAAGTTTTTAACGACCTTGACTGGCTATACAGCCCTTGCACGGTCGGCCAAACTCCAAAAATCAATCCCAACCTTCCTTTTATGGACATAAACCTTGTGTTTAAATTTCATAGATTTCTACATTTGTGAATTTGTATTTACTTATACTAAAGTTATGGTGCAAAAACCAAGAAAAATGCTTATTTGGACCATTTTTGGCCCCTAATTCCTAAACTGTTGGGACCTCAACTCTTAAAATCAATCCCAACCTTCCTTTTGTGGTCATAAACCTTGTGTTAAAATTTCATAGATTTCTATTTACTTAAACTAAAGTTATACATGTTATAGTGCGAAAACCAAGAAAATGCTTATTTGGACCATTTTGGCCCCTAATTCCTAAACTGTTGGAACCAAAACTCCCAAAATCAATCCCAACCTTCCTTTTGTGGTCATAAACCTTGTGTCAAAATATCATAGATTTCTATTTACTTAAACTAAAGTTATAGTGCGAAAACCAAGAAAATGCTTATTTGGGCCCTTTTTGGCCCCTAATTCCTAAAATGTTGGGACCAAAACTCCCAAAATCAATCCCAACCTTCCATTTGTGGTCATAAACCTTGTGTTAAGATTTCATAGATTTCTATTCACTTTTATTAAAGTTAGTGCGAAAACTAAAAGTATTCGGACGACGACGACGCCAACGTGATACCAATATACGACCAAAAAATTTTCAATTTTTGCGGTTGTATAAAAACTTAAAACTGATCATGATCATACAATGAACTGTGGAAATGAGGTAAAGGTCAAATAAAACCTGAGAGACTGACATATACATGTACATGTACACAAGTACATCAAAAATATTTCCTTACACCAAATATATGTAGGACTCAAATCTATGGTGGGTTCCAAATCTATGGCAGATTCCTAATCTATGGTAAATGTGACGTCATGCCATCCCAAATCTATGGCAGATTTTTTACAATCCTAATCTATGGCAAGTTTTGTAGTTTCCTAATTTATGGCAGATTTTTAGTGTTTCAAAATCTATGGCAATTTTTTGCAAATGGAAAACAATTAATGCAGTACATTTTCGACCAATGCCTTGTCTTAAAAAAGAGGAAATATACGACAACGGGAACATGTCTATAAACATTTGTGAAATAAACATTCCATAATGGTCAACCAAAAAAAGTCATAAATTATAAATTCATAAACCTTAATACAGACTTCAAGATGTAATTATGTGCTTTGTAAAAAATAAACATTTTTTTTTTTAATCTGTGCATGGTATCTGTTTAATCCATTCATTAAACCAACTAATAAGTCGTTTAACAAACAAGAAGACCGCTTTTTGTATAAAAAAAATAATAAAAAAGTATTAAATAAAAATAAAGTACAGTTTGAATTTTGAAATAATATTTATTTCAGCGATATCGTTAATTCATCTTTTTTATTTAATGTGGATTTAAATCAAATTTGTATCCGGTAATTTGATCTTTCACATAATAAACTTTGCCAGCCGTAGACCGTAGAATACTACCAGAACTCCCTTTAAAAATATGCGATACTAAAAATAGCGGTGCCCTTATTCATATAAAAAAGAAGATGTGGTATGATTGCCAATGAGACAACTGTCCACAACGCAGGCATTGACCGGTACAGCACATCTTGTCCCTCTTCGGAAAAGTAGGTCATATTTTCCTTTAAACCACCGGCAAATTTTGTCAGGAAAATAATATTTATTTCAGCGATATCGTTAATTCATCTTTTTTATTTGATGTGGATTTAAATCAAATTTGTATCCGGTAATTTGATCTTTCAATTTATAAACTTTTCCAGCCGTAAACCGTAGACGACTACTACCAAAATCATTTTCAAAAATATGCGATACTGAAAATAGCGGTGACCTAATCACGGGAATTGACCGGTACAGCACATCTTGTCCCTCTTTGGAATAGTAGGTCACATCTTCCTTTAAACCAGCAGCAAATTTTTGTCAGGAAAATAACTTCATCTTGAATGGTGTTCAAGTCTATGGGTTCCACCATCGTTAGCGGTGGCGAAGATGTAATATGGCGTTATTCAATTGTGACGTTATATGTTACTCTCTGCAGATCTGCCATAGATTTGGAGAAAACAAAAATCTGCCATAGATTTGAGTTGTTTGGCGTTTGTAACGTCACGTTTACCATAGATTAGGAATCTGCCATAGATTTGGAACCCGCCATAGATTTGAGTCCTACATTTGTTAGATATACTGTTCCCAGCTGTCACAAAGACTCACATTGTATTGGATTTTGACATCAAAATTTGTCAAAAAGTCATTTTAAGTTTCCTATGGATACCTATGGATCTTCAGAACGCTGGCACTGTTGCACCATTATATTCTGCTCTACTTCATCATCATTGTATTTAATTGTACGTGTCTCACATTTTCAGTACAAAATTTTTTCTGTTTTTTCATTCTTTTACATATATATCTTTTGGTTTTCAATTCTAGTGTCTATATTTATTTACCATGCAAAGATGTATTTTGTCATCTGTCTGATTTTTTTAAAAGTTCAAAGATCGCCAAAACCCGGAATTACCCATATCCGCTTCCGGAATCGAATCTGATATTAGAAATGTCTTCTCATGTCAGCCATTTTGTTTTCAATGTTGATTTTGTCAGATACGATTTTACTCGAATTTACATATTATTTGTCGGCGATTTTCTGTATAAAGCTAACGGTTGAACAAAAGGAACATCGCTGTCATGAATAATGCTAAAAACAAATTTTGAGATCGTTTATTAGGAGACTTTGGTAAAAAGGTTTGCAAAGTTATTTTTTTTTATTTCCTCTCAAGTCGTGCATGTCGAGCGTAGCTAGTAACCAAGTCGAAAGTCCGACTGCAAAAGTGGAAGTTCGCAGACCTCGGACAACCGCTAATTGAACCCCTGCCTCCAAATTGAAAAGAAACAAAAATTTTGTCTTATAATTTAAAATTGCCGCCAACAGTATGAACAGTGGTACTTATTTTAATACTACTGACGTAGTAGACAAACAATATTCCTACGACTTTTGCCATTTGGGAAATCTAAACTACTTGTCTTGTCTTTAGAAATTTTCGGCGATTAAACATTTCATTATATGACATATATTTGTTCTTTGACAGCGTAGACAAAATATCAGGGGATAATAAACTACATAAAGATTCCTAATGTGCCCTACTTCCTATGTGCAACTTCAAAACTTTTGGATAAATCGACGATCATTTAAGGTTTTTCTGATCATATTTTTTGTAATCAAGAATTAAAAGTATGAAAAAACTGTCCAATTAGTTATGAATAACATAACATCCAGCTAGATAATAACAATGGCACATATTTCAGCATTTATTGGGTATAACACAAATCTAGGGTGCTCGCATAAGGTAGCTTAACTGCCTTAAAATCTTAATAACTTATTTTTCAAATGGTCACTGATCCATGAAAATTGGTTGAAAGGACAATTGACCAGTTCAAATTAGGAATAATTACCTTTGCCAACCTTGCCCTTTTGATGAGGTCATTTAGTTTCCGTAAAGCTGCATTTTTTGGTAAGCTCTTTAAATCATTAAACAGGTCTTGTTCTTCAAGTTCAAATAATTTCCTATTCTCATCAAAGTGTAAAGGTTTGTCCCAGAAAGAACCTATATATACTCTTGCAACTTCAGGGGTGTTCAAAACTTTTCCAAGGGACCACATTAATGCACCATAAACTCTCATCAATTGTTGAGGGTCCACCATGTCTGCTTTGTTCAAAATTATTCTGATTTTGTCATCATATCCCTTAACTGCATCAATTGCTCGTTTGAATTCGTCTGAAATGTCCAGTTTGTGTGCATCAAAAAGAAGCAATATTCTATCCACTCTTTCTGCAAACCATTCCAACACACCAGCAAAATCATATCCACGGTCAAGTCTCTGTTTTTCTCCTGACAAAATACCTGGTGTGTCTATAATTGTTAAACTATCAACAACTGGATTTTTTAATGTTGAACACTGAAATCGATTCAGAAATGCATTTCCAAATTTTGTGAGTGGTTTAAATTGCTTTTTACTATCAACAACAAGGGCGTTACCAGGAACAATTCCATCTTGATCTCCACTCATTACAGCTATGAACCGATCTGTTGTCGGCTCTGGACCTATTCGTATTCCCGGAAAATCTTGCTCTAGGAGGAATCTTATAAAGGTTGTCTTGCCGGTTGAATATTGGCCGATGAGGAGTATCATTGGTTTAGCGTCAAAATCTGGATCATCAAGTTGGGGGGAGTGGAAGTCATGAAACTTATAATGTTCCTCTAAAGGTAACAGTTTTGTTCTGTATATAGCTTTAAGGCCATCGGCAACAGTATCGAATACCTCAGGTTCCTTCCGCTTGCTATTCCCGTCAAGCCACTTCATCTTGAAATTCTAAATAACTTTCACTTTTAAAGTCGGTTTATTCCTTCAGACGTGACATATATTGCGGAAGTGATCGTATATTATGTGCGCTTGCTCAATTCATATTCCGGAAATAAATATTTCCCGCAATATAACGGAAGCTTTCGGGTTTTATCTTTTGGTACGTTGACAAAAATTCAGATGAGTTCCGTATGTATGTGTACGTCATTCAATGTTTTGGTTTCTTTTCAGCTGACACCCAAGTCCAAGACAACATTGTACGATTTTACAGCCCAGAAGAAACCAAATACCTAAAAATATACGCATCATCAAGTATTCCAATCGGTAAACAGTGTTCTGAAAGTTCAATTACAAATCGTACCATGTTAGCATATAAATAACAATGAGCTCATAATCATGTTTTTATGTCAATATTTACATATATAGATACGTGTATGATTATTATCTCATCATCAATGATCATAATATTTTCCAAAACAAAATGAAATTTTTTGTGATAAATTATGTTACAAGGTAATTGATTTGATTTTTTTCAAGACTTTTATAGGATTTAATAGGCTTCTATATATATCTATGTTAAGAGGGGAGGGTTCTGATCCCAAAATCCTGAGGTTCCGAATTTTAAAAAAAATCAAATCCGGACATCCCTTAATTTGAAAAAAGAAATCCTGGATCCCAAAAGGTTCAATTTCGAAATCCCGAGCCTAAAAAAAAACGCAGAAAAAGGTCATGCCCCCTTATCAACTATTACACAATGTACGTTGAAATTTAACAATTACAAAACGTTGTTATTACATTGGAAACTAAAAAAAAGTTATTTATACATTGGACACTGGACACTAGTTGCTGATTGCTCAGTTTGGTTAGGAACTTAATTACAAACTTCATAGAGTACATAATTGGTGACTTCATGACATTTTAACTTTCAACACACTTTTTATATGCCCGTCAAAATTTTGACGGGACGTACATGATATGTTATACAAATGTCCGGTGTCTGTCCGGCGAAAACATGTTGCACCATAACTTGAGAACAACTTATCCAAATTTCATGAAACTTATTATAGTTGTTTCTTATGATGGTCAAATGATCTGTATACTTTTGATGAAAATAAGATTAAAACATTTTGAGTTACGGCACTTTATATCTAAAACAGGGGTGTGATTTTTTCACATGTCGCACCGTATATCAAAAACGATTTTTGATTATTGCTTAAAACTTTACACACTTCTTAGTTATATTAATCTCAAGATCTGTATACATTTTGGTGATGATTCAAAATTTCATTTTTGAGTTGTTGAGAATTTTGTAAAAAAGGGGAGTTTTTTTTTACATGTCGCGCCGTGTCTCAAAAACAATTTATGATTTATCATTATTGCTTAAAACTTTACACACTTCTTTGTTATATTGATCTAAAG
This sequence comes from Mytilus edulis, assembly GCA_019925275.1. Taxonomy (NCBI): domain Eukaryota; kingdom Metazoa; phylum Mollusca; class Bivalvia; order Mytilida; family Mytilidae; genus Mytilus; species Mytilus edulis. Next base: position 38,486,324 of record CM034350.1, read on the forward strand.
ATGTGTATACTTTTTGGTGATGATTCAAAATTTTATTTTTGAGTTATTGAGTATTTTGTAAAAAAGAGGGAGGTTTTATACGCCCGTCAAAATTTTGACGGGACGTATTATGGTATACAAATGTCCTGTGTCCTTCTGTCTGTCTGTCTGTCCAGCGTAAACATGTCGCACTGTAACTTGAGAACGACTTATCCAAATTTCATGAAACTTAATATAGTTGTTTCTTATGATGGTCAAATGATCTGTATACTTTTTGGTAAAAATTAGATTAAAACTTTTTGAGTTACGGCACTTTGTAACTAAAACAGGGGTGTTTTTTTTTTCACATGTCGCACCATATCTCAAAAACGATTCTTGATTATGGCTTAAAACTTTAAACACTTCTTAGTTATATTAATCTAAATATCTGTATACTTTTTGGTGATGATTCAAAATTTCATTTTTGAGTAATTGAGTATTTTGTATAAAAGGGGGAGTTTTTATACGCCCGTCAAAATTTTGACGGGACGTATTATGGTATACAAATGTCCGGTGTCCGTCTGTCTGTCCGTCCGTCTGTCTGTCCGGCGTAAACATGTCGCACTGTAACTTGAGAACGACTTATCCAAATTTCATGAAACTTAATATAGTTGTTTCTTATGATGATCAAATGATCTGTATACTTTTTGGTGAAAATAAGATTTATACTTTTTGAGTTACAGCACTTTATAACTAAAACAGGGTGTGTTTTTTTTCACATGTCGCACTGTATCTCAAAAACGATTCTTGATTATGACTTAAAACTTTAAACACTTTTTAGTTATATTAATCTCAATATCTGTATACTTTTTGGTGATGATTCAAAATTTCATTTTTGAGTTAATGAATATTTTGTAAAAAAGGGGGAGGTTTTTTTTACATGTCGCGCAATATCTCAAAAACTATTTATGATTATTGCTTAAAGCTTTACACATGTCTTTGTTATATTAATCTCAATATCTGTATACTTTTTGGTGATGATTCAAAATTTCATTTTTGAGTTATTAGTATTTTGTAAAAAAGGGGGAGGTTTTTTTTACATGTTGTGCCGTATCTCAAAAACGAATAAATTATTGCTCAAAACTTTACACACTTCTTTGTTCTATAAATCTAAAGATCTGTATGCTTTTTGGTGATTGTTCAAAATTTTATTTTTGAGTTATTGAGTATTTTGTAAAACAGGGGAGGGTTTTTTACATGTCGCGCCGTATCTCAAAAATAAGTTATGATTATTGTGTAAAACTTTACACACTTCTTTGATATATTAATCTAAAGATCTGTATACTTTTTGGTTTTGATTCAAAATTTTATTTTGGTAATATTTAGTTTTTGTAAAAAAAAAACAGGGTGGGGGGTTTCACATGTTCCGCCGTACGTGTCTCTAAAACAATATATGGTTATTGCTTAAAACTTTCTCAGAAACTATTTATGATTATTGCATAAGACTTCCACATAAGACGTCGGGCGTATCATGCGCTCATGGCGCAGCTGTTTATTTTTACATGTCGCGCCGTATCTAAAAAACGATTTATGATTATTGCTTAAAACTTTACACATGTCTTTGTTATATTAATCTAAAGATCTGTATACTTTTTGGTGATGATTCAAAATTTCATTTTTGAGTTATTGAGTATTTTGTAAAAAAAGGGGGAGTTTTTTTTTACATGTTGTGCCGTATCTCAAAAACAATGTATGATTATTGCTTAAAACTTTACACACTTCTTTGTTATATAAATCTAAAGATCTGTATACTTTTTGGTGATGATTCAAAATTTTATTTTGGAGTTATTGAGTATTTTGTTAATCAGGGGAGGGTTTGTTTTACATGTCGCGCCGTATCTCTAAAATAATTTATAATTATTGCTTAAAACTTTACACACTTCTTTGTTATATTAATCTTAAGATCTGTATACTTTTTGGTTTTGATTCAAAATTTTATTTTAGTGATATTTAGTTTTTTGTAAAAAAAAACAGGGTGGGGGGTTTCACATGTCCCGCCGTGTCTCAAAAACAATATATGGTTATTGCTTAAAACTTTCTCAGAAACTATTTATGATTATTGCATAAAACTTCCACACCAGACGTGGGGCGTATCATGCGCTCATGGCGCAGCTGTTTATTTTTACATGTTGCGCCGTATCTCAAAAACAATTTATGATTATTACTTAAAACTTTACACACTTCTTTGTTAATTTAATCTAAAGATCTGTATACTTTTTGGTTTTGATTCAAATTTTTATTATAGTGATATTTAGTTTTTTTGTAAAAAAAAAAGAGGGGGTTTCATATGTCCCGCCGTATCTCAAAAACAATATATGGTTATTGCTTAAAACTTCCTCTGGAACTATTTATGATTATTGCATAAAACTTCCACATAAGACGACGGGCATATCATGCGCTCATGGCGCAGCTGTTTATTAGATAATGTTAGATTATCAGAAGAATTGAAAAAATGTTTACCTACAGCTTGCATGGCAGACATTATAAGCTGGTACTGTCATGGAATAGAAGTTTGTAAAGGAAAACATATTCTGGAATATTATTTCCACAGGAATAAATTTTACAGTATATGTTCATAACGGAATAAATGGTATAGAATATTTGTTCCAACAGGAATAGATATTATGGAATTGTTTATAACAAAGTTTCCATTGGAACTTCTGTTAGGCAGAACAAATATACGTTGACAGTACAACTTCAATAATGGAAATTGAAACTGTTTTGTCTCCACAATCGAAATGCACATTCTGACAAGCATCACTCATTTATGATGGCTACCTAGAGCGGTAACTGACAAAAATACATCGGACTAAAACATTCACCCAAAAGCGCATACTGGATGAGCAGACCCTGCCATTTAAAATAAAATATACAATCTGTATTCAATATTGTATCATTGAATTGTAACTGAACAAAAATTATATAAGCCATTGTTATATTTCTGGGCTATGATTAAAAGTCTAATCTTGTAGCTCATTTAGTTGGTACATTGTACATGTAGGTCATTAAAAAACACTTGTTTAACTTGTTTTACTTCTTTCTTCTTGATTGATTTAGGGAGCTACCATTTGATTGTTATGGGGGGGCTAGGATGAAAAATTTTGTCCTGCATTTTTTTTTAGTTGTAATCTCTGTCCTGCCTTTTTATTTTTCACTCTATTCGGTCCTGCATTTTTTTTTATTAGTTTATCCTGACTTTTTTTACCTAAATTGTCATCCTGCCTTTTTTTTTTTGCAAAGTGTCTCATCCTGCCTTTTTTTTTTACTCAAAACTCCTGTCCTGCCTATTTTTTTCAAATTTCATCCTAGCCCCCCCATAAAAATCAAATGGTAGCTCCCTTAAAAAAAAAATAACTTAATTTTCATTAGCATTTGCTGAAAAGTAATCAATAGCTTTATTCAACTTTTTATGAAAACAGGTACAAAACTTGTAGTTGAGTTGCAAATTAATGATCTTGGATATGACCTGGATTGATTTTGATAAAATACCCTAATTTTTACATAAATTACCAAGGTTGCATGAAAAAGACTGAAACATTCTGACATGAAAAGACTTTGAGGTTAACAAGGCAACTGAATTAGGGCCATTCTTTACTAAGAGGAAGAAGGCTTGACATTGGAAATGTTACAAATGACAATTCTTGAAATTATTGATTAAAAAATTGGTGGTTAATTCACTATTTCTTAGTATTCTCTTGAAATTTCTTACATCATCCTGGTAGAAAGAAAATTATGAAATAACATCTTGTTTCTAGAAGTTAAAGCGTAACATCCATAACTTATCTTTAAGAAAATGCATTTTAATTAGCATCACATTCTAGCAATAAAGCATCACAGTAGCCTGATGCAAAAAGCCCCTTGGAAAAACACTGTAATCCTAACAATGAAATGAAGTGAAATGACTTGAGTGAATTTTTCATCCACAGTGGCGGATCCAGAACTTTTCCTAAGGGGGGACCACTCCAGTCATGCTTCAATGATTCCCTATATAATTAACCAAATTTTTCCCATGAAAGGGCCCCCCCCCCCCCCCCCCCCCCCCCACCTGGATTCGTCTATGATCCATCCCTGGTAACATGGGTTAGTGCTCCAACCAACCCCATAACTGAGGCAGTGTTGTACAAACTTGTTAACTCTAAATCAAGATAACGCCAATGGAAAACAATGTATTGTACCATAATTGTATCTACATCATGTACATGTATATATATACTAAAGCACTGACTTATAATTATAATACATTTTGTTTAACAGATTTGTGGTATTGCTGAAAATGGGTAGAATATTTCTAAGACATATTGGAGGTACTCGTCTCTTTTCATGCTCCAACTGTGACACCCCTTTGACTAATAGAGCAGAACTTATCTCAACAAGATTTACAGGTACAGAATATAAAAATAACTTGAATATTATGTTTTAATAATTGGTTAAATTTCCATTAGACAGAACATGGCATGCATGGTGGAAACATTGAGTATAATTTGAATTGTGAAAATCTGTTAAGAATGCTATTCTACATCTTGAAAATTGTCAGAATTTAGACCTTCATCTTATTTAAAACATATACACAAAAAGAAATCATTTATCGGCAATTTTTAGTTATGAAGATTTTCTTTCCAGGTTAGACAGCAATGTCAGTTTAATGGTGAAATTGTACACATTATTGACTGTTGGAATTACACATCTATATATATACTAAGTAAAAGTGCAGAGCTCAATTAACTCTACCTCTAAATAAAATTCTTAGTGTGCAGTACATTCAGCATATTCAGCTTCTACTTGCTTGATCTGAAAGCCCTTTTCAGAAGTTCTGAAATTTTATTTTCATCTGTTGTTTTTTTTAGAAAATTTTATAGTTTATTTTGTATAAAAAAATTACACAATGCATGTTTAAATTACTGCAATTATAAAATAGAAGATTTAATTTCATCATTGGAAGTGCAAAGTGCAAATTGTTCTGAAATTGATCAAATTTATAGTGATTTTGTGAATTTTTTGAAAGTCGAAATGACGGATAATTTAAGCTATAAAGTGATTAAAATGTCATCCGGGTTATTAAGCAACAAAAGACGACGAATTAAAAAACCGTGGTGGACAGATAAACTCACACAACAGTACTATGGAATAATGTCTGTGTCGCAGAGAAAGCCATGCTTGGGAGTAAATCTGATTCAAGAAAGCGTCAGTGTCGAATTGAATTCATTGATAAAAGGAAAACATTCGACCGTGAAGCACAGAGGGCGAAACGAACACATTGGAGAAAACAAATGGTTGAAATAGACGACATGGAAACGACTAATCATAGCGAATTTTGGAAAAAAATCGGACGTATTGGTGTTGGTACAGAACGAAGAAAACTTATACCTATGTCGGTTCAATTGCCGGACGGAACCATAGCCCATGGTCGTGAAGCAGTGGTTTCGGAATGGAAACGTGCGTATTGTAGTTTACTAAACCCAGAAACTGTCAATTCAGAATACGTAATGGACCAAAGACTCGATACCGAGATTGAAATGAATAATGAAATCACAAGTTTTGAAGTAGTGAACGCTGTGCGTAGCCTAAAGCGTAACAAAGCCGTTGGCGTGGACGAAATACCGGCAGAAATCCTTAAAGTCCCAAGTTTACTGAACTTTTTACACAAACTTTTTAACAAGTGTTTTTCGAGTGGAGTTATCCCTACAACGTGGACAAAGGGAATTATAAACCCAATCCCGAAATCGTCAACATCAAATCCGAAAGACCCAATGAGCTACCGAGGTATAACGTTGGTACCAGTGTGCTATAAACTATACTGTCATATACTTAATAACAGGCTAGTAAAATGGGAGAACGTAAATGACATTCTTCATGACAGTCAAAACGGATTCCGGAAAGGGCGCAGTACAATTGATCACATTAAATCGTTAACATCAATAATCGAGACTAGGAAATTGAAACGTTTATCGACTTTCGTGGCTTTTATTGATTTTCGTAAGGCATATGACGCGATAAATTGAGCAATGTTATTCCAGAAACTATTCGACCTTGGTATATGTGGGAATATTTATAACGCTATTTTGTCTCTGTATAAGTCCGTGGAATGCTGTGTTCGCATTAATGGACATCAGACAGATTGGTTTAACGTTCAATGTGGTCTTAAACAAGGCTGTTTATTGTCGCCATTACTTTTCAACTTGTATATAAACGGATTAGCTACGTATATTGATTCACTAGATATTGGCATTGACATCGATGGGGAAAAGGTGTCCATGTTACTTTATGCCGATGATTTAGTGTTTTTATCAAACACAGAAACAGAGCTACAAACATTACTTGATGCATTGGATTTATGGTGTACCGATAACAAGATGACAATAAACGACAATAAGTCAAATATAGTCCACTTTCGGCCAAATTCGTTCCCGAGAAGTCAAACAATCTTTCACTGCGGAAACCACATTTTACAGACAGTAGAAAGTTACACATATTTAGGCTTAGTTTTTACAGAACACTTGGACTATAACGTCATGGCAAAATATGTTGCAGCAGCAGCTAGTCGAGCACTTGGACTTGTAATATCGAAATACAAGGGACTTGGAGGTTTACCTTTTGGAACTTTTACAAAGCTGTACGACTCTATGGTTTGGAGTACTATTAGTTACGGTGCGGCAGTATGGGGAGATAAGTCATTCTCGTGTATAAATGCAGTTCAAAACAAAGCAATACGTTTTTTCATGGGAGTTGGTCGTTATACCCCAAACGTTGCAGTAAATGGAGATTCGGGATGGACATTACCGTTTGTGAAACAATGGCGGGTAATCATAAACTATTGGAATCGGTTACGATATATGGATGAGAATAGAATAAATAAGAAAATAGACAATTGGGCAGAGCAGAATTTCAGACGTCATCGAGTGTGCAAAAACTCAAACTTTAGAATTTATAGTCTATTCGAATCATGTGGTATAGCGAACTTGTTTAATGACACTGATATTGATAAGCAGCAAGTTAACAATGCTATACATGTAAAACTTATGTCAGACTTTAAACAGAAATGGAATGAAGATTTGCATAAAGACACTACCAGACGAAATGGACCAGGAGGTAACAAACTACGTACATATAGAACATTTAAACAGGATGTATATACAGAACTTTACCTAGATAAACTTATAATACCATCGCACAGAAGAGCATACTCTCAGTTTCGCTGTGGTGTTGCCCCAATACGTGTGGAGACAGGACGCTACGAGAGTCTTCCAGTAGATCAAAGAACTTGTTTTGTTTGTGACGATAAAATTGAAAACGAGGAGCATGTATTGACTGAATGTCCGTTATACGACGATCTTAGAGACGAACTGTATAAGTTTTTAAACTTTGAAAACGAAAATTTTAGTCTATTGCCGAATTCTTTGAAACTTTCATTTATTTTAGCAAGTGATAATATTTGTGATACAAAAATGTGCCAAAACCTGCAAGCTTATTTTAGACCGTAGACGACGTTTTTTTACCGATAATTGATGTAAATATGTTTTATGATTTAACTTTTGTTTCATAACTGCTTTTTGAAAATTTGTAAATACTAGTTCCCTTTTTAATCCGTCTCTCATAATTCTTTTAGAATGGCATTAATAATTTTAAAAAGGTTTACTTTTATAATGTGAAATGTGTATACTGTATTATTGATGGTGAGACGTTAATAAATTATTATTGTTGTATTGTATTGTATAACCCTGGTGCATTTTTCCCAATAATAAAAACATTGCAATAATTTCTGAATTTACAGTACCTTTTGTTCAGTCTGAATATTAAGGGACAACATCAAAAGTTCAATGTAGGATAAACAACTTAATTCACATAGTTTTTTCACCGACCCCCCTCTTAACTTAAATAGGAAAACATTGATTGAGCAATATAGATATATGTAAAATCGATTTTGGATAAACAAAACTTGTAGCAATTTTAACCCACCCCCACCCCACCCCAAAGTATTTGATTTAATTTTTTTATCCTACATTTATCTTTTGATGTCGTCCCTAAACTGATGCACATTTTCTACTATCCCGATGATTGCGTAGTTGTTGGAGGTGAAATATCTATAATACTAAAGATAAGTATTCTGGATATTAAACAAAAGGTGTGGCTCAAACTGACAGGAAAACTAAAAGAAATAGGGTCTGTTTTGTTTTGGTTTGTGTCATATCAGATTGAAATGTTGTATACACATGTACGTGTTATATGGTATAATGTTAAAACAAGATCTTCTTTGATATGTTAGAGTATAATGTTTTAATAACTAAATTGCATTTTCATATGCATTTATTGTACATACTAGTTTCATGTTGAGCACGTCTTTACTTTTCAGGTGCCACTGGAAGAGCTTTTTTGTTCAACAGAGTTGTGAATCTCAGCTATAGTGAAGTCCAAGACAGAGTGATGTTAACAGGTCGTCACATGGTTAGAGATGTCTCATGTAAAAACTGTGAAGCTAAGCTTGGTTGGGTTTATGAGTTTGCTACAGAAGATAACCAGAGATATAAAGAAGGTAGAGTAATTCTGGAGCGTGCGCTGGTAACAGAAAGTGAAGGATTTGATGAACATGGTACCAGTCATAGTGACAGCTGAAATATTGTTTTGCAACTGTAAATAAATCACTAATGTGCTTCTTTGGCACTTAGAGTCACATGTACAGTTGAGGGTTAGAACAATTTAGGATGGTTATAGAGAGAATTCTCTGAGAAGTAAGAGACATTTTATAGGTACTGATTTGTATGTACATATGAAATACTTTGATCCTTTGTCCTAAATTGAATGAATGTGTGTGATAGCATGAGAAAGCCCTGTTTACAAGAACCTTCAGTGTACTGCAAAGATGGGTTCAGGAAGATTCTTAGCTCTCTTTGTTGAATCCAGTAATACTTCAAAATGGGGGACGGGGAGTGGAGGTTGTTTTTAATGTTTTTAGGGAAATGTTTATAGGGAAACTTTATATATTTTATATACTCATGAGAGTATTTTCCCTCAACCTTTTAACAAAACATGTAAATAAAATTATCAATAAAACAGTAATAGTAATTCAATAAAGGATCAAACATAACACTTTCATAAAGTCCTCTTTTTCTATCAAATGCAATGAAACAGTAAAAAATAATGCTTTGCATCAAGTTTCCCCTTGGAACATGTACTAAATGGCCTATCTCTATTATTTATTATATCTTTAGTTTTGATGCAATTGACGTTTGAAAAATTCGTACAAAAATGGCTACAGAAGGGTACATAAACCTTAACAGACTGTAACAGCAAAATGAGAGCTCACTAGCAATGAATTGTAGTCAGAATATTTCTGTTGTAAATGATGAAAAGTAAACTTCAACTAATTTGGTTCACTATATTGTCAAACTAAGCCAGTAATATGAGTTGTTTAGTGAATTCTTATTTTTTTTGTTTTATACCCCCATTTTAGGAGTGCAGCCAATATAAAAATAAAAGGCTTATTGCATTTAACTTGTCTGTCAGTCGGTCCATTAGTCCAGCAAATATTTACCTCACACTTTTCTCAGGAATGATTGAACATAAAGACTTCATATTTTGTCAATAGCTTGATTGATGAGTGGTAATTTTGGGGTTCATTAGATGTCTTCTACCTTATACTAGTACTTATATTTTAAATATTTCTGTATATATAAAAAAAACATTACAAATTTTATCACAAATTTCTCTTGTAATCATGAATAGAATGAATTTATATTTGACCAGCTGATGGACAGTTGTGAGTTGTCATAAATTTATTAGACCGATTCCTGTTTTCTGAATTTATCAATTATGAATTTGATATGTGTGTTCTTGTTTATACATGTTCCTTATGCTTTGTTTTTAGTGGAAGAAGACGTCAAGTCTTCTGAAGACTTAAGGGGCTGACCATTGGCATTGAGTCTCCGTATGCCGCATTCATTTCGTGTATTACAATTTCAAAACAACTTAGATTCCTGACACCGATTTTTACACATGATTAGGCATCTGAATCATTTAATTTGTAAATTATGATTGTAAAACAATCACTATCGTAAATATGACCCTTTTATTTATGTAAATTATTAGATTTCATCTCATCCACATGAACGTTATTTGTTTACTTGTAACAGGATGTTTTAACTGTAGATATTTGTATTACGCATGCGTGAATTTGGTATCGGGACAACTCGCCCTGTTTACAAGTTCGCCCTTGAAGTTACGAATTTGCAATCCTGCAGACAAGAAGATTTTGTTTTTATATAAATAAAAAGGATATATAAAGTGTTGTCTTTATTCATGGTTTTCCTTTGTCATGTGAATTAGATGCCCTTCGTAACATACATGTGAACCTCCCGTTTAGGAGAAAAAACTCCCGTGTATGAAATTTTTCAGACGCCATATTTGATCATTTCTTACTACTGTACGGGTGTAATTGACACCTATGTTAAATTTTACCTGAACATCAAAGAAGATGTATAATTATATGGCTTCACTTGACAGCTTGGGTGTCAAACATACTGGTAATCAACGATGTTTACCTCCGGCTAACTGCCGTTGTGTTATCAAAACGATGTGTATTGGGAATATTGAAATACTTTTTTGTTACTTCCCTTTGTTTTATCCTGTTTTCAGTTATTTTGCTTTTAAAAATGTAAATTGTAAAAAGACTATAAATGATTAATATTTTAATCAAATAATCATAAAAGGATGTTGATTAAATGAATTTAAATGATTTTGGACAAATAAAAAAATTAAAATTTATAAATTATTTTAGCAATCTAGACCTCCTTTCAAGGATTAAATTGAAGTTTATATCAAAATTTTGTTTACAACATAATGTTTTATTAATTAATTTACGATGTTGCAAATATACATGTGGAGCTTATTTCTTTCTTATTTGATATACATTTACAAATGATAAGGAGATGAAGACATGAACAAAAATATATACAGATAAGATATATAAATATAATGATTCATTTGCTAGCAGTGAACAATCATTTGTCAAAAACAAAACAAAACAAAACAAGAAACAGATTCTTCTTATTATTTTATTTTATTCAAATAGAGAGGCAATAATGGAACTATAAACATTACAATTTGATGGAAATTTGAAGAAAAAACACAATTTCTACATCATTTGGTTACATTTATGACAAAATTTATGTCGATAAAAAAACATGATGTTTTGACCATTCAGTACTTAACCCTTTCCTCCATAATGACGCTTTTTGACGCCACCCCTTTACTCCATAATGACGCCTTTTGACGCCTGTGTAGTACCTCAGTTGAAACACTTTGACTACAAAGTGTCTGCAGTAGACTCAATAAAATTTGTATCCAATATGAAAAGGAATATCATAGGAATATTCTACTTAAATTTATTTAATGAAATATTTGTTTTTTGCAATGCATTTTAATACTTTAAAGCCTATTTTCAGCATTTTATTGAAAAATTCTATTTTGTGTTCATTTTTTACAGTGGGTTGTGATGATCTTCCAGTTAGGTTAATTACCCTCATTTGGAGTGTTGTTCCCAACCTGTTAAAGGTCCATCTTTGTGCATAATTCAAAATTGGAAATTTCAACAAGCATCTAATATTCTTAATCTGGAAAATAAACCCTGGTCTGCTAGCTTCATGTATATTTTTTCTACCGATTTAATATATAACTAGAATCATGCAAACAGACTTAAGGAAAAGGCATGTAAGTTCATCATACAAATATTACACTTTTTCTAGACAATCCAGATCTTGCAAAATACGTCGCTAAAAATTGTAACCTTTAAAATTGTTGTGCAGTAAAAACCCATATGGGAACTTTCAAAAGTTGGCAGGTATGTAACAAGTCTTACTATTTTTATGCTCCATTTATGGGCAATATGTTTTCTAGTCTGTCCGTCCGTCCTGCTTCTGGTTATAAAGTTTATGGTCGAGGTAGTTTTTGATGAAGTTGAAATCCAATCAACTTGAAACTTAGTACACATGTGTTCCTCTTGATATGATCTTCTTAATTACTGCCAAATTAAAGATTTTACCTAATTTTCATAGTCAACTGAACATAGAAAATGATTGTACGGATGGGAAATCCATGTACTTATGACCTTTTCTTGTTTGAAGAAAAAAAATACATTTTAACGATAATGGAACAAAGCAGCCTGGGTAAGTGGGGCTGCTTTTATGGTAATTCAAGTTACCTTTTATTCACCTTCTTCCTCTTCAGAGCTATCAGCTCTTTGATTGTTTGATACACTTTTGTATTTTTCCTCTTTTAAGGGGATTCATATATATTTATTTGACAAGTATGTATTAACTTGTTACTCATAAAATTGGGAAAGCATTTCTTTTTGTTACATTTGCTTGTTAGAAGTATACATTTCTTATAACTACATAACCTTACAGGATAACAAAAGTTACATTACAGGATAACAAAAGTTACATCAACCAACTTAAGATAAATGTAACTGCCTCTCCTGTCCGTGTGTGTTGATGTATGATTTTCAAAACAATTATTTATGTTTACATGTGAAAGGAACAGACCTGATATATATTCGAAACAACTGTACAAGACTGTGGATTTATTATTATTCATGGATGATGCTGGAATATTTGAACCATAAATTTGAAGATTCTATTAAGCTTGTATGTAGAATTTTCTAAAACAATGAAATCAAGAGTTTATGAAAATACAGTTTAACCTTTATCCAAGAGAATTTGTACACATGAAAAATAGTTACTTGTATTAGCTGACCATCATCATTTATACATTATAACTCTCTTTATTGACTGTATTTGTTTGGTTTTTTTTGTATGCATTTTTTTTAGCACACTGACACTGTCAGTGCTAGAAATGGATATTTTCCAAAACAGCTGTGTCCCATTACTGTATGAGATGCTTTCTTTGTTTATTTTTAACACAATTGCTCCTATTGTAAATAGCCTTAGGTCATGAAGTTTTATGCCAACAGTAACACTTCATGCAGAAAAAGAAAAGTTGAGTTAAACAAAAATATATATATTATTTTTTTCATGTAAGTGAAATTTGCATGTATTCAGTCATGATCTTTTGAAAACTTATCCATATTCTGTGTTGTCTAATTAGACAAATTTGAAAATTAAATAAAAGTAAATGCAACTTTTATTTTAATCTTAATTTAGATATTTCACCATTTCATTTATCTTTTTGAAGTGACAGATACTTTTTGTCATATAAGTTCTCATATTTTGTTAATTTTTAAAGTTTCTAAGGTGTTTCTTTAGCATTGATATCCACAGCTATAACACCATTACAAGTTTTAGAACACATCATTTTAAGGAGTATAAGATCATACTTATCAAATGGAAGTTGTGTGGTTCAATTACTTATTTTAGTAATAAAGTTACAATTATGAACAAGTATTTATTAGTTATTTATCTATGCCATAGATTCATAATTTTATATTGATTTTAACAATTGTGTTGAAAAGTCCAATAAAGAAACTGTCCATCTTCTTGAATTTGAATATTGCTATTTATTGTTTTATATTTGCTAGTTGTGCAATTGTAGAAAAATCTGCATACAGTTGTGTATCAAGCGATACTATTGCAGTAATATTGTCAATTATTTATATTACTATAAACCTCACAATAATTTCTGAATTAACAGTAGTTTTTTATGATGTAGTGGTCACATTAACATGAAACTTTGTATGCATGTTGTAGTTTGAATGGTTGAATGAATACTTCATAGGAAGAGACCAATATAAAATATTTTATGTAAAAATAGAATTTAATTTGATAAACAGAAGATATCAGTGCATAAATTTTAAGATTAAAAAAAGCAACAAATAGTAGGTGATTATATGACAGTGCTGTTTTAGAATTTCTTGATGAGAGAAAAAAAATGTTTATTTAAAACAAAAATGCTGTTCATTGGTTGATTTGGTAGAAAGCAATAATATTTTGACAAACATAATGCATACAGGACTATAGAGTAACAAAGACCAGGCAATGTATATTTGGTATATGGTGCTGGGACACAGTTATAGTTCTTTGATTTTCGTTGTCTCCAATAGAGACCCTAGTGTGAAGTCTGGGTAGTGTATAACTTTAATGCATAACATAGTAAATAGGGGGATAAAGTTACTTGTACAAATAATTTGGGGCATGAAATTTTAGGTAAAGTAGTGATTTGGTCCAATTTACTCTGTATCGGTCAATATTTGGGATGGTGATTTTCAGAAATGATGAAGCGAAGATTTTAGTCATTCTTTCATCATAATTATGTTGGTCAAGCATTATATTTTTTTATATTTAGGAACCGTTTTTGTGTAGAAAGCACATATATAGTCATGTTCATAAAGTCTGTATTATGTGTAACATGCAAAAATACAACATAACTGAGTCACGAAAACGCCGTACAATTATGCAGAGGGTATCATTATGTTTATGATACTTCTGAAAAATGAAAAATTAACAATTTGAAAGTTGTAGTATATCTATTTACAACCACTGGGTCGATGCCACTGCTGGTGGAGATTTATTTCTCCGAGGGTATCACAAGCCCAGTAGTCAGCACTTTTTGTGCTGACATGAATTGTCATTGATATGGTTATATTTATAAGTTTACTGTTTACAAATTTTTGAATTTTTTGAAATACTAAGGCTTTTCTACCTCAGGCATAGATTACCTTAGCTGTATTGGCAAAACTTTTAGGAATTTTGGTCTTTAATGCTCTTCAACTTCGTACTTTATTTGGCCTTTTTAAACTTTTTGGATTCGAGCGTCACTGATGAGTCTTTTGTAGTCGAAACGGCATCTGGTGTATACACTAAATTCAGTCCTGGTATCTATGATGAGTATATTTATTTCCATAACGAATATCGAGGATCCAGATATGGTTCTTTTTATTGATAGCAGGGGCGGATCCAGCCATTTAAAAAGGGGGGAGGGTTCCCAACCCAGGATAAAGGGGGGGGGGGGGTTCAACTATATGTCCCCGTTCAAATGCATTGATCGTCCGAAAAAAAGGGGGGTTTCAACCCCCGGAACCCCCCCCCCCCCCTCTGGATCCGCCACTGGATAGGCACTCATACATTGTATATAAAATTCAAATATAAACTGTTTTACAACCTTAGATAAAAAAAAAAAAAGACGGTGAAAGACTCCACTCGACTACCGAAAATGATATTTTTATATTCCATAGAATGTCCAGGGCGTTGGACACAGTGCAAGGATTATAAACTCAGGAAGGCGGGAGCAATTGTAATTCTAACATTGTAGGGTTTAATTTAAAGTTTCCTTTAGAAAAAAACATAATTTCACCATACTTTACAACATAACAAATAGACCTCAGCCTTTTTTTTTTATAAGAATACTGGATCAGATAATTAGGTACTGTAACACCTTATGGATGTAAGGATAAAATAGATGCTGTAGGTTCAGTGAATGTGATGGATTTATTCAATAGGTCTCTTCGTCGGCCGAGGAGCCATGGACATCGTCGCTATAATCCACCTGATATGCATGATGTTTCTATTGATGGGCTTGCCGAACATATAAATAAACCTCATTTAATTCATCACATTCGCTCTAAACTGTACTCATTTCCGCTTTCTAGACTGAACTCTCTATTGAAAGCGTGTGAAGAATGCCACACTACAGATAGTCGATCTACGAAGTATAAAATAGTTGCCATGGTGATGGATATTGCTAACCATAGATTATTCAGACCCGTTTTTGAAGATTCGGAGGAACTGCAAAAACGTTCATTCTTCAATTTGAAGTTCACAAACAAGGGTATTGATGCTATAAATATAAGTAATATTCTTCACCATAAAAGAGTAAAAAGCAACATTCCTTCTTACTTTAAGGATCAACCTTCTCCTAGAGTATCGTATTCCTACACCAAACCTGTTGCATTTAAAACTTTTAATCACAAAAAAGTGTTGCAGAATCTAAATATTGATGATCTCAAAGCTAAACCACCTGATTGTGCCTGTTCACATTCCCATTTCGTGTATAATCCTGCTGTCCATGTAATTTCTGGAGACATAAACATAGTCAATAACTACAAGTTGAGACAACTTTTGTCCAAGGGTCCGAAATACAGAGAGCCACAGCCAATCAATTGAAAGCAGAACTTCAATCTACTAATGAATTATGTTGAGGGTTATGCAAACGACTGGGCAAAAAGAGAAAAGGTTGAGATTGACACTTTCTCGGAGTGGGTAAAATCAGTGAGGTCATTGATTCAGATAATAGTAAGTTAGCTTAAAGGGTCAATGAGCACCAAAGCTCCTTCCATCTTTAAAGACCCTCATGTCATAGAGGAGTTGTCTTGCCTCCATGAAAAATATCTTGTCGCACCAGCTGACAAAGCCTCAAACAATATTGTTTTTGTTTGCAAGAAACACTACATTGACTGCCTGATTAAGGAACTGGGGATAAATAACACACTTGGAAATCCTATATATACACTAAGTTCTCTTACGAAGCAGATCCTGGAAAACCACAAATCGGTTCTAATCTCCTTTGGTGTTAATCCAAAGATTGAAGACCAGGATCTTCCATCCTTATATTGGATTCCTAAGCTTACCTCTTTTTTTTTGCACAAGGGACAATCTGGTGTTTCTGAAGATGTGGCATGATTGTCAATGAGTCAAATCTCCACCACAGAGCAAATGACACAGAAATAGATAACTATAGGTCACCTTACGGTACCATCTTGAGCACATTTATAGGTGTTGGTAACGCATTATACACTGATTTTTCGATGGAACTGAATTCAGGATACCACATCATTAATGACACTGTAAGAGATTTTTTTTCTAATTCCAATCCTGACCAAGCACATTTGTCTCCCTAATTCTACTGTCTTTGATTGTGATGGGGGTTAGCGTTATTCCAGTAGAAGTATTTCGATATACCAAGGTACTGTCTTCATACTGCCACTGTTTCTACAATGTATTTATGACTCAATCTGTTCTCTGTCTATGAAATGCTTGACCACTTTCGTTCTGTTCTTTCGTGGACAATTGATGTAATTACTTTACCATCTCTAGATTCTTTCAATGTATAACAAGGCGAATTTTATCAACTTTGAATTCTTCCAAGATGTTAATGGCAGCTGTAGCGTGTTGGTCCTGCTGTACAGCCCTACTGATGGAAAACTTGGTGGAACACCTAACCATTTTCTTAGATGTTTGTTGATGGTTCTTTCAAGTTTTTGAACGGTTTTCAATGTATTTTTTTTACAACATGAATGGTCATGATATTCTTGGCAGGAGTCTTATGCTGGTATACCCTTTTCTTTGATTTTCACGGTACACCAGTCTTGTCGATGTTCCTCACTTCCTGTGATACTTGTGGTTTGATTCTCCTGATATTGTTCTTTAAACCACTTTCCTAAGCACTTGATGGAATTGTCAATTATTGATTGAATGACTTTTCCTTGCACGTTCAGTTCAACTTGGTGTGTGTTCTTTCTAATTATTGAATCTATATATTTCTTTGGCTTGAAAGCAATTCTTGTCCAACTCATATTACCGTCTCTTCCAATGCATTGAACCCCATCTAGCTTGGACATAAATATCTTTAGTGGTAGTTAAATCGTCCATGATCCCTCTATTTCGCGGTTGCTTAATGTTAGTTTGTGTTATTGTAATGTCTGTCCTTATGTTATTAACCGCAGCTGAATCCCACTAAGATAACGTTTTACAACTCTTTGGAAGTTCCTTCGTTTCGTCCATTATTGCTTTGGTCAACTTGAATTTTTGGTAAAATCCCAAAAATGTCGAACTCCGAGGAGAATTCAAAACGGAAAGTTCTAAATCAAATGGCAAAATCAAAAGCTGAAACGCATCAAACGAATGGATAACAACTGTCATATTTCTGACTTGTTCCAGGCATTTTCTTATGTAGATAGTGGATAAAACCTGGTTTTACAGCTAGCTAAACCTCTCATTTGTATGACAAATGCGTTAAATTCCACAAACAAACAAAAATTACAGTCTATTTCCTTCTTTCTCTCCATGCTTTTCTTCTCTTTATAGATTGTTTCTTCGCTCCATTAGAATTGATTTGAGCTAGTTAAGACCTTCTCTTTTCTCCTCAATTGCTCTTCTGTACTGCCTTGTAACATTACTTATTTCCGTTCTCAGTGTCTGTATTTCTTGCTGAAGTCGGTTATGTTTTTTTTGTGTCACACGGAGAGCCATCTCAGGTTTAGGAGTTACTCTATCCAAACATTTCTTGTCCAACTGTGTACACGATTATTGGCAATGTTGATATCTTCCTGTGTACACCTCCAGTCAGTGTGTTGTATAAGATCTTTCTAGATCTTCCTCAAAGATCTGACATCACCTATCATCTGTTGGTGATCATTGTATCTTTTGTTTTTATTGCCTGTTGACAATTGGCACTGTCCTCTGCTGGTTTTGAATCCTTTGCCCCTCCCTTAATATTGATCTGAGAAGCTTTATCAGGTAAGAGGTCCTCATCAATGTGGTGTTCTTCCTGGCTGTGGTCCTCTGTCGTCTAATCAGTGTTTATGAGGTCCCTTGTTTGGTTTCCATATCCAGTTAATTCTTGCCTGGATTATCTTTAAACATTTGAAGTTCTTGCAAACCTTCCTACATTGACACAAGATTTCTGTCGTTGTTTCAGTCAAAGTCCGTTCGATTAGCAGAGTCGTTACTCTTACATCGAGAACTACTGATTTAGTAATGAAATAAACTTCATTTTCTGTTAGACCTTTTGTGTTCTGGAAGGTCATAAGTCATTTTCGTACTGATATGAGGTACTATGTTGTGACAAGCCATGAATGTAGAGAGAACAAGTTAGTTACTGTAGTATGAATATATTTCTTTAACTGGTTTGAAAAAAATGTCTACAGAAGAAATACTCGTCTGATAACAACACTATTAGTTGTAACGTTGTATTAAAATATCTAATTAAGAAATGCCTTGTCTTGTGCAACTGAAAGTGGTTGTAAAAACTACTTATTTAAAGAAACAGACCATCAACATTTTGTGCACTGTTATTTTATGTGTAGCTTTTATCTTGTAATCCGATATTTACTATCCAAAATCACCGACTGGGTCAAACCGGAGACTTGGTATTTGTTGCATCTTTGCCAACCACAAAATACCGAGTAGGGTGATATGTAACGGTTACCCTGTCGTGTTTTATTATGAAAACTAACATGTTAAAATCCAACAAGTTTGTTGGTTTAAATAGAAGTGTATAAATCAGGGTATATAAATATATTCCACTAACAGGTTGTCGTCCTGCAATGCATGTTTTACCCCTATATATCATTTCCAGATCTTTTTGTTTTTTCAGAGTTCTTCCCCTTAGAACTTAACGCAGTATCATTCCTGTTCTATCACAACTTTTACATGGTTTGTTCGCTATATAGTTCTTCATTGTCCAAACTCACCGACTGGATCAAACCTTAGACTTGGTATTTGTTGCATCTTCGCCAACTACAGAATACTGATTAGGGTGATACCCCGGTATGTAATCCTTATGTAAACTTTTATGTTAAAAATCTTAAAAGTTTGTCGTTTTAAATATAAATTGTATAAATAAAAGTATATTCATATATTCATACAACACTTAATGATAGATATCTTAATTATTGGAAAGAGATAATAAACCAGTACACGGTAATAAGCTGACAACATATAGACAGCTTAACGAAAATTACAAATTGGAAATCTATTTATGAGACGGGTCTAGATCACTCATCTGCTGATATGGCACCTGCTGATTTTGCACCATTAACCTGCCAATTTTACCCCTACGTAGAACAACTAAAGTTGCTTCCCTTTGTACACTAACGGGTTTAAAATTAAAAATTAATGCCATGTTACTTTATTAATTAAGTTAAATAACAGCTAACATTAATTATGTAAGATTGAAGGAAAGTATGATTTAAATGGTTTGTAAAATTTGAATTCACTTTTAAAAGTTTTGTCTTTTTAAATAGTATATAAAATATTCACAGTGAACATGATTATCATGATAAATGTAGGGTATCCTTATACTTTCAATGTAATCATGGTGTAAATGTATTATTGAAATGAGATCACTCCCAATCCGTTCCAATATATTCGACCAGCCAAAGTGTTTCGGGTACCTATTAAGATCAATTATATATTTTTTTAATTTGATCGAGGCCGTACCCTCATCAGCGACTCAAGCCTTGTATATAGGTTTTATTGTTCTTCCTATATGCAGAAATAAAGTAATCAATTGTTATTACACGGCGAGGTATAAGGAGTCACCCAATGTGAGCTCAACAAAGGCACGTAGCTAAGAGAATCACCAAATGTGAACTCAAAAATGGCACGTCGTTTTAATAGAAATGCTAAAAAGCAAAACTTCCGATTCTACAATAAAAAAGAACGAAATAAATACAATATGCAGCAAAAAACTGCACATGCGAAAAAGCATGTAAATAATCTATCAAAACGCAGATTATCAAATCAGGAATATATCCTGTTGGCGAAAGGCTTGAAATTTATACCAACGCCATCAAGCAAAAATGCAAAAATGTCTATACTAAAAGACTACAATGAATTTGCTAGAAAATTACGATGTCGGTATATGTTCAGTCAAGAAAAAACTGACCTTCATCCATTTCGTAGCAATACAGGATATAAACCTGCCTCTACGTGCCATACGTTGGAAAATTATATAGAGTTAACCAAGCTTGAATTGTCTTTTCTACCAATAGAAAGAAATGTAAAAAACAATCTTACTAAGGGCGAAAGAATAGCGCTACGCAATTTGAAAAATGATGAAACAATAGTAATAAAAAAGGCAGATAAAAACTCAAATTGTGTTATTTTAGACAAGCTAGACTATATAACAGAAGTCACAAGACAACTAAATACTCAACATTACTGCCGATTAGATTCATTTAACATGGCAGAACTGAAAATCCAAGTCATTGAGTATGTTAAATCATTATGCGATCAAGGCATAATCGACAAAATATCATTTAGATTTTTAACAAATGGTCAAAAATTAAGAGATGCACGATTAGGGAGAATTTATATTCTTCCAAAAATTCACCGCCTTGAAATAGAGACGTTTAAACAAATACAACATGATGGATTAAATGAATTAAATATAATTCCACCTGGCAGACCAATTATATCACAGTGTGGTTCTGTAACTGAACTTATAGGTCATTACGTTGACTATTTTCTTATACCAATAGTTCAAAATCAGTCCACATATATAAAAGATACTACATCGTTCATTAATATCATTGAGAAATTAAAACCTATGGCAAACAGCCTGTTAGTTTCGTATGATATAACACAGATGTTTACAAATCTACCTCAAGAAGCATTATTGCGTGCGGTTGAACGCGCCTATGACAGTTTTGACAAATCGAACTTCAAGGTCAATGCTCCGCCAGTCAATGTATTAATACATTTGTTGAGAATCATTTTAGAAAACAATGTATTTGAATTTGATGGGAAAATTTACAAACAAATAATAGGTACGGCAATTGGTGCAGTTCCTTCACCGGAAATCTGTGACATACTTATGTTTGAAATAATGAATGAAATTATTTCTGCATTTCAATATAAAGACAAAATATTCTATCATGGCAGATATAGAGACGATGGATTCATAATATATGATGGAACATCAAATGAAATTATAGATTTTTTTCGTCTAGCAAATGATTATAACCCCTTATTAAAGTTCACCTATGAAATCAAAAACGATAAAATGTCGTTCTTGGATGTTGATGTAATTAAAGGTCAAAGATTTACAACATATGGCATTCTTGACCTCGAAATACATTTTAAAGAAACAAATTCTTATCTGTTTCTGCACAGAAATAGCTGTCACTCACAGCATGTATTCAGAGGATTTATTAAAGGTAAAGCAATACGGCAAATTAGAAATACAAGTGACCATAACAAATTAATAAACATTCTAACTAATTTCAAAGTGAAATTATTAGATAGGGGTTATGATAACGTTGAAATAGATGATAGTATTACTGATGCTTTATCAATTGACCGTACTGATTTATTACAACAAAACAAATCTAAAGAGAAGCAAAGTATTCCGTTAGTTTTAATAACTAAATATAATCCATATATACGTAAAATAAAGAAACGTATAATGAAACACTGGCATTTATTACAGTTCGACGAAGACTGTGTACAAATATTCAATACAGCACCAATAGTTGCGTATAGCAAACATAAAAGTATTGGAGATATGCTTAGTAGATCAAAGTTAAAGACTTTAACATTAAATTGACAGTTGGACCCCTGATGATGGTAGATCTGTCATAATAACTCGATATATTGAAGAAGAATTAAAATATAAATATATCAATATAAATATGAATAATTTTCATATTTGATTATATTCAAATAATGCATCTTAAAATGACCATCCCAAGCTTAACTACCGAAACACGAAATTGATATTTGTGTCGGGTCCTATCAGCAATATGGGATGCGTGGTTGCATGGGTGTTTTATTATAACAAAATGCATCGTTATTGGTGAGTTATATGAAAAATATTTAGAACGAAAATTAAATCTTAATCTTTTAGCTTATAGTTTACATTTTATTTAAATCTAAAGGAGATACTACAAAACCAATTAAAAAAATACTTACATTTTCAAAGTATTTATTCAAATAAATCTCGACAAAACAATTTAAATTATGTTAAAATGAGAAGAAAATAGTTGTATATTAGATCTGTTTGTGAAAATACATTTGTGGATATATTTTTTTAAGTTTAAAAATGGTTGTGAAGGAACACATTTCGTAAAATGTATTTTTTTGGCAATTACTAGTAGTTAAATAATATCAATAATAGTTTTTTCTTTAAAACTTAAAAGACACTGTGCAAAGGGAGGCAAATCAAATTTTCCAAAAATGTGCCGTATCGCCAGCTGATGGTGCTATATCAACAGGTGCTCAATCAGCAGGTGAGTGATCTAGACCTTACTGCTATTTATTGTTAAATATAGACAGAAAAGTAATAGGGCATTTTGCTAAAATTCGCATTAGTAATAGAATTCTTAGAATTGAATAAGGGCGTCACACTAAAACCCCTGTAGAAGAAAGAACTTGTCCTTTGTGTCTCTTAGAAGTAGAAGATGAATTTCACTTTAAAATATACAAAACTAAATTTAATTAGAGAAAATTGTTTTCCCAAATTAGTGAAATAGTTCCCTCTTTTTTTAAATATGACTAATGAAGCAAGATTTAAATTTGTATATACGTGTGGTGAAATTGATATAATTAGAATTATTGTTAAATTTATAAGCGACATGTACATTTCTAGAAATGCTTTTTAAGTACAAAATAACTTTGTGGTACAACCTCCTCATATAATGTTTATGAATTTGATATGATATATATGTTTGTATGTTTGTGTATAACCAATGTGTATTGTCTTGGTATCAATCCTGTATTTTGGATTTCAAACCAATAAAATACTTACTTACTTACTTACTTATATTCCATGCATGTTTTATCTCTATTATAATATCATAGATCTTTTTGTTTCTTCAGAGTTATTCCCCTTATAACTTAGAGCAGCATAATTCCTGTTCTTTCAAAACTTTTACATGGTTTGTCCGCTATATAAATGATGTCCTTCCTCTCACTAGATGGGAAAAGGGAGATGTGGTATGATTCAAACGAGAAAACTAACGTCCCAAGTTATGTACAAAATAATGAACGTAAAACAAATATGTAACACAGCAAACGACAACCGCTGATTTACGGCTCCTGACTTGTGACAGACACTTACATAATGTGGCGTAAACTTAAGGTTCATCATAACAAATGGACGAAAATGGCTGTGCTTGGAACTAAACAACTACCCTGAGTGCAAAAGACAGACAATAGATATATACACAACTATAAGTGAGTTAAAGGGTGTAAATAAGTGGACAGTATCAAATGCAATTCATGTGTTTGTTTATTTTTAAATCTTTTGCAGGAACAAAGAAAAAACGCCTGTCAAAATCCACAAAAGATTTTGTCTTTCTGATTCTGAAACACAAGATACATTTAACTTTTACATATCTAGTGGATGCAAGGCCTTAAAACGTTTCTAACTTAACAGGATAGTCTACACAGAGTAGTTTTTAGGTGTTAATACAGCCATTGTTGTCCATTTGTTATGACGAACCTTAATATCAGCCACACTTGCATTGTGTATAATAGTATGAAATTCAAAACAGTGTAGCTGTGGCCATTGATTGACACATTAAAATCATTCATTGACTGGGACAATTTAGGTGAACGTTTGTATGTAACGACCAATGCTCACTATGTACTTTTTAAAGACACTTAAACTATGGGGTCACCAAAGGTTCTCAACACCTAAATAAAGTAATTCGAAAAATTAATCAGAAATAACACGATATTTTGATTTATATCAATTATATAAATCAAAACACAAAGGTTATTCCTGATTAATTTTTCGAATTATTTTATAATTAAAGGCGTTAAGAAACCTTTGTTGACCCCACAGTTTAAATGTCTATCGTAGGTACGTCATGAACAGTGGTTGCTACAGACAAACGTTCACGTAAATTGTCCAGTCAATGGATGATTTTGATGGTCAATCAATGGCCACAGCTACACTGTTTTGAATTTCATACTAATATCTAGGCTCGGTTGTTTTGAATGTAATTTAATTGGTAAGGGATGTAATGTAAGGCAGAAGAGATATCTATAAAAAAAAAACCGGGAAAATATAAAAAAAAATAAGAAGATGTCAATGAGACAAATCTCAACACGAGACCAAATGACACTGAAATTAACAACTATAGGTCACCATGCGACATTCAACAATAAGTTAGACCCATACCGTATAGCCTGCTATAAAGGGCATCAAATGACAAAATGTGAAACAATTCAAAAATTAATGAACGAAAAACAAATATATTACACAGCAACAAACGACAACCTCTGAATTGCAGACTCCCGACTTATATACACAATGTGTCGATATTAAACTCCTTAGAAGGCGCCAACCCCTCCCCCTTGTCTGGGACAATGATGTAAAAGTACCCCATTAGAAGAAACTTAAAAGGCTGACTAGCAAATTTACCTGATATCTTCATTGGTATTATTTGGATCTCAAATTGAAAGAAAAGAAATATAGAATCTGCTTACATTTTGATAAATGATCTTTTTTAAAAGAGCTATTGACGTCGTATTTACTAAATTAAAAAAAAAACAATCTGTAAACATCATAGTAAGACATATTTGGGTAATTATTGCCTGCTATATCATTTCATACTAATATATAACATTGTAACTATGTGCTTGATAATGCCAGCCTCAGGTCCATCAAAATTTGTCATGCATAATGAACCTCACTAAAGTCACTTTCAAAGTGAAATTACTTTTTTATTCCTCAAGTTTTAACGACAAAAAGAGGTTGATAAAATCAACCAGGATTAACGTTGTGGAATAATTTATGTTTTGAATTTTTTGTTGTTAATAATAATTATAAGAAAGGTATGACGAATATTTAAATCAATCGACGTTTTTATTCATGGTCTGAATCTTACATTGAATGCACTTGTTATTGAAAATATTAACTCATCAAACATTTTAAATTAAGCGTGATAAAATAAGCCACTCAGAATCAAATATTTTTGAAAGAAAATACATTATCTGCATAACCAAGCATTGCATGCTTCAGAAAAAGTAAATAGATAACTTAGAAGAAGCTCTCTAGCATATTTTCATAAATTCATAATTAGTCATTCAGCACTATGCATATTTATAATCTTTTGTATTAGTCCCACATAAGGACGTTGCTAACCAGAATTAAGCAGTTTGTATCCGAAAGACAATACAATACAGCTTCACTTTCAACAGAATTTTAATATTGGTTAAGGATGTCCTTATCCTTTTTGGGAACAAATATAATTACGTTTAACAACTTATAACAAACGGCACACAACGTTTACAAAAGTTTGGTTAGAAAGAAATGCACTCCTAGTTTCAATTACTTCTTTGCCTTTTTAATATCGTTAAAGGGACTAACAATAGGAATCATGTAAATAAGCATTCCTTAGTAATTTTTGTATTAATTTGCTGTTAATTTCAGTGCAAATGTACGTAGTCATAAACGTTGATCAATGTTTTATCAAAAGTTTTAAACCTTTATCAATTTAAGAAAGCGTTTATACAAAATTTAGTCCTGGTATCTATGATGAGTTTATATTTACTATTGAATCAAAAATATGATAATAAACATATAAATAGCATATAAAATTTAAAAATCTATAATCTTGAAATTTTCTCTTTTACCGACACAATTCATGCAAATCAGATAACGTTGTAACATCCACTACGCAGACGCAGTTATCGTTTGTTGTCAAGCAAGGATGGATTCCACCCGTCTTTAATATGAATTGGTTAACAACGTTTATTGATAATAAAGTTTTTTGCTGTGGAAGTATTTGTTTTGACGACAAACATTTATAAAACTAAAATGATGCCATCAACAGTGTCAATCTATAACCTACAGTTCGAGAGCAACTCAGTCATTTATAAAAGATGGGAGTGGTGGATGATTTTAAGGGTGCATCAATTTTGTGCAAAGTAGCTTTTATTTTATTGTTAATAGCTACATTATTTACATGCATTTCCTATACGACAACTGATTGGGTTTATGATGACATAGGAGCTAATGCACAACATTATGGTTTATGGAGAATATGTGGAAAAACAGATATTCCGACTACATGTGCAGCTATAGACGGCTGGGCGAACGGTGAGTTAGATGATCGTCTTGTTTTTTTTTCAGAATTGGAAGCATCGTGATAATGAGTACAATATTTATTTGCTTTCTATTGAAACGCAGTAATATTTAAAATTAGCAAAATTGTTGTTCAATTGCTTAGCTGTAAAGGTAAATTTAGAATCAAAGAATGAATATCTTAGTTTCATGAATTTCATTAATCACTTTTAATTAAAAAAAATGATTTTATTCTATACTGAAAAACTAAAGGCTGTCTTAGTAAACCATATCTACGCTTTAAAATTACTTACATTTTTTGGAACAAAGCACCAAATGAAAAAAATCAGTTATATTTTTTCCCATTAAATAACCATAGCTGATCAATATGTATCCTTTAACTCTGCGTCTAGAAGAAAATCAGGATTAATATTCATACCGATTATGTTTTATCTGTTTCAGATTGGTATGGTGTAGTTCAGGCATTTGTGACTTTTGGATTTTTCGGCATTTTAGTTTCCTTTTTCCTAGTTGTACTGTACATATTTGTCAGCAAATGTCAGAAAAATGGAGAAGTTGCCATTGCAGTTGCTATTATCTGCATCGCTACAGGTAAATTGTATTTATTTTTCAATATAATTAATGTTAATAATTTATGCTGTTGAGACTTAATTCATTTTTGTTTAACGTTGTGAGCGAAGATATCGAATGGCTGTTACTTGCCATATCACAAGCTGCCGACGACATCGAAACCAATACTCAACGCTCAAAATCATGAAGCCTGCCACAGCCATATTAACATATTGGTGACATATTCTTCACCTATAGACCGTTTAAAAGCAACAACAACAAAAAAAGAAGTAAAAGACCCCGGCATGACAAAATGTAACAACTTTATACTAGAAAACCGATATTATGACAGCTAAGGCATAGATTACCTTAGCTGTATTTGGCAAAACTTTTATGAATTTTGGTTCTCAATGCTCTTCAACTTCGTACTTTATTTGGCCTTTATAACTTTTTTGGATTCGAGCGTCACTTATAAGTCTTTTGTAGACGAAACGCGCGTCTGGCGTATATACAAAATTTGGTCCTGGTATCTATGATGAGTTTATTTTCATTGAGTTTAATAAATATTTTGGCTTTTATTGAAGATGGACAACCTATCACAATTACTTCCCGTCTTTGGAAAACAGTTCCTCACGAGTTAAATTTTTCTATCAACTTAGATGTATTTAGAGTTTAATTAAATCGAATAAACCTTGATTAGAATTTAAGAAAATTGAGTAAAAATCAGTAAGGGGGCACTAATTTTCGATCAAATACTGACCGTCAGGTGTACGAAAGCTCAAGGTTATCATCAGGGTAATATGTAACTGTCAGCCTCGTTGGGAAAATTCCTGTATATATGTGAACATTTTTTTTTCACGTCGTGTGAAAGTTTTATTTGGACAATTCAAAAATATTGTTTTGCAGGAAAGTTTGATAATCTCTGTTGTCATTCAATAAACATCGAAAGTCAAAAACGTAGAGTACTTGTTATCAATACTATCAAAAATAAAACGGGTTTATCTATAAATGTTATGAACTTTAAATAATCTTCAGATAAATAATTTCTTAATTAACCATTACTTTTCATTTCAGGGGTATTTTATCTGATCGGCGTTATAGTTTTTGCTGCCGAAGTGAACGATTGGCCGGAAAATAACACTACGGACTATAAGTTTGGTTATTCATTTGCTCTTTCGATCATCGCCCTTGTGCTAGAAATTATTGGTGGTATTTTGATGATTGTAGAAGGTAAAGGCGGCGGCGGAGGAGGAGGAACGAAACCATCTGCATAAACTTTTACGCTTGCTTCTAATAAATATTGATAGAGGGAATCAACATATTAAAATTAAATATAATGTAAAGATCGTCATTTTAGAGGTTACAAAAGTATTGACCTATTAAGTTTTGATTATAGTGTTTACGACATGCATATTTCCCTTGATATCGAGTTTTACTGGTCTTTAAAGTCGTCATGTTAAGAATATCTACAGATTGAACTATACATTTGAATGATAACTAAAACTCTTGAGTATCATAAAAAGCGTTGTGTAGAATAAGTTTGTTACAATTTTTATATTTATGATGAGTACGTGATATATATATGCAATGATGTTAAATCGAAATTGTGTATGCTTGTTACCAAATTTGTTTTATTAATATGTGAATAAAGATTATTTATTATGAAATGAATGTATTTATACATAACAGGTATCCCATTTTTTTTTTTTCGATGGTTGTTTTAACGGTTTTTTTCTCTCTTTAAAATTGGTTCACAATACCCGGTATGTCAAACAGGGTCCCTTTGTAGTCTTATAATTAATGACATACGTAATGAGTTTGGTTCATTGCTGATGGCCGTGTGGTGATCTGTATAAAATATTCACATCCAGTTGTCCAGATAGTTTTTCTCATTGGTTATTATACCGCATCTCTGTATTTTTATAATGGATTTTACTGAAAGGCTTTATTTGATGCAAAATTAAAGGGCATTATCTAAGAGATATAGTAAAAGGTTTTTTTCTTTTTTTCAATCATTTATGAAACGGAAAAATAAAATAGTATTTCGCTTTTAATAGCTAGTTAAAAAATTTCATAACAAGCTAAGATACATCGCTGGTGATTTATTCTTTCAAGTGAATAATTCGAACCTCATTGAATCCGCATTGTAAATCATTAGCTAGATATTGGTTATGCATGTTTAAGTTGTGTTCATTCATTAAAAAAACAAATGTCAACATTGAAAGTAAAAAACTATTTTGTTGACTGATTTGATACACAGCACATCTTTTTTTATACAGGTTGATTAATTTGTTATTTTTTAACCAATAACATGAATTCAAACAGACATATAAAAGTCCAATTGCACGAGGTCGCTATCTATTTAAGATAGCTATGTTTATGGTTATATCGGATAGTGACCGTCAAAAATTTCGAAGATTTAATAAGTTGGCAACTAGACTAAAATAATCACGAAATGCTGATATATATTATCGAGCCCATGTATTGTTAATTGTTTATTGTAGATTTTTTTGTAATTTGGATATACATTTATGTATGTTATAAATCAAAGATGAGAATTTGATTCAAAATGGTAAACATAAATTCGACAGCTAGCGTCGCTTTAACAATTCATGGCAAGCTGACCTGTAGAAGTAGTTGTAAGTAAGTTGAATTTTGCGAGCGCATACAGCGTTGACAAACGTGTAAAAATATTTTACGTTTTCAATTTTCATATTTCATGCATTGCACCAGATTTTGCCTCGATTCAAATCTGTACAATCGACCATTGGTTCCAGAATATGTTTACAGCACATACAATTGTGTTTGAATTTGGTGCGTCTTGAACGCTTTTGGATATACCTTCTTCAGGCCAAAAGCTTTTAAATTAAATGCCCCGTATGGGACTTTTAGTAAAGAAAATAACAGTGTTTAAATTTGTGTGTTCGGTGCGCTTTCGGTTGTTTTCCTTCTTTATGTCCGAATCCAAAACTGTGAACACCAAGGATGAACAAATACTTTTAACGCGTGGGGCTATTAATCTAAGTGACATAAAAAGAGAAGCTGATCATCGAATGTCAACTTTTGCCTGCGGGCACTATATAACATAAGGTTCTTAATGATTTCCAAATAATTCAACGGATGCATTTCATTTGTAAACGTAATTTTTGATACTCAGAATGTAATGGGTAAACATTCCAATGACTCTTAACCAGTGCATTGAGGGGATAGTAGTGAGATTTCGCTATAAAAATAAATATCCAAGAATGAGACAGTTTGCTAAGGTTTTCCTAAATTAAGCATTCCCATTTAGTATGTGTGTATGTTTAAGAAAACCACAAACCAGAAAATTTAATAGATATCGAATTGTGTAAGATTTACAATTTACACCATAAAAAACAACAACAACAACAACAAAAAAACACATCTATATGCTGATTGAAAATCAGCTGCGTTAACTTATTGGTTAAGCTTACTACTTTTAAAGAGAATACTGTAATCAAAAATAAAAGACTATACTTCTGATATATGTCACTCGTCCTTGACCACGTTTGCAAGGATAGACGATGTGACAATCTTCCGATACGGTGCATTGAACTGACTCCTCCATTCTTACTGGACGTGTTTATGCATCTTACATCGATTATAGATGAATCCTGAGAACGGGTCTGAATGTGAATTAAAGTATATTTTAACTTGCTTCCTGATTTCCATCGCTAATAAGATTAACAATGGAAATGGGGAATGTGTCAAAGAGACAACAGCCCGATCAAAGAGCTAAAAACAGGACAAGGCAACCTATATGTAGGTCTTCAACACGCTAAGTCGGCCAGACAAGTTAGTCAGATATCGCTTTGAGCCGTTCATGTGTTTTTCTCAATTCTTATTGTGTATTTCAAACTTTTCAACAAATATATCTGAGCGTTTAAGAACAAGTTGATCACAGAAGACCGTGCTCATTGCAATATAGTATACCTTTATAGACATAATTTCACCAAAAAACATAAGCAAAAACTAATAAACAAAAATTATTATACATCACAAAAAAATATTAAATTTGTGTAAGGATCATAACTGGAAAACCCCGCTCATTCGAATTCACATATTATAAGTCGGTTTCAAAGCTTAGAACGTCCATTCTTTTTTCAAAGTTTAGAACCTCCATTCTTATTTCAAGTTATTTGTAAAGTATAGGAGTTAAACAGATGTATAAATAGATTAGCATAAAGTTAATAAGATCAACATTGAATTTTAAAGTGTACCAAGTTTATTTATATAGTCTCTATATACTCGCGTCCTTTAAAACAGCAAACAGAAACAAAATCTTTACAAGGTTTTTCGCCTTATATGTATCAAATCTGAAATTGTGCCGGATAAAGGTAGCGAAAAATCAAAAGTATCGGATATTATCTAAATTCAAAATGACTACACTATGATTATTTGTGCGCATGTGTTTGTGTATATGCTTAGTATTTAGTGTCAATAAAAAGTATATCATTTTCAGTTGAGTGAAAGATATATAACTTCATAGAATAGAACAAGCACAAAAAGGGAAGCTAGGAGTTGTTTTAAATATGGCCAAAATCTGCAGAAGTCACAACATTGATAAAATACATAATCAGATGCATAATTGCTTAGAATATGTATACGGGATATGTTACTATATCCGAACTCTACACTTTTAAAACTTTTTTTCTTAAGAGTTTAAAGGATTTTTCAGTGGTTGAGTTTGATTTTTCTTGTCCGTGATTGCTCTGACGACGATGTCAGACGGCCTTTTAAGAATGAGATTTGTTCTATTACTTTTCAGTTTAAATCTTTTTTCAAGGGCATAATATAAATGCACTTTGATTTCATAAATATTTTTTATACTATAATAAGATATTAATGTACAAAACCTTATTAAAAAAATAGGATTCATTTACTTTATGTTCATATGTGTTACTATTTAATAATAACTTAATCGAAGGTCGATGAAAAACGTATTGCGTTGGTGAGCAAACAATGAATTAAATATCTCAAAAAACGTCAAGCTATGCTAGGAATGGCATTCCGTTAGAGACGAAAAACAGAGATTCGGCGTATTTCGTGCAGGGGCAGGTTTTAATGTGCTGAATAAAAGTATGTTAAATAATTTGCATTACAGTCCATAAACAGTTTTTTTGTACATTACTAGTATACATGAAATGTTATCCATATACAAATCTTAATACTTTTAAAAAAACCTAATGATGGAGTTGTACAGAAGATGTTACCATGTATAAACATGATAAAGAATTATTTATTATGAATATTTATTGAAAAGATAGAAATTTGTCAGACCAAATATCTTTTTTAAAGGTAGTCAATACATTTGACATTATTTCTACTGATAAGAGAAACTTTGAAGATTTATACAGCCTTTGGTCATAAATAATATACTGAAACTGTTTAGATTGTATGTTAAATGCAAATATTTTCGTCATATAAAAGTTATAATGTAACCTTTCCATGCGTGATTTATTTTTCGCTGAGAATATTTAAAAGTCATTTGAATAATATTTAAAGAACTTTACGTTCTTGATTTTCTTCCAAAAAAAAAATTATACTGTTTTGAAGAGTAAAAAATAAATCATTATTACAACTATTGTAAAAAAAAAAAAAGATTTCATTGAGAATGAAGCCACGGACAAATACTTTAAATGTACATGTAAAGGAAAGATAAAGCCTATAAATTTTTGTTGCTAATAAAAAAATGTATGCAGCATATTTCCTAAGAAAAATCTTTTTGCTTTGAGGAAGAAAAAAAAAACCTTGAGGAAAAATCTTTACCCATTCCTCTGAGGAAATTAAAAAAGGGGCATAACCTTTTCAACAGATGTGCTAGAGCCAAATTGTTCTCGGAAAAATATCAGGAAACGAATACCAACCAAGTAATCAACTTTATTTTGAACTAACTCTAAAAAATTAAGGTGACAACTTTTGCAATCAGAGGAATCGCAAACCTGTTCCGGAGACTTTTATATTTTGTTTAAACTATTGCGGGACATTCCGATTGGAACTATCTGTGTTTATCATGATAGTATCGTATATGTGTTCCTTTGCTATTTTGCTTCGTGATTAAATTCAAATTCATAGAAAATTTCAATAATACCTCGCTGAAAAATTCTGTCTAGCAGTGACGCATACATTTTTAACGAACGTTTTATTTTCATAACTTAAAATTCTAAGAAGAAACTTCATTTGGCAAAAAGTTAAATTTTCTTTAATAAATTTCATCGCAAGAATAGTGTTTGGTTGTTTGGGTATGTATCCACTTGTCCGGAATTTAAAAAAACAAGTGGCACTAAACAACCTGTTTCTGACGGTTATATCTGTAAACATTGATCATTCTATGGCAAATCGATTATTTATGTCTAGAAATTGTATTTATTTATACGTTAAAAGTGTGGTTTGAACTTGTGTACATTCGCTACTATTATTATAAGATACATCAAATGTCTTTTTTGTCTGTTTTTGTAGTTATTCATGTGTCCACTCGGATGAAGCAATCCTTCTGAAGTTTTTTTTAAATTTTGCATAATATACTATTACCTCACTTGCCAGCCAATGCCAGGTAAATGGAAGGGTTGGTGTCAATAAACCCGCTTAACCTGTTTAACCTCCGAAATATTCGCCATTTTCCAGTTCAAACCACGAACCTGTTAATACGTGGTTGTATTTGATTTGACGTCAGCTGTAGTTGTTTTTGTTAATTTCTTTAGTATAAATCAGCTAGTTGGTCCTTTGAATTGTGTCACATTTTATGGTGCCTAGAGCTTCTCATAGGTTCTGTGTTTGTTATTGATTTTGCGCATAGTGGAAGATTGAACAGTCGACCTGTACTTTTTCACATCCATATTCTTAAGTGGAAAATTGACTCTTTGACATGCTTTACATATCTCATTATTCCATACATGCTCATATCATCTTAGTCAACTATTTCTTAACTAGCTTGCCAACTTTTTTTAAAGGAACATCATGCATGCATTGATACGAGTGTTTACTTCGTGTATGATAATTTCTACATATACATGGTGTTTTGTGTACACGAATTCGATTACAATGTATACTTGTCTTGACTCAGTATGTTTATACCCCATCTCTAAAAGTGAGGACTTTATTGCTTTCACAAATACGCCGTTCGTTTATCCAAGAAAGACTTGCGTTGCACATTTCTCAGCTTCTACAAAATAGCCAAGTTTATTTGATCATCATCTTGACGTTGAAGAGTTGCAATGGGGTTCATGTTGCTTATTCTATAGTTTTTCTGTGTTGTGTCACTGCATGTGTACTATTGTTTGTCTGTTTGTCTTTTTCATTTTTAGCTACGGCGTTGTCAGTTTATGTTGATGTAAAGAGGATGATATTAAAAGTAGAAAGAAATAATTTGATATGTATTTACACATTTTCCTTATCAATAACAAAAAAGCCGAATGAAATGAAAGATAAGTACTAAAAAAATAGTTTCGCGAAGCTTTATACCAATATGAATGACTTGATTTAAAACTTTGTTCGTAATTGTCTTTTTAAAACAATTGACATTGCATATATCGAATATTTTTAAATACACTAGTACTCTCAGAGAAAAGTATTTCAACAAAGCATTTCATAATTGTACTTATATAGGAATTGAAGTAGCTTAATATTGACTTTTTTGCCATTGGACTCTTAACAAACAACGATCAATCTTAATATTGACAAGGTATTTGTTTGATAGTAAATTTAGGTAAACAAATATTACCTAACGATCAACAAACGCATACTTCTAACGCTGAAAGACAAAAGTTTAAGACGTGTAAATTAACCTTGAAAAGTGTTGTTTTATACTTTGCAAATTTTACATTCAATAATTTAGCCTCAAAGATCGATAGTTGGAGGACAAATACAAAGTTGCAGGATCAATAATTTAGGTTTTGTCAGTTTATTTTTGATTTATGAGTTTGACTGTCCCTCTGGTATCTTTCGTCCCTTTTTTGAAAATATAACCCGCTTGTCCAAAGCTTTTATTTGCTTCTCTTCTCCTTAAGCTTTACGTATATGAATGAACATTTTACTTGCGAAAGCATAAATAATATGCTATGGCAATACATAAACAAGTATATACAATGTGACAAAACAACAGATAGCAGAGAACAATACATAATATAATAAAGGTACAATTAATTCACAATACATGACATAATTTTCCAAGCATATTTCAGATAGTTACACAGTTTAATTGTGATTGATTTTGATTTTGCTTCAAGTAAATGAAAAAGTTTAAAATTATTTGGCCAAGAACAATAATATTTCGGACTCTTGACATTTGTTGGGCTTACGTTGCTTTTGTGTTAATTTCGGTCTAATTTTTCTGAGTTGTTTGTTGAGAAATCATATTTGACAATGTCTGTGCACTTTCTATTGCTCACAAATTTGTCTAACCAGAAAACTTATATTTTACTTCAAAGTTTTAGGGTTAGAAAATTTGCATGTTCATGTTATTTATGAATTTCCTCTTAAACGTTTTTTAATTTGGTCTTCACTGTTTTAATTCGAGCGCCATTGAGTTGTTTTATGTAATCCCTAGTCCTCAATTGTAATCCTTGTATCTTTGATGAAACGGTAGGGTCCATCAATTCGCTTACGTTGTAAAGATATATATTACATTACAATTCCATATTAAAAAATTCGCTCTCATATTTGTTTTAATTAAATTCAAATGGGAACGTGTTTTAAGCGGTGCTGAGGGGGTTTGCAGGATGATGGTGGCCAGTTAAAAACCCACAAATAAATAATACTGCCAAAAACAGGATAAAATATTCTGTAGCACAAAAACTAAAAAGCAATCTGCCATAAAAATCCTGCTGCCCACCCCAGAATATTAAATATGCATAAGAGTCGATGTTGAGTATATACTAAGTTATTTCAAATTAAATTCTACAAATTATTAGTATGTTTTATTTCGTTAATGCATTTTAAAAAACCCCGTACTAGCTGATTGTATTACAAAATTATAGATCAGTATGTATGAGTTATAACTTCTTTATAAAGAATTAAATTAGTAAACGACAAATCGAATTCGTAGTGACATATTTTAAAACGGAAATAACGAATTGAGTTAAAATTTATTTCTAAAAGGTCTTTATTGGCTTTGATAATTTTTTCATATTTTACGATCGTAAAGTGAATATTTGACTATTATTCTGAAACTGAATTGGTCCATTAAGTGCTTTTACTGATAGGTGTACACACAGTATAATTACTAGTTGCTTTATCTATTTGAAACAATATTTAAAGTCATAAGAAACCTCAAATTAAAAAAAAAATCATGCATATGATTTTTATAACTTAATGGATAGTTTTCATTATACAACTTATGTACATTTACTTTTTTCTGAGGAAAATTCGTTAATTTGTCCACATTTAGAAGAAGATTACTTATTTTTAATTGCTTGCTGCCAGGAAGCAATTCGCCGACATATTTTCCGTATGCATAGTGGCCTGAGCGTAACCCTACTCGTAAAAATCCGGTGATCGCAATACGCATGGGTCTGTCATTAAAATAAACAAAAGTCTGATTGTACATGTTAAACACGTGCTCAAAATCCATGCTTTTTGTTATGTGTTTACTATAAGATGACCATCGGTAAACTTCGGCTTTAAAACACGGCATTTAATGAGCAGCCATATTTTTTAAATCATAACAGACAGAGAGAGAAAAAAATTGACGATTATACGATATATTTGTGTAAAAAATGACAAAATCGTGCACAGAGTTCTAAGTTTATGATATATACATGTATTGGTTCAAGAATTGGATAAACATTATTTTTCACCACTCACTGGTTTCATATGACTTTAATTAAGTTAAACATCTAAATAGTTGTACACACAAGGCAAGTAGGAGCATGCATTTAGAAAAACCTTGAAAAATAGTGTTTTACAATTTCTTTCAAACACTAGTTTAAATGGCCAACTTAAATTTGATAAATATTCCAGTTTTGATATTTTGCACAATAATTTGTACTTGTTTTAAAAAAAAATCATCCACATTTTCGCATTGGTTGCTTCGATCCTTTTTATAATTTTTGGGGGCAATTTAACTATAGAAACCTTACTAAATAACTCTTCATTGTGTTTTATTCACACAAAAACAAAGATTCTTTTCTAAGGAATAAAATAAGCTCCGAATAGTATTACAAATTTGGAAAAGATAAAGTTCATCATTGTAAAAATGTCTTCCTATTTGATATCATGTGCTTTTTTGTCAACCGAGAAAACATGTACAGGAAGTTGTAATTAATGTAAATAAAGGCAACAGTAGTTTCGATGTTCAAAAGTCATGAATCGATTGAGAGAAAACTAATCCGGGTTACAAACTAAAACTGAGTTGAACACATCAACTATAAGAAGAAAACAATGAAACAACAGAAACACTGAAGTGCAATAAAAAACCAAAACGACGATGAAACACACACAGAAACGAACTATAAGATAACAACTGCCGTAATTGGTGTAACATATAATGTAAACACTAATTGTTCAAGTATTATGCACAGTTACCGTAAAACATAATTATTCTATTGTGTTATAAATATTTTCGTCCATTCGATATATTTTTAAAATAATCAATTACAACCATTTCATTAAATAGAGATGGAAAATAGACATTCAATTGATTTGAAGTTGTTTCAATGGTATCGACTTGATTATTCAAATTCGTAATTATTGCATTGATTTACTAGTATATACATCTTTTAATCTGTGACTTTTATTTACATTTGAAAAAGTTCCCGTATTTTTTTGTGTATGTGCAATGAACTCTTATTAACACAATATAATGTGTTCTGTAAAAATATTATTGCAATCTTCATGAAAAACTGGGTTTTTTTTGTAATCATCATACGTGACGTGGCGTAAAACCCGAAGTAACTTTGAAATCTATTTTGATTACGTATGTTTTTCCCAAATCAATATCGCTTCTTATGTGAATTTAGCAAACCATGTCTTTCTTTTCTGATGATCACACAATAAAACACTATCAGCTATTGCCATAATGATTTACAGCACATTATACATATACAGCTGACACGTTTTTTTTTGTAATAGGAACTATGATTGCCAAATTCCTACTTTGTATAGATGATGTCGCCTCACTAAATGATTTAATGTTTGATGACTATGTTAAACGCATCTAAATACAAAATTTAATCCTGATATCCACTGGGTCGATGCCACTGCTGGTGGAGTATCACCAGCCCAGTATTCAGCACGTCTATGCTCTGTGGTGACATGAAGTATCATTGATATGATCATATTTATAAATTAACTGTTTACAAAACTTTTGAATTTTTGAAATACATAGGCTTTCTACCTCAGGAATGGATTACCTGAGCTGAATTTGGCAATCTTTTAGGAATTTTGGTCCACTATCCTCTTCAACTTCGTACTTTATTTGTCCTTTTTAATTTTTGTTGATTCGAGCGGCACTGATGAGTCACTGATGTAGATGAAACGCGCGTATGACGTAAATTTAAAACTTAATCCTGGTATCTATGATGAGTTTATATCTATCATATCGAAATTTAGATAAATGATACAACAGATATAGTAAATTCTGTCTCATATGGACTTTCCGAATTGATTTTCCTCTAAGTTCAGTATTTTTGTGATTTTACTTTTTTCATATAGAAAATAACTTTGAGGGTAGGTTGAAAACAAAGCTTACAAAGTGCCCGATAAGACCCATCGGCATCCCGCAAGAAAACATTAAATTCTAGTCAGTTAACAGAGTATAACAGACCTACCACGTGCGTGGTCCGAACTGACGACTTCAGTGATACATTAGACGAGCTACAAAGTTGGAAATATGACTCGCTATAAACCCAATTTGGACTACCATTTTTATTTTGAAAACTACCGATACCCAGTAAAATTGTTTTCCATTCGTCCTGTTGGTTGATATAGACGAACGTTTGTTTGGTCAAGTTTCATGGACTTCTCCCCTTTTTGAATTTACCTTGGAGTTCGTTATTTTTGTGAATACTTTTTTGGACGCTTTCGTAAATCAATACCGTAGGGTTTGAATAAATTCAGAGACGAGGGAGTACAGTTTAATCCCG
The DNA here is from genome assembly GCA_019925275.1 of Mytilus edulis. NCBI lineage: Eukaryota > Metazoa > Mollusca > Bivalvia > Mytilida > Mytilidae > Mytilus > Mytilus edulis. Next base: position 38,525,752 of record CM034350.1, read on the forward strand.
CTGCAATTGTATGTACCAGTGACCTGTCCTAAGTTAGGAATCTGATGTTCAGTAGTTGTCGTTTGTTGATGTGGTTTATTAGTGATTCTCATTTCTCTTTTTTTGTATAGATTAGACCGTTAGTTTTCCCGTTTGATTGGTTTTACACTAGTAATTTTTGGGGCCCTTTAAATCTTGTTGTTCGGTTGTTCGATGTGAGCCAAGACTCCGTGTTGGTGACCGTACTTTGACCTATAATGGTGTACTTTTATAAATTGTGACTTGGAAGAGAGATGTCTCATTGGCACTCATACCACATCTTCCTATATCTATTTTAGTATCATATTTCAGATATAGTTCTAGTACTACAAAACTAAAATATCTATCGATATTTGCTGTGTAAAATGATCTGTATATTTACGACAACATAGATATTCTTTAACTGTATATATCTAGCAGGGCAATATTTTTGTTGACTAAGAATACTGATGAACAACAAATTTTTATGGAGAAATATCATTCTGTGAATGGGGGACCTATCCTATCTGTATTCAAAATGTCCATTTGGGACACGAACTCAATCAACAAATTAAAAAAAGTATCCTACGAAGGAAATCTCTAAGTGGAGGTGTACTTAGCTAAAATACACAAATCTTATAATTATATACATGTAAACAAAAGGCAAAGTGTTGGAATAATTTTTTGAAATTAACTTCTTAAATTCCCAGGTGATTTAAAAAAAACCTTCTCAAAGATGACTTTCTGAATTTATCAATTCCAAACTAAAAAAATTACTCATTTTACACCATTTGAAAGCATAAAATTTGACAACAATAAACTTAAATGCAAAATAAACTGTAATTGGTGAGAACAGCATATAATGAGATTGCCTTCAAGTTTTATGAAAATCACACATGATTTGAAAAGTTATAGAAATTTTTGTAGTTGATTATCTAAACTCAACCCCAATAAAAAAAGTCTCTTTTCCCCCACCCCCTAGATTAAGTTCACAAAATTTGACAGCAAAAAATTTTTAATAAAAATAAACTTGACAATTTGGAAAAGCTGTAACCTATTATGAAAAACCAATGACCATTTTTTGAGACGACTGACTGATCAATTTAAAATAGTACCTTTTAAATATAAAGTTCATTTTCATATTAGAAAAAAAGGTATATACATTTTCAACTGATAAAATAACAGTACACAATATATGCTTTCAGGTTTGTATGATTTTACAATATTTTATTCCTATTAAATCTACTTAAAAAACTGAGGCAGAGCCTGTATATGACATTTCACCTAGTTGACTAAATACAATAAATATATGATCAATTCATATTTGGGAATCTCATTCATCCGGAGTCGTATTTTTTTCTTCAAATCAAAAATTATGACAATATTAGCTAACATCTACGTCATTTGGTCTCATTATATATTTGTATTATAGGCAATCATACCATATATCTTATTTTCTACAAAACATATGTGGTTGCTATTTTATTTGTCAACGCTGGAACTAAATACCATAACTTCAGAAGTTTCGGCTTTAATTGATATGATGTAAAGATCGATGGGCCCGCCCAACAACACCCACTTACATAGTGTTTATCAAATTTCCATATTTATTTATGTATCTATTCAATGCATTAATAGATTTAATAACACTCAAATGTAATCACTATATTAAAAGACCGTGTTTACGTTTAAGATAACACGCCTATTAGTCTATCATCTTGAAATCTGTAGTATTTAAAACACTCACTATTAACCAAAAATATATTAAATGAATAGGTGCGTAAAATTAGTAATTCTGTAGGAAACTATCTCGACAATGTAAAAAAATATTTGCATTTGCTTAACATATCTTTGTCTTATCTATTATTACCAAGTAATATATCCAATAATAAAATCAAATAATTAATGAAAGAAAACATATTGTGTAATCTTAGAACTAGATAATAATTAAGGAACATACTATTATTTGTTTTGTAACCGGTTGTATAAAAAGAAAAAAATGCAATAAAACAGGATAGAAAATAAAAAAAATCCTCGAGCTTTTAATAAATTTACGCAGCAAAATAACAAACAATGAACCCGATGAACTGTAATTACTTGTTCATTTTTCAGTTGAGTATTTAATTCAAACAACGGGTCTCATAATCAGAATGACATGATAATTATCCTCGTACTAAAATGATTTTTTTTATCAACTTTATTATAAAGATTCAATGTTCAAATAGACATAGTTGTACTCTTTCTAAAATTTGTAACCCAGATATGATTTTTTTTCCTTCAATTACTTTAATGCCTTTTAACAGCGGTATACTACTGTTGCCTTTATTTACAATGTATGACAACCTTTCTAGCTTTGTTTTTTTTTTAGAGATCACAATAAACTCATCATAAATATTAGGATTCAATTGTGTACGCCAGACGTGCGCTTCGTGCGGTTTTCTCCGTTTTTGTCTGTTTTCCTTGATTTGTATCTTCATACCAATGATTCCCAAGAATACTGGTACATTGCTTATTCTAACAACCATATTCCCAAGAATACTGGTACATTGCAGTTACTTCTAACAACCTATTCCCAAGAATACTGGTACATTGCATGTTACTTCTAACAACCATATTCCCAAGAATACATGTCAATTGCAGTTACTTCTAACAACCATATTCCCAAGAATATGGTACATTGCAGTTACTTCTAACAACCATATTCCCAAAGAATACTGGTACATTGCAGTTACTTCTAACAACCATATTCCAAGAATACTGGTAATTGCAGTTACTTCTAACAACCATTTCCCAGAATACTAGTACATTGCAGTTACTTCTAACAACCATATTCCCAAGAATACTGGTACATTGCAGTTACTTCTAACAACCATATTTCTTTTCTTGAAGTAATTAATAGTTTACTAATTGGCTATGCGTCTTCTAATCTATAGTATCTTGCCAACAATATACCTAGAACTAAGTCATTAACGTATTTTTGTGTATTTCTGAAAAAGAAAACAATATCACAAATGTTTAAGCATTTCACAAAGTTTACATAGTCAATTAAGATGTTTATAAATACAGTTGACAATCAAGTAAAATTGTTTCAATGATCCTGTTAAAGATCACTATTTGGAAACTTTGAAACTGCTATGTAATTACTGCATGAATTACATAATGGTAGTGCTGCTTCCTGCATTGCTCCAAGTAAACCTGCAACTGGAATGAATAGTTTACACCATTTAAAAAATTCTGGAATTGCTGAACTGTTATCACATTGATTACTAAAACAAATTCAGTGATTTAACAAAAATATAAATCAATGTGTGCTTCAACTACTTTTGTTTAACTTATCAACCAAGGATAATTAGGTTGATAAGTTTACTTCCGTTATATACAAATGTAAAGAAAAGAAAATGTCTTACTGTTCCTTAATTGCAGGGGAAAATTTTACTTTTTTGCAATTTTAAACCCAAATCACTACTGCTGTATTGTCTTTGAAAAAGTTACACAACCCTATGCCCATAGCACTTGATCAAAACGCTTACAGAAATTTATATTGATGATATTGATAAAATTCTCATAATTTGCAGTCTCATGTGCTAAAACCGTAGCATGTTGATATTTAAATGTTTTTTTGTGTGTTTTTATTGTTGTTAATTTTGTTGTTAGTGTAATTGACTCTTGTTGGCATGATTCATTAACAAGAATAGATCAAGAATAGATTAAATGTGTATGAATATGACTTTACAGATACGTACAATTGATGTCGAGTGTACCTGATGACATATTGTATCAAAGAACATATGTCGTACTTGCTAAAATCTGCATATTTCATATTACTACCGCTGGGTCAACGCTGCTGATGGTGAACTTTAAACAACATAAACCGTCAGAATAAGGTTCGTCGGTATGATCACTAGGTCGACCGCTCTTGGTGAACTGTTTAATCTTAAAGGTACTGTCAGCTTCTTATCATACCTTTATATTGCTACCATTGAGTCGACACCACTGTTGTTGAACTATTAACCCAAACAGAACCGTCACCTTTGTAACAATTACATCAGTATTGAACATTTATATTACTATCAATGAGTCATTAATTCACCATCGCTACAATAAAACGACACTGCTGCTTGTCAATTGTTAGCGTCAAAGGGTTCGTCAGCCCAGAAGCGAGTACATTAGTATCTACTCAATTACATTTTCTTAAAATGTTCTTATGTTTGAAACTAGTATTTCATTACTTTTTGAATTAAAGGTGAGACAATTTTTTACCTAAGACTTATTCCCTTATGGGTTCCAAGGAGATTTATATACATGTATTTTGCTCACAAAATTTGGTTTCTGGTTATCTAAATTGTACTATATCAGAAACATGTTTTGTATACATTGAGACTGGTACCATAATTTTTTTAAATGATACATTGCTTATACTAGAGGACTTATAAATGTGCCTTATATTTCTCCTAGAAAATTCACCTCATGTTTTCCAATAGACTTCATCCAAACTCGTCTCTTCCCAACATTAACGATCATCTTTCTAACTGGTTTAACTTTCTGAAATTATTAAAGTCGTGATTGTATTTGAACATTACATTTTATATAAAAATGAAAATATTCATAGAATAGCTTTGTTTCTCTCAAAGACATTATCTTCTTGATTATTAAAATTCTGTTATTCTGCATTTATTTATCAATATAAATCTCTCACTTTGCTGGTATATGCAATAAGCTCTAATTTTATTCTTTACAACATTAAATCTATCCTTTTAAGAGTTTATTCACCGACCGTCACAAGGTCGATGCAACTGCTGGTGGCGGTTTCTTCGTACTTGTTTGGCTTTATAAATAATATTTTGATATGAGCGTCACTGATGAGTCTTATGTAGACGAAACGCACGTCTGGCGTACTAAATTAAAATCCTGGTACCTTTGATAACTATCTGACCCCATTATGTGTATCCCACCATCCCAGTACCCAGTTGTCAGCACTTACGTGTTGAAATGCATTATCATTGGTACGGTCAAACTAATAAATTAACTGTTTTCAAAACTATTTTTTAAAACTAAGGGTTTTCTACCAATGCATATATTATTTAAGTGTTTTTTGATAAAAAAAAAAAAAAAAAAACTCTAGACATTTGGATCATAACTGCTTTCCAACTTCGTTCTTTATTTGGCCAATGTTTACTTCATTCGAACGTCCTTTGTAGACGAACATGAGTGTTTGACGTACACAAAATCAGGCCTGGTATCTATAATGAGTTAATAAATGTTTTCTTTTTACACATTCTGACTTGAATGGAGAGTTTTCTCATTTGGTACTCATACAACATCTCTTTATTTCTATTTATCATGTTGCAATGCCATTTCAAAAGCTACATGTTCATCATTTTCACTCCAGCGCAAAAGCTTAAGTAATTGAAATTAATTTTAATTAAGTATTTTGTCGGTTTTTCAGTAAAATTATTTTGTGGTTTTTGTTGATAACATAAAATAAAGGTGTTTTAAATACACTATCTTCTTATTCTACACGAAACATGTTTGGTCGCATTTTTATTTTATCAGCGATGTTACTTAGTACCATAACTTAAAATGTTTTGACTTTTATCGATATGATGCATCGAACGACAGATCCTACCCACAACACCCACTTGCGCAGTGTTTGTAAAATTTCCAATGTCATCTATCTTATGCACTAATAATCTTATATAACACTTATCTGAAAACTATATATCTTTGATTTGTATGTTTTTTTTGTATTTGACGATAAACACCGTTTAATGTCAATAATATTATTTGTATTAAAGATATGTGTTTTGGCAACTATTACACCTTTAACAAATTGTAAAACATATTTTTGTTGTCGTTATGGCGAGTGTACTCATGTATTTAATGTTAAGTACATTTAAGTACAAGTAATGTCGGATAATAGTCAGATTCATGGCATTTTGAAATGAAGAAAGAGTGAAAATGTACGATGCATTTTTAATTTTTAACAAAAGCTATCATAAATTTTATTCAAAATTAAAATTTAAGGAAAAAAATAGACAGTTCCTGTCAAAAAAAGAAAAAAAAAAAGAAGACAAGCAACATTTCACTTCATACTTAACAGAAATCTTAAGCTAGAGCAACGATAACTTAACCTAATACCAGGATTAACTCAGATAGTCCAAGAAATGGGTAGCATAGTTAGACACAGGGTAAAAAAGGAAAAATTACAAAACGAAATGATATTTATATCTATATTAGTCTTTTGTTTTTCTCATGAAACGGAGTTGATTTTTTTTTTCCATGTCATAGACACACAACAGCTTTAATGAAAAAGCAATAAAAGATAAATAAGCAACTAGTCCAAATTGAAAACCGGGAACGATCTCATGTGCCCTGGTAGGTTAAGAAGATCATCATGTGGCATTTGTGGGGTCGACCATGTATATAAAACTATGAGATGCGATAACTTAACATAGTGCTCGACACTTTTTTCGATGCAGAATATAAGTGAACGCATCAAAAATAATAAATTGAAGAGCGTTTTAATTACGATAAGTTTCACTGTTTTAACCAGTTTTTACAATTAATTTGTAAAACATTAGTAAATTTATATTTTCTAACACTGACACATAGCAGATCTCATCCTTGGCTTTCAAATATTTTGCTTCGAGCGTTCCTGATGAAGATGAATCCAGAAATGGCATTCAGAAGCAAGAAATTTATAAAAGTTGTTACATATTTTTTTCTCAGTGGAAAACGATGTTTATGTCAAGTACGAGCTTACCATTCTTGAAACAAGATATTTGTACCTGCATTTGGTCTTTGTTTCTCTCATGAAACGGAGTTGTCCAATAGTTTAAACTTAACGAGGACCGATTTATTAATTTAATTGTGTTCGATGTTTTCAGATATCTGAAGAAAATGCTGTTTCAACGTATAAAGCACAATAACAATCAATTTATAATGTGGGCAAATGCGAGTTGTTTTTGTAACTTCTGAACTTGTATTGGCATTATTAGCATTTTGTACATATGACATAAAATTGAGAATGGAAATGGGGAATGTGTCAAAGAGACAACAACCCGACCATAGAAAAAAACAACAGCAGAAGGTCACCAACAGGTCTTCAATGTAGCGAGAAATTCCCGCACCCGGAGGCGGACGTCTCTTTTTTAACCATATTAAATATGCTTAAAAAAACACAATCTTTTTTGGAAACCAGCTTCTAAAAATATTATTAGAACTGGATAATCAAGAATGTACTCTTTCTTTGAGTTATTTTGGGAAAAATGTATAAAAAATAATTGAATGCAATGAAAGATAATGTTATATATTGAATACAAGTAATAAACTATTTGGAAACTGGTAGACTAATAAATAGTGTAGACGCTTGCTTTTATCGTTTATAGTTTAAATTCAATAATTTTGAACAAAGAATGAATCTGTTTGTAAAGTGCATTATGTCATAGTAACTCAGTAAACAATCGATTTCCCCTTCTGGTGAATTTACGCAGCATAGGAACAATAACAAAGAACCCGATGAACTTTTAATTATTTATTCATACTTCTTTGAGTATTTCAATTCGAACAATACGTTTATCTCACAAAATGACTTAATAGTCATCGTTATAAAATACAAACGTTTTTCTTTAACTTTATGCTTTAAGAATCAATATCGAAAATACATAATGTACTTTAAGAATTTGAAGTTTTGGCACACTAAGTAAACATGTAGGAACCAGGATTAATATTTTGTATGCCAATTGCGAGTTTTGTATACAGGAGTCTCATTAATGACACTCGAATAAAAAGATAAATGACGAAGTCGATGAGCATTGAGAACTAAAAAATCTCCTAAACTATGCCATATACCAGTGGTTCATCATCTGGTTATACAATTAATTGTTGATGTATACATAGCAGCAGGGAACACTTACAGATACCTCTGATGGAAGACTATCAGTCTCCGAGGGTATCAACTAAACGATTCAACCGTGGATATATTAATTGACCCGAACGAAAATGACGTTGGTGCAGGATACGAAAAGTACCACATGCATGGGTATGATATGTTTTCTGTCCTTTCGGAACTTCTGATCAAACTCGTTTAGTTAAGGAGAGTTGTTGATGTACAAGTTTAAATTTTCAGTGTTAATTAAATATGTGTCTTTGAGATTTGATTGTCTTTCACTCTTTATTTATTATATAGATGTTTGGTCGTATTTCATTTTCGGCAAGACTTGTCTCACAATCTCACCTGATGGTTTATGTCAGGATCTTAACCTGCGATCAGATTTAATTCACTATCCTTTATTGATTTATACATATTATCATATTTTGTTTTACTTGTTTCCTTCATTTCTGGTATTATATCTGTAACAAATTGCTAATTTATACAGTTTATCTTGGTATCTATGATGATATTATTTATCTTAAATTTTTATTATCTGAGCGTTACTTATGAGTCTTATGTAGACGAAACGCGCGTCTAGTGTATTATCTTATACGCTGGTACCTTTGACAACTTTTCCTAAGAAGTTCCTGTATGAATAAATAAAGGCAACAGTAGTATACCGCTGTTCATGTCAGCCTCATAATGATAAAGGAAAAAGTCTACAAGAAGAGGTGCACAATTGGTTCCCATGGAATGCCGACATCTGTTGTAAAACACGTCTTCCAAATGTGACAAATATGTTGTCAATCAAGAAATCAAGCATCTTTATACTGTCAGATTCAGAGTGATTCTTTTGAAATATTCGTCTTATAGGTGATTGTATTTTGTCGTCGTATGCCATTTTATTATTTCACTAAAGTAGAGAATGGAACGTACATCAAACAGTTATACAACAGTCCACTCATGTCTATAATGCAAATCGAGAATATTATGTATTAAGTTACTCTTAAATCAAAAATTTTATCTCATTTTTGGAGAAATCATAAAAAGGTTAAATTGATGTTTTTAACAACCAAGGAACAAATTTCTTTCAGTTTTAAGCAAACACATATACGTGTATCATACACCTTTAGTAAACAGTTTTATAGTGTTCAGTGTGTCTTTCATAAAATACACAAGTGTCTCATTATTTTCCGTAAAGATAGGTTAAACGTTATAAAACGAACATTGTATTACACCAAAGTAAATACTTTAAAGTGAAACCTTTAATACGATTTTTTTCAATCGTGTTTTCGTGTAACTTATTTGCATTATTAATTGATTACCTCCATCAGTTATTTTGCCTTTTAAATATAAAAGCAATTTTTTAATAGACACAAACGTCAGTATATGTATTTGAAGTCCTTATGATACTTTACCGAAGCTATAAGCATATAGTTTCATATGTAAATTTCAGCAATATAAAAACAAGTCTTTTGAATAATATAAATATCATATTTTCAAATCAATGTCTTATTATAACTGCTATTATTAATGTATACATATATTCATAATGTTTAAAGAACAAGTAGAAAAAACAGTAAATATATTCCAATGTAGACCAAGGATCCTTTAAAAAAATCATTGTTATACATTTTACAAACTATAAAAAATTTCTCTCTTTAAAGTAATTAAAAATTGCTTTGACGTAAAAAAAAAAAAAAAAAAAAGCAATAGAAAATTAATTACTTTCAACATTAGAAAATGAAATTGATAAATGCTGAATGTTGTCACATGGATTTTTGAAAAGGTTGAAAACATTAACAGAGATATGAATCATTATTATATCCATAAATTACTCCAGTTAGAGAAACTTATCCACCGAGGATAATTATTGTTGATAAGTTAATTTCTATTGGAAACGCTCACAAATGAAATATAAATAAGGCATCTTTTCTAAATAACATAATTGCATGAGAAATTTACCTTTTAGCAAAACACGTTGAAATTAAAACGATAATCAATATCGTTATATTGTTCTGTATATTCTATTCAATTGTCTAGGCCAATGGGATAATGGGGTATTGTCATTTGCAGTGTAATTTTGATACGAGATGGAATTTTCTTACTGATTTGCTTTCTTGCTTTTTCAGGCGACACTGGAGAGATTTGAATAATCTTTGTACATGACGCTCTCAATCGAGCTCTCAATATTTGTATGGATTTGACTTTCCGCATACATTTAATTGATTTCAACCGTAGCTGGCGACATATAAATAGAGGGAACAGTAGTATACACCTGTAAGAAAGTCATAAATCGATTGAGACAATAGGTTTATGTCGTACTAACTAGAATCTGTATCACAAATATATATTTCTACCACTGGGCCAGTTAAGCTTCTGGTAAACTATCGCCTCCATAGCAAGGACGTCAGGTAAGATAGGTCAACACTGGTTGTGTCGGCCACAAATCAATTAAAAACTGGAAAATGTGGTATGATTCACATTGAGACAAATGTATAAAAAATACATTTTGATTAAAACCACTGAATTGAACCTACTGCTGGCGAACTATTAAACCCTTTTAAGGTACCGTCTCCCCTTACACAAAAAAAACCGATATTATACATTTTTATTATTACCATTTTGTCCACACTGCTGTTGGTTTACGTAGCCAGTATATCGGTATCATACATTTTATCATTACCACTGGGTTGACACCTCTGTTTGAAAACTATTATCCATAAGGGGTATCGTAAGCCCATAGGAAAGAACATCGGTATCATACATACATATAAGTACCACTGGGTCAATGACTCTGATGTTAAACTTTCAATTCCTATGGGTACCGCTTACCAAGTGGCAAGCACATCGGTATGAAGCATTTGCATAACTATCTCTCGGTCGAAAGATCAGGTGGTGAACTGTTTGTCCCTAAGGGTACCAACAGCCCAATGACCAGTCAAGGATTTCAGATATTTATATTAGTACAAATGAGTCTACATCGCAGCTGGTTATCTTTAAACCCCTAAAAGTACTGTCAGCAACATAGACAGTACATCAGGTATCACACATTTATATTACTACAACTTGGTTGACACCTCTGGTGGAGAACTATAAATCCCTCAGGGTACCATCACTACAGTAGCAAGTACATCGGTATGGTTAACCGGGCTTATTGAACTTCTATTTTGAATATCTAATACAGGCAGTGTAACGTACTTGAGCTGATTTCTTTTAATTGTTTGAATGAATTCAACGTAAATATTAATTTTATAATGTAGTGGTAGTCAACGTTGGTTTCGGCGATCATTGATAGGCAACAAACAGTGACAAAAGCTATCAAACGCCTTTGTGTAAGCATGGCATGTTCTTCTTCATATAAATAATATAATTCTTATCTTTCAATAGGTAAGTACATGACTTTTATATGGATCGAAGTGTACTTAATAAATGTTTCAGATAAAGAAGGTATTTCTGAGGGTTAAATGAATGAAAATAAAATACTGATTAGGAATGCGTCAATAAAAATAGTGTCATTGTGAATTGTATGACAACAGGCTTATTTAAACAATGCCACATACATTTTAAACTATCTATAAGAGTTTTCAGTCAAAATCTGAAACATTAGATATGGATCAAGCAAAATATCTAACGGACAAAGGTCAAGGATCAATGGCTCTGTGTATTTGCATTATTTTTGTTTTCATAGCTCGGAAATATGAATATACCCATAGGTAAATATACGGCATTTATATATTTAAAAAAAAGGGATGTGGGCAAGACTTTGTACTCGTTGACCCTAATTCCAAGCTGAAATAATTCACAATCCTTTGTTGATTAATACAAATGCGCATATTTTGTTTTCCGTGTTTCCTGCATTTCATGATTATATCTGTAACAAATTTCGAATTAAATACAGTTTATCTTGGTATCTATGATGAGAATAATTATAAAGCTGCTGATTTTTATAACCTGGTTCAGATTGTATGTATAAAAAAGCAGATATGGTATGATTGCCAATTAGACAATTTTCCACAAGAGACCAATGACACAGAAATTAACAACTATAGAGCACCGTACTGCCTTCATCAATGAGCATAGCCCATACCACATAGTCAGACAAACGTAAAACAATTTAAACAGAAAACTAACGGCCTAATTTATGTACAAAAAATGAACGAAAAACAAATATGTTACACATCAACAAACGACAACCACTGAATTACAGGCTCCTGACTTGGGACAGGTACATACATACCGGAATGTGGCGGGGTTAAACATGCTAGCGGGATCCCAACCCCTCTTAACTGGGACATTAGTGTAACAATATAACATAAGAACGAACTATAAAAATCAGTTGCAAAAAGGCTTTGATCCGTTTCAAAATTTGCCTTTCTGATCTCCTTCGCCCGTCAATTTCTGTCTCTCATACAAAATCAAATACACAAAATACACACCAACACTTCATACGTGATTAAGTATTGATCATAACTATATTATGCCTTTTTGTAGATTTTGCTTGTATTTGAAGCTAATTTCTGTAGACAACATAAAATACTAGAAAAAAAATTCATGAAATCTTAAGATAGCTTTCGAATTGATAAATCCAAAGCAATAATCAGTTTCAGCTACTATTGGTTTATAATTATGCTGACGTTTTATGTGATTTATTTTGTTAAAAATAAGAAGAATAGTCAGGAAATGAAAATTCCTAAATATACAATATACAACAAGTTCTAATAAAATATATGCGTGAGAGAACCAATGCTGTAACGATTTTTCAGAATACATTCATCTTTTTCAAACAATATCACAGTTTTGAAATTGGATTTTCATCATTGATGTTAATCTAATTGAATTCTTCATTTGAAACCATTGAGGTGAACAAAAATCAATACACAAAACAGTCTGCTGAGTCAAAATGTTTAACACTATTTAAAATAAAAGCTGCGTGAAACGGTTGAAACTAAATAACATTAACGTTAAGAAGTGAATATATATATTATCTTTCATGTGTATAATCTAATATACGCTAACAGGTCGTCAATATTTATCTCAAATCTTTGTTTACCATAACAATTTCAAACTAACTAACTTAGCGGGGGGACATAGAAACGTACAGTATATCAACAAATTCAAATTCATACTATTAATCCAATGTCTATTAGTACTTAAAGAGTATGTCTTAACGTCTATCATCGTATAATTCCGTGGAAGTCAATTACAATCTACTGCATCATTCATTTCCATGGTCATATCTTTTATATTAAAGATATACATATATCTATCTGTACATATGGTATACTAAGATCTGCGTCCAGTGTCAAATCGACATCCGTTGTCCAGTAAGATTCCATATTAGAATAAGATTCCAAATCACGTCCTTTTCTGATACCATCGATAATCGATGTCCTTCCTTTTTGTCCGGGCGAATCGCTTCGGCGGATAAAAGAATTCAAACATTCCAGCACCATGCTAATATTTGAAATCATCAGAGACAAGTTGATAACGCTAGTCTGATCAAAAAGGTTGTTAATTTGTAAATGATTTAATGGATTTATTTTAAAATATGATCACTAGAATTCTATCATACAATTTTAAACAGTCATTCAGTGCAAGTCATAACATAAGTTCTGTTTTTTGTTCACTTTTTGTCTTAAATTTGAAAATTAAGGGCCTTATTTGGTCATTATTTTGTGTGATTATTTTTTTAATTGACTTCTTAATCTCTTAATTTTTAAAAATGAAAACTATCTTGTCGAATTATTGAAAAAAAATATTTCCGATTGCAATAAATGCAGCTATAAACACAGCTATGTACTAGACAGACGTTTGGAATCGGTTTTTATCTTCTAGCTAACAAACACTGCAGTCCGAGTGAAGAAGTCTATGTTCTTGATAACTAAAATGTCACTAGTCAAGCGGGAAGAAGAGATACCAGTTTTGAAGTCTTTGGTTTTAAGTTGCTGCCGTAGATTTCACAACCTGCTGCACATTTTTAAAAAGGTTTCTATCTGGTATTGGTAACACTCGTTGCAAGCTTGACAAACTCACAAACATGGATTGTGTGAAAACAAAAGGAAAAAAACGGACAATATGTGACTGAAAGATAACACGGATTCATCAGTTTTCGTATAATACCAATGTTCGTTGATTTCTTATGTAAAGTTGAACCACAAATTAAAACGTTCAGCAAATTACCAGATGTCAATAGGCGTGTACACAGACTTGTTTCGTGTTGTTCAGTCTTTAGTGTTGTCTGTTTATCCTTTTCTTTTTTAGCCATGGAGTCGTCAGTTTTATTTTAGCCTTATGAGTTTGATTGTCCCTTTGGTATCTTTCGTTGCTCTATTTTAATGCCCATACTATCTGTTATTTTATAGTCGTTACCAACAATATGTTGACGAGTTGAAGAAGCTTATAACAGCGTATGCATTTTTACTGTCGATTATTGTCGTTTGTTTTTATGAGTAATTATAAACTACGTGGTGATTTTGTGACTCGTTAACGAGTTGCACAGATATAATAATTTGTCAAACTTGTCCGACTATAAAGATAAAACCAAAAATAGCAATACTGAACTGGAATATTTATGTCATATCATTCAAATATGGAGGAGTCTCCAATCAGATTGGACATACATGACATGGAAATTTGACCTCGATTGAAGGATATAATTTTTTTTTACTCAGTTTGAGACAAGTACGACACGACAGATCAGGACTTCCTTTAGATACCATACACAAGCAGGTTCTATACACGTATCAGTAAATATTTCATATATACTGCATCAGTATGATTTGCAATGAATCTTATCGATCTAAGCTATTTTTTTCCTAAAATAATCTTGAATGTAATAAAAGTTTAAAACGAACCACTCAAGTATGATTCTGAAGTCTTGAAATGCACGCAAATTAAGTATTTACAACGAAGTTTGCGTATGTGTGTCTCCAAAATTAAACGAACACATCAGCTGCTGCAGCGTTTTAACTGATCCCGTGTATTGCCATGATTAATAATTTTCTTACATCGCAGATACACTTGTAATTTGATTTTGTCATTTGATAAGGGACTTTACGATTGAATTTTCCTCGGAGATCAATATTTTTGTGATTTTACACATTTTATACACTAGTTTCTATAACCCTTTAAATTATAAATCAAATTCAATTAGCAGGTCTTGAAGGCTTTTGGGGATACAGAAAGCTAATATGGGTGGCTCGGGTTCGTTTATTGCCATGATTAATAATTTTCTTACATCGCATCTTACCCCGAGTGATTCTCTCCTCCTCCCAAGACATATCAGCCTGGTGGTAATTGATGGTAAAAGAGTGCCTTTGTGTGGTCAGAGGGTCGTATATATCTTCTGAAAGGAACTCTGTCATCTTTCATAGACACAACGATAGCCATTCAAACGATTTTAAAATAGATGTTCTGACTCGCCAACATACTACTTGCTACAAGTACGTTACAACTGTAGAAGGTACACCGTATTTGTAGTCTTGCAAGTAAAATTGCAAAATATGAAGTATTTCGTCCTAGCGGAGAGACTGTTAAAAGTCTTGGTATGTAGTATTTGCTTGCAAGTCAGATACACTTGTAATTTGATTTTGTCATTTGATAAGGGACTTTACGATTGAATTTTCCTCGGAGTTCAGTATTTTTGTGATTTTACACATTTTATACACTAGTTTCTATAACCCTTTAAATGATAAATCAAATTCTATTAGCAATTCTTGAAGGCTTTTGGGAGTACAGAAAGCTAATATGGGTGGCTCGGGTAATATCTTGGATAGTTTATGATTTTTTTATTTTTTTTATTTCTTTCAAATTTTAACGGATGAGATGGACCTTTTTCTCTTATATTGTGAACTTTCATCTTGGCTGATGTTGTAAGAACGTCAATAAAATTGAGAATGGAAATGGATGAATGTGTCAAAGAGACAATAACCCGACCATAGAGCAGAATGTATATTCTTCTGTATACCAGAGTTTTTATGTGATCGCGAAGTTTTTATAAACGCTTTTTCGCAGTATCATTTGTGTAGCAAAACAGTTTTATTTGGATGCTCAGGTTGTAAGAAATTCTACCTACTGCAGTGTTCCAGGTGATAGCTCATGGGAGAAAGATATTAACATTAGTCTAACGGTTAATGGCGCAGATTAGTAATGTGTATTCATTTATATAGCAATGTCAAAGAATGTAATCTTAGAGGCAGATATTTCTTACGTGAGTGTTATAACGAGATGGGTTCTTTTTGCATGTTGAATGATCAAATTTAGTTCTTGTTCAGTATTTTTCCACTTCATAGGTTGATAGAGAGAAGTATTGAAATTATATTGTCTCTATTTACCATAAAAATATTGGCTTAACACAGGGCTTTCTTTGTAGTTTCATTGCTATTTCATAAACCTTGAAGTAGTGTTCACTATTAAATGTGAAATTAGGACATTTTAATGAAGTTGGACTTAACATTTAGTTGGTGGTTGTGAGGTGTTGTGAGAGTCCAGGATCAATATTATCATCTTCGTGGATGTTAGTATGGAGACCCATAACGATAAGCGAAACAATGATGATTTTAGATGGGAGAGGGTTTAAGGTTTATATATATACCTCGTCCAAATTCTGATTCAACATTGCAGGATTAGTAGGATTAAAAACTTGCATCTGTGGCATCTCCTGCATTGTGTCAGTGACCTAGACCACTCGGCCAACTAGAATTTATCAAAATATATATTTAGTTAACCGAGGAATGTTCCACCTGATACAACCTTGTCTTCTCTGGTTGGAATTATCTATACGTATCGTATTGTGGTATGTAGATGGAATGCTTTACAATTAAGCTATTTATTCGTAATTGATGGTGTCAATGTCATATAACCATAGATAATTTTATGGTGAACTTTTTTCATTAAGTTTAGCAACATATTTTGATTAATAAATGATGATGATGTGAGCGCGAAATAAGTGTTAGATTCATCCTTTACGGAAGACAAAACAGCTTAGAAGCAAGGCATTCCATCATCGTACAACAATATGTACGGTGCAACAGGCTGACATAAGTCCTATCATACATTGACGAGGAAAGCGTTCCCGGTTAACAAAAGCTGTTTATATAGCATACTGGCTGAATGGTTTTGGTCGCTCAAAACAATGCAAGTGGAGTTTCCAGGATTTTAAAGCAGTATTTGTTCAAATTCTGCTGCGGGATCAACAATATCATATGGTTAGGTTTATTCCTGTATAATGTTATATCATCTGATGGAGAAAGTCTGTTAAGCTGTCAAATATTCAGATGAATAAAAAATTATCATTGTCGTTAAAGGTAGATTATTTAAAAAAAAATACAACATATGTGTTCTCGGTTAATTTGTGTTGGCTGTTCTCAATGAAGAGTTTTTCCTTATGACTAATCTTTACATCGAAACTGATGATTTTGACATATACATGTATAGTGATAGATTCTCTAACGATAAGAAATGTATCTTCAATTAACACTGTAATTGTTTTAGGTTTATGGAGATATGTTCCATTTCTGTAGAATTAGATTTGAAATAAAGATGATTTAATATTGTAAAATTAAACCGGGACTGATTGAAGTGACTGACCATCAAGGGATAGTTTTAAACTTTAAGACAGGGGCTTCAGAAAGAGGGAATGATACTGGAAACTAAATAATTCTATTTTAAAGGATATTGAATATAAAAAACAATCAACAGAGTAATAAATCAGTTCGAAAATCGTATACTCAATAGTGACAGTAGCGATATCCGTCTATTATTGGACAATCTAAAAATTGAAATTAGAGACGAATCTATTCTATACTGTAAAAGAAAATTGAAATTATCAAGGGAGACAACAAGAAAATTAGAAAGCGAATTAGAACACTTAACGACAATTAGAGATGAACAATTAAACGAAGATGAAACACTAACAAATAATAGAAAAAAATTGGAATTACAATTAGACACTATTTATGAATATAAAGCAAAGGGGGCTCAAATTAGATCAAGGGAGAAATGGATGGAACTAGGGGAAAAGAATAATTCTTATTTTCTGGGATTAGAAAAACAGCGACAAGTAAAAAAATCTGTTAACAAACTCAAAAATGAAAATAACGAGGTAACAACAAACCAAGAACAAATTTTAGAAATGATTAAAAACTATTATAAAATAGTATATACAACCACGGCTCCAGATAAAGATCTACTGCATAAATATGTTAGGTGATACTGTTATGGAAAGGGAGATAAATGTAGATGACTTTAAAATTTGTGATAGGGAGTTACTATAGATGAATGTACTAAAGCTATTAACACGATTAAGCTAAATAAATCACCGGGTCTAGATGATTTATATGACAACTAGAATATATTAAAATCAAAGGTGTACTTACATGTTCACAAATTCATAAATCCTTTTAATAAAAAATTCATTACTTAAGAAACGTAAATCTAATCTTATAAAATGGAAAGGGAGCTTATGTCAATAGATATAAACAATTTTCAAATTTCATAAAATTTGAAAGTGTTAGTTATTGCCCAAAATTAAAAATCCCTTTTTAAGCATAAAATCATAACACGGAATGTAAAATCTGAAATTTATAAAAATTGAAATGGAGCCTTACATAAATGATATAAAAAATTCACAAAGTTTATGGACATTGTGAAAGCCTTTTGATTTATGTCCGAAGTGTTAATCCCTTTTTAGACAAAGCCCCATAAATCAAACTTAATCCTAAATTTATTAAAAATTGAAAGGAGTTACATCAATAGATATTAACAATTCACCAAGTTTTCATGACATTGTGAAAGCTTTGAGTTATTGTCCGAAGTGTGAAAATCCCCTTTTAGATATAAGCCTCATATCCAAATTAAAACGAATAAAAAAAGATAGGGAGCTTAGTCAATAGATATAAACATTTCATAAGTTTCATGAAATTGTTGAATGTTTGAGTTATTGTCTAAGTGTGGACTAGAAGACAGACGACGATTGACGGAGGACAACGTATCCATAATCTCCCTCTAAGAGTGGCGTAAAACAATGTTAGTAAAAGTTCTAAATAAGGACATGAGAAACTTCTTTCATAACACAACGAACAGGTGTTCTTATTTATTATTAAAAACAATGATCCTTATCTAGATATATTCGTCCATTATCTTTTACTTTTTTTTTTATCGGTCAAATTATGGCGAGCGATTGAGGCAAACCTCAGACATTAAAGGTTTTCGTATTACTATATATAATAAAACACATAGCATCAAAATATCACAATTAGCTGATGATACAACACTGTTTTGTAGTTCAAAATCAGATATATCTAAACTATGAATATAATTGAAACATTTGGTTCTTTCTCAGGGTTGAAGCTAAACCGTAATAAAACAGAAGGAATTTGGATTGGGACGCTTAAAAACAGCGTATATAAGATTGAGGGCATACGTTGGACAGACAAACCCGTCAAAGCTTTAGGCATTTATTTTGGTCACGATAGACTTAAATATGAAAAGTTAAATTGGGAACCTAAAATTAATAACATGAAATCATTAATTAAAACATGGAAAAAAGAAAATTAACAATGGTTTGGAAAATATTGATCATAAAATATTTAATATTACCAAAATTTACATTTTTGGCTACTTCGTGCAAAGTTCCAGATATTTACCTGAAAGAAATTGAAAGCTGCTGTTTCAAATATATTTGGGAAGGAAAAAATGACAAAGTAAAAAGAAACACACTTATTGGCGAATACCAGAAAGGGGGGTTGAGAATGATTGATTTTGACAGTTATTTTACAGCACTGAAAGCCTCATGGGTCTCCAAATTAACAACAACCAATCTGCCGAATTGGAAGTTTATTCCTACTAAATACTAACAATCTTGGTAAAAACTTCTTGTCTTTAACATGAATTTAGATAATATCAAATCAATAGATGGACTTGGAAAAATACCCGATTTTTATTTACAATTAATTTCAAGTTGGGTAAAAACAGGAGGAACATTTTCTAATCACTTTTCTAATATTAGAAAAAAGATTATTTGGGGAAATAAATATATTAAATATCGCAACAAATGACTTATTTTTCCCGCTCTGGGTTAAAAGTGGATTGGTGTATATTAACGACATATTGGATCGTGAAGGAAATTTATCCGAAAGTTTTATTTAAAAAAGTTAATTAATAAAAAAAAACTGGTTTGCAGAGTTTAGATGTTAAAATCCTGCATCCCAAAAGAATGGATGCAAGTTTAAAAAAAAAGAAAACTCCGTTAAAGGTATAATCAATATATAAACTCATCATAGATACCAGGACTAAATTTTTATATACGCCAGACGCGCGTTTCGTCTTCAAAAGACTCATCAGTGACGCTCGAATCCAAAACAGTTAAAAAGCCAAATAAAGTACGAAGTTGAAGAGCATTGAGGACCAAAATTTCTAAAAGTTTTGCCAAATCAGCTATGGTAATCTATGCCTGAGGTAGAAAAGCCTTAGTATTTCAAAAATTCTAAATTTTGTAAACAGTAATTTTAAATATAACCATATCAATGATAATTCAGGTCAGCACAAAAAGTGCTGACTACTGGGCTATATGTAAGGGTAAATTAGATGGCAAAATAAACAAATTGAAACAAAAGATATCAACAACAAAAACTCTATAAAACTTTAGTAGATAAAAAAGCCAATCGGTATCAACATTTGGACAAGATTTATATTTAAAATTTTAAAGGAAAATAAGTTAAAATTTTCAGATGGAAACTGCTTCAGTATATTATTCTACAAAGCAGCTACTAATAAGGTAGAACAATAAATGCAATTTTTGTAAAACAAAGAAGAATATTATTTGCATTTCTTTATTACATGTTCATTTTTGAAAGATTTTTGGGAGAAAGTACATTATCTTCTAGCAAAAATTAATTTTCAAAACAAGATATTGGCAAAACATATAGTGTTTGGATACAAAATACCAGATCAAGGGTGTAACGGTTTTAATTATTTCTTGACAATACTATGTTTTTGTATTTACAAGTCGTACTATGTATCCGAGCAAAAACTGAAATTTTTAGATGTGTATTCTATGTTTATAAAGGAGCTACGAAGGTTTATGAATGAGAACAAAACAGTATCTCAAAATGTATTTTTCATAAAGTTAAAAAGATTGATTTAATTGATGGAAAAAAATAATGTTTATATTTGATTATATTCTGTGTATTTTTTCCTGGATACTCAGAAAGTATTTCACAGGGATACTTTATTGTAGTTTGGACAATAAAGTAAAGTTGTAAAAAGCAATTTGAAGAATAAAGAATACTTATTTGTTGTAAAAAAAAAAAGAAAAAAATGATTTTTTTTTTATCGTGCCATGATGTCATGTTGAGAAAAAGTTTCTTTGTTTTGACTATTAGAAACGCACTCAATACAATATTAATTCCAACAGACACTGCAAGTTTTCAAAAATATAAAAACCCGAAAGAGAAGCAAAGGTTTAAGGTAGATCATAAGTGTACATTTTTTGAGACAGAATTTTTTTATAATTTGCCAAAATGAAGATTTTACTATGCTTTTTTCAAAAATATAATAAAAAGTATGGGTCACAGTGCTATTTTTCAAGCTACGAGTCGTTGAAAATTGCCTAAATTTGGTTAGTTTGTTCATGAAAAAACACATTAGTGTGCATAAAATTAGAATTTTGAAATAAATTGTGAGAAGTTAAAAAGTTAAAAATTTCTCTATCAACCCAGTATAAATTTTGTAATAAAAGAGTTATCTCCCCTAAAATGGCTCATTTGAAAAAAATGATTTTAAAAACCAAAAAATTTGAAAGGAGTAGGTCCTGTAAGGACCGATTTTGGCCTCAAATTTCAGGTTTATCTGACGAAAGATTTTGACCACTTTTTAAACACTTAAGTGTCTATTTTATTTGAATCATTTATTTGAATCAATTAGTTTATGAGAAAGATTTTAACTGATTTAGTCATTAAAAACGATCCGATTCAAGCTCAAATATGAAAAATCTTCCAAATATGCCAAAAAATGTCACTTTTCAGATGTTTTTTGTCAAAAATGAAAGTGGCCGCATCCGTGTTCATCCTCAACCTTTATATATGTTATGTATTATCATAAAATACAACTTACATTTCAATATTAAGGATGAACACGAATGCGGCCACTTTCGTTGTACACGAATACCGTCTTAAATTTAACTAAAATGCTAGAATTGTGAAGATTTCAGTAATTTAGCATGACTTGATGGTGCTAGTACCCGATATATGTGCATTGTTATGTAAAAAACAACCCATATTTATGTAGCTTAAGCATTCTACTGTCCAATAAATAACTAAAAGTTTACATTTGATCAACTTTGTAAAACTGCTATATTTTGGGGCCAAAAAGGGGTCTTACTGGACCTACTCCTTTGTTTAAATAGTTTAAATAATACAATAAATCAACAATTTTCTTTAAATAAATAAAGAGTCATACCATTTAAATGCAAATCTGTCTCCAAATTTGCAGATTTGGGCTAATAACTAGACCGATTTTGTACTGGGATTGTACAATCCAAGATGGCGGTATACCATGAATCTACCTAAAAAGTGAACATGCTTTAATCTAGTATCAATGCAAACAAAAACGGCTCGATTACTGCTTTGACAAAAGCCTAAATAATTGAATATTTACATAGCCCTCTGGGAAAATGACGATATCTAGTTTGTAATTCTTGTTTGTTTATAACAAAGAGTTATAATTAAGACAATATATCATATCATAGAATTGATAAATGAATTTTCTATATAGTCATCGCCTTTTCCCTCCCTGAAGAGATATGAACTATTATACCAAAACAGTTATATAAAATACATCGTTGGTGTCGTGGTTGCGTGCTTGTCTCAGTTGTAGGAACTCATTGGTTGAATTCTCGGTCGACTCAAACTAATTAAAACTTTTTGATTAGTATTAGTTGCTTCTCTGTCAAGGAGGTGACCGTTTACAATATGGACAAAGACGTATCGACTCTGCATTCTAATAATATAAAGGTGACATTCCTTCATTTGTTGGATTTGGCTATTATTTAAGTACATTTTGTTTATATAGCTCTATAACTGTTTAGGTCTTTTACATCTGTGGCTTTCAAATATTCGGCTTTAGGGGTCCTTGGTGAAGGTAAATCCAGATAAGCGCTTCAGACGCATGACATTATTAATGTGTTGTTTTCTCTTTTTGGGAAAGCGCTCTACAAATCAGACTTTACACTTTCATTTCGTACAAACTAGTTTGTATGATTAGAGTCGTTATCCTCCTGGACATGGTCGTTATACAGAAAGCTACGCCGAACACATACTATTCCAATTGTACGGAATTTTCGTTTAAACCTATTTTTTTCATAACAATATTCAACATTATTTCAGCTTTTTTTTTATCTTTCATTGTGGAAGTTTAAGGGAACGATACTTATTATAAATGCATTCTACGATTCTACGAGGTGGACTTAGCATAATTTGTCCCGAAAAAACAAAAATACCAAACTCCAACGCAAATTCAAAAAGTGGCAAGTCCATAAAAACTAAAGAAATCAAACGCCATCAATTAACGGAACAAGTGAAAAACAACTGCCAACATTTGTCCTGACAAAAACTATGGGTAAGTTTAATTACCTTGGATTGTTAAATGTAGTGTTGTTTGTTCTTGTCCATTTGTTTTTGATGTGTTTTGTTATTTGATTTTGTCATGTGATTATGGACTTTCCGATTAGATTTTCCTCTAAGTTCAGTATTTTTGTGATTTTACTTTTTACTATGTATTGGCATCGGCCTTAGTGTTTGAATTCAGTATGGCATTTGATAAGATGATTAAAAAAAAACATATATTCAATAGACTACATTTATTAAAAACAACAAATGAGGTACATATATTGTAGGTAATATGAAGTGAAGGTTTATATAAACGTTAGGTGATGTAATAAGGCGGACAAATGGATGGAAATTAATTGAACGCCTACAACAATTGAAAAAAGAAAAACCTGATAGACTATATGAATTATAAATCAAATAATTATAAAGTAAATTTTCGAACATTGCTTCGATTAATAAGGCAAAAAAATTACTTTGATTTCAACGCTCTAGGCTTGTTCGGTAATTTCTGTAATCGCCATTATAAAAGACATTTCAACATAGAATATAGAGTGGTCTACTCATTGTTTACATTCTTTAATTTCTATTCTAATTTTTCTATTGGAGTGTGCAAACAAAATTATAATCTTAAAATATAACACTGTCTTATTTGCGGCAAAGTATAATAGCATGTGTGATTGTCAAACACTATTCTAATACAATATGATATGTAACGCCACAATGGATAACGTCAGTCGTCAATTTCAAGATTTAAAAAAAAAAAAAAATCAAGATGACGCTAGAGTCATTTGACAATAACGTTACGCAATTGCAATCCACGATATTCAATACTTTTTTCTTGCGCATTAGAATTGGATTGATAGTACTGCGTTGTTGATTTTCCACTGTAGTTTGCGTATTTAAAGGGCGCAACCATTCAGTTAAATGGTTCACTCTGGATCACCAGTAAAGCTGTATTTCGACCACTAAATACCCTATTGACACTGATACAATACTGTTATTTCCTTATTGTCTCGGATATTTCATTCGAGACAAAGTGTAATCAATGGCTGATGAAGCTGTTCTTAAAGTTTTACAATAGAACAAAACAGGCTTGAAGTCTTCCGATGATTTTGATAAGATACATGTTTTAAAACTGTGCACATTTTCAGAGTACTCACATAGATAAAAGAAAGGCACAGTGCAGGAACTTCCCTGCTATCTTTAAATCAATCATTGATTGTTTACCATTGTTCTTTTATGTCCAGCGAAAACATACATTCGGACAAAACTTTTTAATTTAATATAAAAAAGTACTAACAAAAATGATTATTAATTATATTGACATCAAAACAATATTAATGAATGTTGTTCGATGGATTTTAATTAAATACAGACTAATTCAACCACTATTCTGAACACATTCACTGTTC
Organism: Mytilus edulis; assembly: GCA_019925275.1. Taxonomy (NCBI): domain Eukaryota; kingdom Metazoa; phylum Mollusca; class Bivalvia; order Mytilida; family Mytilidae; genus Mytilus; species Mytilus edulis. The sequence continues at coordinate 38,550,642 of CM034350.1, forward strand.
TTACGGTTATGATTGTTAAGGTATTTTTCAAATTTCCAAAAGAAGTAGGCTCCAGAAATCATATCACACTAGGGCAAATCATGAAAGGCTTCAATCTTTTTTTTCAAAATTCACAGGATCAATTATTAAAATGTGTACATTTTGGTTTTAATATCATTTTTAGGTATTTTCTTACATATAATTAATTCTAAACTTTAAAAAAAAAAAAAAGTGCATTACTAACCAAAACCAAATTTCTATATGAAGTAGAATGTACATATTCTCCATCGCATTAAAAACTTTTAATTTTGGATCCCCGATGCAAATATTTACAAAAAAAACATTTGAAAATAGCAATGTGAATCAATAAACACATGTTCAATTAATTATAATATATGCAAAAACAAAATGTGTATGAGAGAATTGTTCGGTCAAATTCGAATGCTAGAAGATCATAAAATATAATGATATTGATGGGAACTTTTGCTTAATTACTCTTTTTTCGTGTAAATCTTTTCAAGAACCGTAAACATTCCACGATGTTGAATGAGATGTATCTATTTTTTAGACTTCTTCAAATTACCTTACATTAGTTTATCTTGGAATACAAAATCATTTTCAAATGTAAAATGAAAGACTACAAAGGAATATACATAAAATACCAAATACAAACATGTGCGTGATATTCAAAAAAGTTTAAAACATACAGATTTAAACAACGAATAACGTACGTAAGAAAAATTGGTTTTGATTTCACCAAAGAAAAGTCATCATGCATGTTACATATTTGTTGTAAACGTCGGAAAGTTGAAGATAAAAATAATGATATGTTGAATAACAAATTATACAAGAAACATCGAACCACGATGATAATTTGCAACATTATCTTGCTGATCTCAACATTTCCAACACTTTGCATCTTCATTGAATAGTGTAACGTTCGTATAAACACATGATATTACATTGCAATATCAAGAATAACAATACAAAGAAACGTACAATTAAACTTCTTATCTTATATTATATCAGTAATGTTCACTCTATGTTTAAAGCTTTTGAAAATATATGTGCGATGATATTTTCATTAATCACACGATCAATCATGTACATAACCTTTGCCTGGTTGACATGTATATCTTTAAGTTTTGGCGTTGGTTTACTCAGACCCTGAAAAAGAAAATAGAAAAAAGAGTATTAATATCATTCATGACATTTTTTTTTTAGATACTCCGTTGATAAATTTTGAAATTACTGTGGATTTATTATCTTTCGTCGGAGACAAATGTTTCACGAATAACATATTTTCAATAGGCTTTGGATGCAGAGATTGAAGAACTAAGTTGCAATTTTCAGCAACTTAATACCAACGAAAATACATTAATCCACAGTATTAAGAAAGAAACTGAAGTTCAGGTCCAAACTCCCTCACGAAAATTCGACCCGTCAGATTATTTAATCTAATCCTGTTTATTACCTTTTGGTCATACATTTCCCCAAATATTCAAGTATTCATACATTATTTTTTTCAAATTTTCGGGTTGAAGTATTTCTGATTTATATTTAAATTGCTGTTGTCCTTTTTTTATTAACTGACAGGCTGTTTCATTTTTTACAGAAATGAATATCCAAAAGGCGGCCGATTAAAATATTCAAATTGACAAAAGTTTGTTGAAAAAAATAAAACAATTTGTTTTTAGGTTCTTGAACCTATTTGGTTATAAATTAAATAAAAGCAACAGTAGCATACCGCTGTTCAAAAGTTATAAATCAATTGAGATGAAACGAATCCGGGTTTCAAACTAAACCCGAGGGAAACACATCAACCATTAGAGAAAAACATCGGAACAACAGAAACACTGAAGTGAAACAAAATCAAAAACGCCAACATACATGGAAACAGACTACATATATTTGATAATAACTGCCATATTCCTGACTTGGTACATGACATTTTAAGAAAAAATCTATTTATATAATGATTTTTTTAATAAATAAATCATGGAAGCATATGAATCATAAATCTACAATTGCACCATTTAAGTGGCCTTGGTAAGATATGTTATTTATTTTTCTTTCTTAATAAACTGTTGTTTTTATTTTCTAAACATGTCATTGTGTTTTTCGAAAAGACATGAAGTGTATAAATAGTGAAATTGTTTTAGATAATAATAACTGAAGTGTTTGTGTCGCTTGATTGCTGTCTCATTTATGTATAAATCACCCTTTTTGTGTTTTTTTTTAAGTATAACTGATGTAACATCGAGTGTGGAATATTGAATAAAAAGCCTGGTACATTCTGTGATAAGTTTTTATGATATCTAACAAAAAAGAATATTCTGGCATTTTAAGAATTGATCAAAACATAATGGAAATTGTTTTTCACCCAACAAAAGACAGGACTTGAATGGTGACAAAAGTAAGAATAAATTTTGAACTGTCCACCAAAATACATTCGAGGCTAGCAAAAACAATTATTGCAACATAAATTGTCGTTTAAGACGATTTTCACACTGGAAAAAAGGGGGATACAGTTTTTTGGAGTATCTTTAAATTTGTATTTGATTATGCCAGTACCAAAATACTGGTGTTCGGTACCGTCTTTGGCCAACATTCGACCAACATGGCATCATCTAAAGTATAAACACATAGTAGCATGTGCAAGCGTATATGCGACACTTATTTATTGAATGACTGACATTACGATTGCAGTATATATTTAATGTACTTGTAAAGGGATATTAAAAGAAATGCGAACAGGAAATTTCAAATATAATTAAAAAACAGATGTCAAGGGAATAATTAAAATACAACTTATCAATGAAAAAGATTAATTAAGCGAAGGACAATATCAATATAAATATTTGACAGTCATTCAATGGATCATGTTTCGTCTATTATTTTATACGTTTTGAGTATAAAAAAAGTCGGAATTGTGATGACATTGATCGTCAGAGGGCGCAGCAATATTCGAGCTAGTGAGTTTGCGTCAGTACTGATTTTGATGAGTTATCATTTTACCCTCTGGAAACACTATGACATCTGTCTGTATCAAATGAAATAGTATGACATATGTCTGTATCATTTGAAATAGAATGACATATGTCTGTATCAATTGAAATAGAATGACATATGTCTGTATCAAATGAAGTAGAATGATATCTGTCTGTATCAATTGAAATAGAATGACACATGTCTGTATTAAATGAAACAGAATGTCATCTGTCTGTATCAAATGAAATAGAATGACATATGTCTGTATTAAATGAAATAGAATGACATATGTCTGTATCAATTGAAATATAATGGCATATGTCTGTATCAAATGAAGTAGAATGACATCTGTCTGTATCAATTGAAATAGAATGACACATGGCTGTATCAAATGAAACAGAATGACATCTGTTTGTATCAAATTAAATAGAATTGAAATCTGTCTGTATCAAATGAAATAAAATGTTATCTGTCTGTATCAAATGAAATAGAATGACACATGTCTTTATCAAATGAAATAGAATGACATATGTTTGTATCAAATGAAACAGAATGCCACCCGTCTGTATCAAATGAAATAGAATGACATCTGTCTGTATCAAATGAAATAAAATGACATCTGTCTGTATCAAATGAAATAGAATGACACATGTCTGTATCAAATGAAATAGTATGACATCTGTCTGTATCAAATGAAATAGAATGACACATGTCTGTATCAAATTAAATATAATGACACATGGCTGTATCAGATGAAATAGAATGACATCTGGCTGTATCAGATGAAATAGAATGACATATGTCTGTATCAAATGAAACAGAATGACATCTGTCTGTATCAAATTTATTAGAATGACATCTGTCTGTATCAAATGAAATAAAATGATACATGGCTGTATCAGATGAAATAGAATGACATATGCCTTTATCAAATGAAACAGAATGACATCTGTCTGTATCAAATGAAACAGAATGCCATCCGTCTGTATCAGATGAAATAGAATGACATCTGTCTGTATCAAATGAAATAAAATGACATCTGTCTGTATCAAATGAAATATAATGACAAATGGCTGTATCAGATGAAATAGAATGACATCTGTCTGTATCAAATTAAATAGAATGACATATGTTTGTGTCAAATGAAATAGAATGACACATGTCTGTATCAAATGAAATAGAATGACACATGTCTGTATCAAATTAAATATAATGACATCTGTCTGTATCAAATGAAATAGTATGACATCTGTCTGTATCAAATGAAATAGAATGACACATGGCTGTATCAAATGAAATAGAATGACACATGTCTGTATCAAATTAAATATAATGACATCTGTCTGTATCAAATGAAATAGTATGACATCTGTCTGTATCAAATGAAATAGAATGACACATGTCTGTATCAAATTAATATAATGACACATGGCTGTATCAGATGAAATAGAATGACATCTGGCTGTATCAGATGAAATAGAATGACATATGTCTGTATCAAATGAAGTAGAATGACATCTGTCTGTATCAAATGAAATATAATGACATCTGTCTGTATCAAATTAAATAAAATAACACATGTCTGTATCAAATGAAACAGAATGACATCTGGCTGTATCAGATGAAATAGAATGACATATGTCTGTATCAAATTTATTAGAATGACATCTGTCTGTATCAAATGAAATAAAATGATACATGGCTGTATCAGATGAAATAGAATGACATATGTCTGTATCAAATGAAACAGAATGACATCTGTCTGTATCAAATGAAATATAATGACAAATGGCTGTATCAGATGAAATATAATGACAAATGGCTGTATCAGATGAAATAGAATGACATCTGTCTGTATCAAATTAAATAGAATGACATATGTTTGTGTCAAATGAAATAGAATGACACATGTCTGTATCAAATGAAATAGAATGACATATTTCTGTATCAATTCAAATAGAATGACATATATCTGTATCAAATGAAATAAAATGACATATATCTGTATCAATTCAAATAGAATGACATTTGTCTGAATCAAATACCTGACAACAATACATTGGGGTGTCTTCCTGAAATGCATATTAGTACAAAACTTTTCCGTTTGTGCCAATCAGTTATGGCTGCAGTCAGTGTTATTTAGATGATATAACATCTCCCCAAATTCTATATTTCCCAGATATAAATTTCCACGAGAAAACATACCTTATTTGCGCTAAATTACCGGTATGCATACTATCTACTATTTTTACCTGTTAGATAAATCTGAATGAGTAGTAAGTTAGTCCTAAATACAATCATTCAACAAATCAATAAAAAAAAAAAAGATTACAAGAAATTTGAGTCGTTACTGATTAAGATGACAATTTCGTGATTAAGGAATTTGAAAATGACATTGTATTCTTTATCAATTGACTTAAATTTCTTTGTTTAAACAGAGCTTGAATTTCTGCTTATGGCAAATTTTATTTTTAAAGTACTGTCCAAAGTATTTCCAATCATTTCATATGATACACAATCTACATTACTTTACAGTTACAACAATCGTAAAAAAAAACCCAGAATTGCCGTGGAAAAGTAGCAGACTGAAAATAAATTCATCCGTAAAATATGCTCAAAATGTATTAAGCTTTTAATATTTTTGACCTACATATATTTTAATGCACACAGAAAGGAAATCTCTATATTTTTTTCAATCAAAGGAAGAAACTTGCCATTAATTTCTCCCTGGAACATACAGAAATAAACAAAATTCAGTATTTATTTCGTTTCGATTCCAAAACGAGTTTTGACCAAAATTTCACGGTTCGCGCAAGTTGAAAATGTAATAGGTTAGTACTTTGTATCAGTTAGGTTGCGGTCATATCAACTTGAGACTTAGTGCATATGTTTAAAAAAAAAAGTGGTAAGGTAACAAACAGTATATAAAACAATGAATAGCAAATATTGAATATATATTTTATAGGTCATAGAAATACAGAAAACAAGAATGTGTCCAAAGTACTATCATTTTTCATGTTCAATGGACCGTGAAATTTGGTAAAAATCTAATTTGGCATTACAATTAGAAAGGTCATACCATAGGGAACATGTGTCTAAGTTTCAAGTTGTTTGGACTTCAACTTCATCAAAAACTACCTTGACCAAAAACTTTAACATGAAACGCGCACTTTCATTTTCTTTGTTCAGTGGACCGTGAAATTGGGGTCAAAAGTCTTATTTGGCTTTTAAATTAGAAATATCATATCATAAGGAACATGTGTACTAAGTTTAAAGTTGATTGGACTTCAGCTTCATCAAAATCTAATCTACCTTGACGAAAAACTTTAACCTGAGGCGGGACATAACAGAGGACGGACGCACAGACCAGAAAAAATTATGCCCCTCTACTATCGTCGGTGGGGCATAAAAATGTCATGTAGCTTCAGGGAAAAGACTTGGAGCTGGTAGACAGCATCTACCTAAAACAAGTACGTTAATGGAAAGTTCGTTTTGGACATGGTAGCGTAAATTTGACTTATAAATCACTATTGTATTTCATATTTGTTAAAGAGTTCGAGCAGTCATTTTTGTTTTGTCGTTGTAGAAAACATCTGTGTACCGATACATAATTAGTCTAGTATCTTTGATGAGTTCGTACAGCAGACTGGTATTGTATTGAACACCTCTGTATATCAGTAGATAGTATGCATGTTTCAGAAAATGTATAGAACGTTCATTTAGCTGAGATGCAGCATTTCACCCATTGACAGACTTTGTAAAGAACAAGTGATGTCGTTGCAGTTTGTTTGACTGAAATCAGTCAGGTGTGTACTAAATATTTGTGGACAAATAAGATAGAACCGGACTTTTAACAGTCACATAATTGTTTTGATCAATCGTAAACCGCCGTAGATGGGAATTTGACTTAAAGGGGCACTAGCTGTCAAATTCATGGTCACCGATTTGACTCAAATTCTCATATTTGATTTATAACAATGTAAAACATTTATCCAAACTATCAAAAGTCTAAAATAAATAGTTTACAGAGCATGGGGTAGACAATATATAGGTTCGTTTCGTGTGTATTTTAGTCCAGACGCCATCTAATTAACTATCGATTTGACCTCAGATGACCATATAAGCGATGTAAACATAAATAAGGATATGAATAATTAAACCAACACGTGCGACTGGATTTTTATAGGTCTGTTTGATTTTATTTTATAGATTAAAAATAGATGTTTCTCATTGTTTTTAACCGTATAAGAATGATTTTATGTGCATCGACATAGTAATCAAATGATTTCCGTAGATTCTCTTTCATTATTGACATTTTTTTTCTTTAAATCAGTACACGTACAATGCATGCGTTGTCAATCTCTCGCTAGGGGTTAACTTGAAGTTCACATGAATACGGATTTAAAGAGGTCGACTCATTCACTTGTAAGTGAATAACTAATTATCAATGTTTCTTTAATAGCGTAATTTGACAAAATTGAACCTTTTTGACTGCAAAAAGTGAATTGTTATTTCACTATTTCACTTTCATTATTGATTGAACAGACACAAATCAAACTATCTCGTAGCTAGTGCCACTTTAAAGGAAACAATTATTATTGTTCTGGACATGTCTGAATCTTGTTAACGGGATTACTCAAAACCAGATTTAAATAATTCAGAGAATGTAAAAAAAAACTTTTGTTTACCTGGTAGATTAAGTACGACTTGAAAGCGCGTCTGATGTATAAAATTATAAGCCTAGTAACTTTGATGAATTGAGGCAATAGTAGTATACGGGTGTTCAAAAGACATAAATCGATTGAGATTAAACAAATTCAGGTTACAAACTAAAACCGAGGGAAATACATCAACTACAAGATAAACAAAGGAACAACAGGAACACTGCAGTTCAACAAAAGCAAACGTCAACGTACATGAACATTTAGGAAACTAAGGTTTCAACTCCCTCAGGATAAGTTGACCTTAGAATGCTTAGATGGATTTTTTCTATGTTTTAAGTATTTGTTCTGCCATTCAGCTCTTCGATTGTTTCAATCTCGGCTTTGAGCTTTCCTTGCTTTGGACACATAACATTATTTAATGTGTTGTTTTCATTTTTTACAGCACTCGGTGGTGGACTATCAGACCCAGAGGGTATTGTCAGCTCAATTGTCAGTACTTGGGTGCTGACATGATTTATAACAAACCTTTCCTTTTATTCCTTTATAAATTTTAAAATTATTAAGAAATTCGAGTTTCAACTTCCCCATTTAAAGTTGCCCCTAGATTGATTTGGCTACTTTTTACGTATTTTTTGTGTGTCATACAGCCCTTCAACTGATTTGATTCTTATACTTTCTCTACCTTCAAATATTTGGCTTATGGTGTTCCTTCTCAAGGTAAATAAAAAAAAAAAAAAAAAGAGTTTGATATTTGACATAACTTGACATAATGGCAAATATGTGTATTTTCATCAATGACACTTAAAACGCTAAATAGATGAAAATAACACTACATAATGGAGTAGATGCAGTAAGAACCCTATTTGGCCCCAAAATATAGCCCTTTTACAAAACTGTTAAAATGTAAACTTAAAGCTATTTATTGTAAAGTAGAATACTTCTGTTACATAACAATTGGATGTTTTTTTTTTTAAATGAATCGGGTATTAGCATCATTATGTCATGCTAAAATACTGAAATCTTCACAATTTTCACATGAGCTAATTTTTAGACAGTTTCAGTCTTAAATTGAAGTGGATGCATTTGTGTTCAGTCTTTATATTTAAATGTAAGTTGTATTTGATGATAATACATAACATATATAAGGGTTGAGGATGAACACGGATGTGGTTACTTTCATTTTCAAAAACCATCTGAAAAGTGACATATTTTGGCATATTTGATAGATTTTTAATATCTAAGCTTAAATTTGGGTGTCTGTAATGACTAAATCAGATCAAATCTTTCACTTAATTTAATTGAATCGACTAAAGTAGACTTTAACGTCAGTGTTTAAAAAGTGTCCAAATCTTTCATCAGATGAACCTGAAGTTTTAGACCAAAATAGGCCCTTACGCGACCTACTCCTTTGATGCTTCAAAGGTGATTCTCTGGATTTAATTTCATCAGGAATGCTCAAATCCACTTTTTTTAAACCAAGGATGTACAACCAAAGGAAACTAAAAGGAAAAGACAAGTCTATCTAAGCCTGCTTTGTCTTAAGGATTGATAGGTAAGGAAATTTATAACGCCCATTGTGTTTTTATCCAGTATAAAGCCCAAAAAGTTTTTTGGTCTATAGCTAACTTTTGTAAATCAAATAACAAGGTGAGAAAAATAATGTCTTTTATGGATAAGTATCAAACAATGGAAATATTCCTCTTTTTTCGTAAGCCTGTTTAAGGATGGGTCCATTTTTTACAAAGACATGGTAATCTACAAAATGCTGTTGTTAAATTTCGAAAAAAACATTAAGTAACAACTAGAGGCTCTAAAGAGCCTGTGTTGCTCACCTTGGTCTATGTGAATATTAAACAAAGGAAGCAGATGGATTCATGACAAAATTGTGTTTTGGTGATGGTGATGTGTTTGTACATCTTACTTTACTATAATAAAAATTTACAAATTTAATGAAAATTGTTAAAAATTGAATATAAAGGACAATAACTCCTTATGGGGTCAATTGACCATTTTGGTCATGTTGACTTATTTGTAAATCTTACTTTGCTGAACATTATTTCTGTTTACAGTTTATCTCTATCTATAATAATATTCAAGATAATAACCAAAAACAGCAAAATTTCCTTAAAATTACCGATTCAGGGGCAGCAACCCAACAACAGGTTGTCCAATTCATCTGAAAATTTCAGAGCAGATAGATTTTGACCTGATAAACAATTTTACCCCTATGTCAGATTTGCTCTAAATGCTTTGGTTTTTTAATTATAAGAAAAAAACTGCATTTTACCCCTATGTTCTATTTTCAGCCCTTTGGGGGCCATCTTGGTTGGTTGGCCGGGTCACCGGACACATTTTTTGAACTAAATACTCCAAAGATAATTGTGGCCAAGTTTGGATTAATTTGGCCTATCAGTTTTAGAGGAGAAGATTTTTGTAAAAGATATCTAAGATTTACGAAAAATGGTTAAAAATTGACTATAAAGGGCAATAACTCCTAAAGGGGTCAACTGACTATTTCGGTCACTTGGACTTATTGTAAATCTTACTTTGCTGAACATTATTGCTGTTTACAGTTTATCTCGATCTATAATATTATTCAAGATAACCAAAAACAGTAAAATTTCTTTAAAATTACCATTTTAGGGGCAGCAACCCAACAACTGGTTGTCCGATTCATCTGAAAACTAGATACCCCAATGATGATTGTGGCCAAGTTTGGTTTAATTTGGCCCAGTAGTTTCAGAGGAGAAGATTTTTGTAAAAGTTAACGACGCCGGACGCAAAGTGATGGGAAAAGCTCACTTGGCCCTTTGGGCCAGGTGAGCTAAAAATGTTATTCATTGGTGCAGTTTTACCAGAATTTACTTCTTGATGGAATTGGCATAAGCTAGTAAGAAGTTATTTATTGTAACAATATCTAAAATCATTGAGTTTTTCATTGGAGCAGTTTCAATAACAAGGAATTATTCATTGAAGTTATTTAGATAAAGAAAGAATAATTCATTGGAATCTTTTCTATGAACTAAGAGTTACTTGTTTTCAGTGACTTTCCTTTTTGATATTTTCCTTGGAGTTCAGTGTTTTTGTGATTTTTTTTTCTTTCTAAAAACAGGAAATACTTGATTGGAATTGTTACAATAACCAAGTAATTATTCATTGCAGCTGTCTCTATAAGCATAGAAACAATTTCTTAAAACAGTTGAGTTTATTTATTGGAATATTTTTATAAATAAGGATATTATATATGTCTAACAAAACTATGTGTGTGAGTGGGTGCCATGGGCAGTGCCCTGAGCAAATGTAAACACAGAATTACTTTTACATGAATAATCAGGTTTATTAGAAACAAATATTTTTAATTTGACATATTTTATATATCTATTGCATAACATGGTAAAAGAAGAGGAAGACTAACAAATTATACAACAATCTTAGGGGCCTTCCTCATACTCATTCACCAGATGAAGATAATGAAATTGTATTGGTTTTACAACATAATTCATTAAATAAAAAATAAAATGCTTTTTAACATAGGACACATGGTTGAAATAAATAACTGATTGATTTAAAAAAAAAAAAGTATAAAGCACAATCAGTAAACAATGATAAATTATTTCTTTTATCCAGCTGAAAGTGTCAGATTATTTATGGTTTAATGAGTCATAAATATTGGAAGATATCTTGCGACCTGGTAAACAAATCTAAAATGAAATTTTTCAAATGCAAATATATCTTATTTTAAAAATTGGTAAAAATATTTAAATAAATTAGTTTCTAGAAAATTAAGAAATAATTGCAAATGTTTATATAACAATTTAACATTAAAATGTATATGATTTTAGTCACACATTTAATATGAGGGATTTATTTATGTTCTGAATGTCATGAATAACTCTGTTATACAACAGTATTGCACATTAACATAATGATTTGTCTGAACTTTCAATGATTAATTAGGTTATAAACTAAGACATGCTTATTTTAATATTTAACAAAAGGGTCATGTAAAAATCCCAAACCAATGATGTTAACTGTAATTTATATAACATTGAATTTAGTTTAATTTTTGGCATAAAGATAACATGAAAATTCTTAAATTTGAAAAAAATATAACCATTTGACAAAGAAACATAACTTTAATGACCAACTTCGACAGATAATGGTAGGTAATAAGATAAACTACTATCCATCCCTTTTAACCAAGACTAAGACTAATAAATGCATTTCATCTTTCCCTTACACTTTTAATAATTAGCAGTGGTTTTACAAAGTCTGAATAAAGACTGTCCCACTATCACATGATGATGATTAAATTGTTTCATGGTCATCAAACTCATAACTAATATAAATGAAAGTTATTCAAACTATGTTGTCATTATTGTGAAATGGTGGTTCAACTTAGAATCTAATAATACTTCTATGCTAGTCATGAGGATAAAAAACAATGGGATATACTAAGTAGTTTTATTGTGTTCTCCCTAGGATTTTCATAAAATTTACTGATTGGTGTGTAATACACCATCATATAAATATTCTTTATTCTTTAATATTCTTCAGCTTTGTAATTTTTTTAATTGTTTTCTTACAGGATGATTAAGAGATTTACCTACAAAACTAATAAAACATGTGAATTTCCAATTATTTCCAGCAAATGTTATTCATTTAAATCTTTTATCTTCATACAGCCTGCCCATGATTTAACAACGAAGGAAGCTTTCTTTAATTTGACCAATATGGTCAACCTGATAGAAATTACAATTCAGAATGAATGCTATAATAAATTAACATGACAGTTGTCATTTAATTCACTAGAAAATGAGAACACTATTAATTAACTGTTGGAGAAATCATACTTTGGGTCATTCTAAATAAGACAATAGGGCTTCAATGTTTATGTTACTACATCATGGATGCCTTTATGCAAGTGTTACTATAATTTACTAAAACAAAGGTCAAAACAAGCTTAACTACCATTCTATATAAATCCCACTAAATTTATTGATTTCCTTTTGAAGTATTATAGATTGATTGTTTTTTTTGCTGTTTTACAACACTTTCAGTGCTATGGGCTATTTCTTTGCTGCCAGTTTCTATTGGTGGAGAAAGCCAGAAAGCACTTTGAGCAAAGCAGTAAATATTTGAATAATTATATAGCAAGCAATGATGAAATGATAAATCAACTTAATCTCATACAACACTCTAAATTGTCATATATAACTTTGTCATTTTATTTGTCCCTTCAAAGTTTTTCCTTTTAAAAATGCATCAGAAAATTTCAAAATGGTTTTAACAGTGTCATGGTTTTTAATCATGGAATAAAAGTACTGTGGCTAGCAGTCAAAATGTGTGAATGAATTGTGTTGGTTAAAGTCAATTAGAAGGGGCTAAATGTGTCCTGTTATTATATAATTTTTTCCACTGTATTACAAGAAGATATGTATAAAAATATCCAAAAACAGCTAAGGTACATGTACTCATTTTCATACTGAAAACACTTGTTGAAGGTGCACATCTGAATACCTAATAGTTTATACATCAACAAAAAACATTAGTTTAAAGGAGTAGGTGTAAATCCCCCTTAAATTTATGCATCTCAAAATTTCTCCAACTTGCTGCACTTAACATAAAATCTGTGTAGATAAAAAAGAAATGCAAAGTTTGTTTAAAAAGTATTTTTTGCAGGTTTATAATAGTCATGAAACAAGCTTGAACTGTTTCACTACCACTAATGTCTCTGCTTCATCTAAAGAAGTCATTCAGATAAACAGGAGGCCTAACTAACATATTTTAGAAATGAATAGATATTGGCATGGCAAATAAGAATAAAACTTTATATGGTTAATGAGTGACAATCTGAATGTTCAATAATATATTTAATAATTCATGATACAAGGGGACTTGACATGACCACTTTCCTTAAAAAATCTATCCATAATTAAAAGGTACCTTCATGGAAGAATACATTTGTAAACCAAAAGGCAGTCTCATATAAAAGTGTGTTTTTTTTTAAATATGTAAAATTTAAAAATCCAAGGGAGAACACTGAAATATGTTATAAAGTCAATTAGAAAAGTTTTAATTCTACTGGACATTAAGTATGACAATTTGATTATTTTGCTATTTGATTCTATATGGTGGGTTAGCTTGAATGATTTTATGTTTAAAATCAATTGTTACACCTATGAAACATTTATACTTATAGTTACAATTCATTTTTAATAAGGGAGATTTTCAAATGAGAAAAAATAAAAAGCCAAAATTAACAATAAAGCTACACAAAGATATGTTATTTTTCAATTGATCCAATCTTTTTTAAATAAATCTTCAAAAATATTTACATTTTACTTTAACTTAGATATATAAATTGTGACTAGAATATTTAAAAATTGGTAAACAGTATTTCTTCAAGTTTTTTTTTATATAACGAAGGTTAAGCAGATATAACAGTTCTTAGTAACTTACTATATTTGTATTTAATAAATATATAATATAAATATTCAAAACTTGACTGAATTATAGCAGGCATTCAACCATTTTAATGCCCTATCTTCCATTTATACAGTGATATTTAGAGATTAACCACTGATCGTTTACAGCACTTATGGTGATTAAAACAATTTCATCCTAAAAATTGCCCTGATGGTTTATCTCCCCCTGAAACTAATGACGATTATATATCCTCCAGAAGCTGTATGTACAAAAAATGATCATTTAACAATAATAAACAAATACATCAAAATGGAAAAACAAAAAGATAAAAATCTGCACATATTAACAACACCATATATCTTTATATAAAATATATACAACATTATAAAAGATTTTTGATTTTTTTTGAGTGATGCAGAAAAATTATGCATACAAACAGATAAATACTGAGATAAAAATTTGAAAATACATATACAGTTTTTAACAAAATATAACAGTAACTATAAATGTACGTCACAACAGTGTTACGACCAGCATAGTGAAAGTACAATAAATAAACAATATTAAAATGCATGCCAAATACCAAAGACCTTTTCCTTAAATGGTCAATAAATAACTAGTATAAAAATACTGAAAATCTTTGTTAAATATTTTCCTGGTCAGAGTAGTTCTGCATAAAAAAAATCACTGACGATGAAAACTTGAATTAATGCTTTTTTGAAAAAGGGGAATAACAAAACATGTAAATAATTTCACTAAGAAAATATACAAGTTTTAAAGGATAAAGAAACATTTTACTCTACCTTCTAGGCATACCTATAGTATGACATAAGTTATATAATATTTTTATCTAATCTTAAAAATTTAATAATTTAAAATGAAAAAAAAAAACATTCTAAGGGAAATAACTCAACAAAACTTAGCTAATTATCAAAATTTCTTAATTGTGTAAAATCAGGAAGATGGAGGTATTTTTAATGTACTATTGCAGCTGTTCTGAATAGTCAAAAACCATTTCCATATAAATCACATTTTCAGTACAGGAATGAAAATGAAAGAACTGATGAGTTATAGTATAGAAAAATCCTGGCAATAACAGTTATTGTTTAAGGAGTCTTTTTTTTAAGGCCATTCATAACTTTTCTTTGCTAAAGAGAACAATAAACAACACTAATATGAAGCTATTGAGACAGACTCAGCTTAACGTGGTAAAAGATGTTGCAGGAAAAGGTCTTTCTTACATTCTGTGCGTAATAAGTCTACAATATTGATAAAATAAACCACCCACATGATTAAGTATCTTAATAGACTTTTGATATTTAATTTTGAAACCCTCATAAGGAACGCAACTAGGATTTACTAATCAATTTAAGTTTTAAATTATAATCATGTGAGAGAAGCAGCAGTCACAAAAACTTCTAGGAAAGAGATGTATAATTTTCAGAATTTTTGTGACGACTGTGATGAAAAGAAATAACAACATTGTGCAATATCATGATGCATTGGTACTGTTACGTTCACCTCGAGATTTGCTAAGATTATATGTTTCATTCACACCTTTCATTCCTATGTCCTGCCACAATTTCAGAGCTTTATCTTTACGGAACTGCTCCCAACGATCATCGTCAGATTCATGTGTAATGTATCTGTGACCTACTTGTTCTTCTAGCTTCCTTAGATCACACCATGTTTGATAGTCCTGTCAAAGTATAAATAAATAATTATTATTGCTGTTGGTAATGAGGTTAGGCTAAATTTTCTTTGTAACAAACTTTAAATTAATGTAAATTACGTTTCTTATTTATAAATGTAAGTTTTTTTTAAACTTTAAAACAGTTTTGAATAAATAAAAAATGTTAATGCCAGAAACAAGTTTTGAAAATATTTATCAAATTATTATTTTAATATTTTTTAAATGTGTTTAATTTTGTGCTACACATGATTATTAGAAGTACTGCAGCAGTTCTACATTAAAACTATCATTATCTCTGGATATATAGAAATCTTAATTAGGTTCCAACTAAAACTGTATATATGTCAGCTAATGAAAGTCTAGAAACTTTAATATTATAAAGTTATTTTAAACTATTGGCAATCAAAAGCATTTAAAGCAAGGATTTTGTTGAGGTGGTTAAATATATTTTGTGATATTTACAAAGTGAAACGGTTGTATGTACATGTATATGCCTGATGTTCAACAAAATGTGACCAACTGTGCAATATAATTAACATAAATTGTGAGGAAAAATTAAAAATAATCCTACAAAGCAGATCTTCTACATGGGTTTTATAAACAAAGAACATTTACATAAACTAAATTTTGTTCTGTTATAAGATTTCATATATAGAGTGTTACTCCCATTAATTGGCTAAAAAAGATTACAAATTATCCTCCTTTCAACTATCTATGTTAAGAGTAACTTAAAGATACAAATATTTCTATGTGACACATGATTGTATGCATATATTGAGTGTGTTTCCCACAGCTCTTAGATAGAAACCAATGTATTGTCTACTAAGGGTTAAATCCTTATTAAATATAAAAACTAATACCAGAATTAAATTTGGTTTATGAAAATGATACATAATTGACTTTTACTTTAAATTTCTGTAACCTGAAAATGGTTTGATACAATCCAAAAAAGTTCATCACCGGATGTATAATTAATCTAAATTTGTTCAAAAAAAATGCTATTGACAGCAATGTATAGGGTGTTCAAATACATCAAAATCATCAGGTTAATAGAAGATACAGTAAATTGAACTTCAACTAAAAAGATTTAAGAAACACACCTTAGAACATAGATGGTCGAATAAGGTTTCGAAATTTCCACTTCAACATTTAAAATAATTTAAAATATATTTCATGACATATTAAATTCTGAAAATTGTTTTAAACTGTAACCACTTAAAATTGTACAACATATAGAAGTAAATAGTGTCACCTGAAGCCAGACATGGGCAAGTGATTTGTCTACTGTGAACCTCTTTCTCATTTTCACCTGTAGTAAGTTACTGATCAGATCTAATGCTGTAAGAATCAAAATGATTGGATGAGTAAGGAGTTGATACAATGAATATGATTGGACAGTTTAAGATCATGTGCAACAAATGATGAAATAACTCTGGAATGCTGTAACAAAGACAATATGAATGGATTAGTGAAGCCAGTCAGTTAAAACAAAACAAAAAGGTAAAAAGCTTGAAACGAAAAAAGCTAACAACAATACCGTGAACAACAGTCATGCAATGATTTCAATTAAAACATGTTTTTTTTTGGTCTTCCATGTTTGAAAACAGTATAACAAAACATCTACAAATTCCATTTTAAAATATGCTGAATAAATTAGATTCACATCAAATTGTAAGGACCTAGCCAAAATGTTCACAGTATTGCTCAAATACTAGCAAAACAAATAAAACAAGCATTGACAATTCCACTGATACTACATGTTAGTGTATTAGTTGTCTACTGACTCAGAAAAAATATTTCTACTTAGGATTTCGGAACAGTTAATCTATTAGGAATCACGTGAAGATTTTTTGGGTGTTTTTAACTTTAATCCTTCTTTAGATTTATAGTGGTCTTTTATTTTGCAGAACAACTAAAACTACACCAAAAAGTTTGCATAGAAAAACTTACTTCATTTTAAAAAATATAATAAAAGGGAAAAGTAATTACTGACATACTTATCCACATTTATACCAATGTATTTTTGTATCTAAGTGAATAAACATTATAAAATTATTAATGCTACAATAGTATGATACTTATAAGTTTATCAGTCATACAATTTCGTTAATCCTTGATGAGGTCTTTAAAGTTATGTCTGATGAACTCATATGTGTGCCAAGGTACATTTGTTTTCTTAGAAGCACAGCGAACATTGATTAGTAATGCAGGAAAACTAAAAAGCTCTTCACGATTGTTCAGTATATATATACTTTTCTATTCAAATAATTCATACTTCATGGCTTTATCATCACAAATATCATTTAGCTAATATGTAGCAATGAGAGAGGGGCCAATTAACCACACCCTTTTCAGTAAACATAATTTGGTATAGAAATTTCTTAACAGTAACATCCAAAATTAGCTATTAACATTGTGAATTATCTACTAAGTAATAACCAAAAAAAAAAGAACTTAATACTGCATTTTTTATAACTTTCTTCTGCTACCACTGATTTTTCAAAATAAGTTTTTTAATGAACACATATATTGAAAGAATGGTCTTCTTGAAATCTTTACACAAATGAACAAAATTGGAAACTGCCATGAAAGAAAACAAAGAAAAGATAGACAGTTCTGTAAAGAAGAAGAGCTTTTCTTGTTAGTGGTAAAGCATATAACATAAAGTAAACAGACACCTGTTTTAACCAAAGATGCTGTAAGACCTTTTTACAAGAAGGTCGTGATCTTTGATTAGTTATAAAAATTGTTCCAAGGAATCTCTCGGCTGTAATAAAAAAGATATGGATATAGTAAATCACATGCATTACAATTATTTATGTGGAAGATGAAAATTAAGGGGGAGATAACACTATACGAATGCTGTGTATTTTCTCTCACTTTTTGTTTCTTTTACGTGAAGAAAAATAATGGTAGTCAACCTTAATGAAGCAAAATAAAAATATTCTGAACAAAAAACTATATAAATGTGTATAAAATTAAATGCTTGTTTGATTTTTTTTTTTAGCTTATTTTTTTGACACAGCATAAGTAAACTGAGGAAAACCAAATAACCATTAAAGAACATGCAATTCCATGCCATAAATATGATATTAAACGAAACATGCATCTAAACATTTAAAGCCCCTTTGTTTGCAAAAAAATGAAATTGTGAAAAGCTGCAATAGCACATTTGGGCAATTTCATTATGTTCTACTAAGTTTGTTATCATAATAAATAATGTCAATAACATTATAAAGCTAACTTGTATGTTTATTTCAATTCAACCGATTTAATTCTAAGAGTATAAATATATATTTCAAAGCTAGATAATTGTTACAAATTTAGCTTAATAGTTGACAGTACTTTATAGTTATTTCAAAAGCCATTTAAAACTAGTTAGAACTGAATTAAAGCCTTTTAATAAAAATAAAACTGACAATATAACTTTATAATATATGTATGTTGGGAGAAAACATGTGTTCATGGCAAATAAGTGTTTTTGGTGTTTTCTGACAGAAACTTTGGATATATTTCTTTGATTTTTATCCTGCATTCTTTTTCAATGTCTATGTAATGCAATAAATGGCACACTTTTCTAAAAAGAACTAAGCAATTGTATGATGAAGATAAAGCTGGGGTCAAATTAAAATGCAACATATGCAATATACACAAAAAATCATAAGTAATGTATACGACTCTGTTGCTGAACTAGTATATATCATTGCTTAGTGGTCAGCTGAAACCACTTTATGGTTGTGATTTTCTAGCTCATTGAAGACCCTTTGGTGGCCTTAAGCTGTTTACTGCTCTTTGGTAGAGTTATATTCTCTTTGTCACATTCTATATTCAATAATTCAGTACATAATCTCCAGGTACCATGCAATTGTAGTTCTTAAATAATCAACTGTCATGTGCAGGTACCATGCCAGACAGTATGAAATTTTTCCATCTATGGATATGTTATAGTAATTTTTCTTCAACGTTTTGTTTTTCAGCTCTTTTTAAGTTGAGTCTATTGAAGTTTTGAAGACTCACTTTTCATAGGTTTTCTCTTGTTTGTTGGGATTCAGTTTTTTAACCATTATAATTAACAACAGTAGAGAACATTTACATTTTTTAACTAAGCTGAATTTTTCGTGGTCAGAGTGATGTCGTTTTGTCTTAATAATGTATATCCTAATTAATGACATTTAATTGCTGTCTCCCAGTGAATATTATAAGATACTAACCCTCCTGAGATATTTCCTTCCATGGATTGGGTGGATACATAAATGATGCATTCTGTATTTGATCACTGATCTCTTCATCTTCATTGAAAGGGAATGTTCCACTTAAACTAAAATGATTGAAATCAAGATTTAATTCATGTTCAAATTAAAACACATGGCTAAAACATTTCTATGAATTTTCTAATATTTCAGTCATTTAACTCTTTATATAATCTGAGCTACTACATCTCCAGAATTGGATTTTCAGACAATGAAGTAAATGTTGATATATATCAGATGAAGTTGCTATATCTAAATGCAATAGTCTTTTTGTCATGACAATACTTATTTGATGGGTGTTCATATGAAATCAATTCCAATATGGCTCCTGATATGTTTTCCTCTTTTTATTTCTAGATATACAATGTATGAATAAACATCTTGCACATTAGTTAGTATTATTGTATAACAATGCATATCGATGTGACTAGTTCATAAATATAGCCCTAGTCATTCAGTTTACATCTTTTTTCCATGTCAAGTAAATCTGGCTATATTAAAATAAGAACATGTGGTATAATTGCCAACTAGACAACTAATGTGGATTAATTCAATTTCCGGTGTACTTATTTTCCTGGATTGAGGAAAACTTGCATTTTTGTGGATATTTAATTTCCTTGTTTTGGCAAATTCTACATACATTCCTTAAGAAAATTTTAATTCTTTGAACATAACATTTATGGTTCCCTCGTACCCACAAAATCTATGAAAATTAGTATCAAATGAATAATTATGAATCAACAATAAAATGCTCAAATGAAGTGGATGCACGCAACAAAAGGAACCTTAAAAACTCACAAAACATTTCAAATTCAAAACGTGAAGGTAAGAATTGGGGATAGTATGTTCTACTTATATACACTTACCTTACATATATAACAACACCTACAGACCACATGTCTAGAGATCGGTTATAACCTTTACTTTTTAAAACTTCTGGGGCTGTAATAAAGAAACACATATATAATCTAAATATGACCAATTACTATAACAATAGAAGACAGTTATTTTGACTGGGACTATCCCTTGGAATATAATGTAGAAGAAGTTCAAGGTTGATTATATCTTTATCAAAACTAACAATTACTTATGAAGTACTGAACTGATTTGAATAGAACTTATTCTCAAATGTGTTAAAGACATTTCTGATATAAACCTATGATATAAGTTTCATATAATTCTGCCAAGAATTGAACACAGCAGAGGGATAACATTGCAATAATCTATATAATTAATATTTTCAGGGGCAGAGATATAAGCATATATGATAATAATCTGGACCTACCAAGATATGCTGGTGTTCCTACTACTGATATTCTGAATGATTTTTCACCTATAATTCTGGCAAATCCAAAGTCACATAGTTTTACCTGAAAAATAATCACTATAAGTCACTCCATGGTTACATTATTGTCACCTTCCAAGATTGCGTGTTTTGGGGTTCAGCTGAGGGCATAACATCAACTCAAACCATATGATATGTACATATCTTTTTCAAAAACTCTGGAAAAATGTTTCAGCCACCAATATGACCACCATTTTTTGACTTTTCTGTTTTATAAGTTATTTTAAGCTTTGGTGTTTTCCCTTCCATATTAAGGTATTTTTCCTTTCACCATATCTTTATTTTTGTTATAAAAATGAGTTAAAAATATTTATTGTGTGTAAAAGGAAAGATAGTTCAGCAGAAAAGTGCATAATAAATGGTTTACAGGTTGATACTAATGGATTGTTTTTTAAAACTTTTAATTTCCAATTTTCTGATTGCAGCATAGATGTTATCATCTAAAAGGCCTATGCACAGCCATCAACAATGAGCAAAACCATACTGAATAGCAAACTGTAAAAGACCCCTTTTGAATTAGGATAAGTACTTACAGAATTTGACAGTGTTGTACATGTTTTTGAGTGTTCAATGGTTAGTCATAAAGCAAGCCCTCTGAACTTTCACACAGAAAACAGTGGATTCCATTGCCAACAATACCTATAACATTTCTGGGAAAAGGAAGTCAACAAGTAATGAATCTGAAAATGCTCATATGAAACCTATGGAAATTTAAAGGGGCAGATGAACAGACAGACATACATAAAGACAGACAGATAAAACAGTATTCCCTCCTTCAGAGCAGGATAAAACAACAATAGTGAATTATTTACCTGATTCCAAAGAAAATCAAACATTTTCTATCTTAAGATAACAATACACATATATTTACCTGTGGAAATGCTGTTTCTGATGATAATAAAACGTTTTCTGGCTTAAGATCACAATGCACTATATTTTTCGAATGTAAATGTTTGAGTGCCACTAAAATCTGAAAAATAAAATATTTGTTGAAAAAAACATTAGTAGAAATTAAAACCTAAATCTTAAAATCATTAGCATTAGTCTTGTGATATGCAAGGACATTTGTTTCTAGCAGTGCACTGAAGAACTGACTTTCAATTTTCTACTTCTTCTTAAATTCTCTATATAACAAGATACATTTTGTGTATTCATTTGACGAAATGTTTTGGAATTCTTGTTAGGTCCTTCGTAAGATTTGTATAGTCAGCTCAACAACACTTTCTCTATTTCTAGAAAAATGGTACAAGTAATTTTTTCCTCCCTCAAATTTGTTTTCGCAAAACATCCTTGCTTATTTATAATTTTCAACAACTTATTGAAAGTGCTAGGATGCTTATTTGGTTTAAATAATCCAGCAAGCTTACATATGTTTATGAAATATCATTAACCATTTGGAGGAAAATAATAAATAAACAGGCTTGTTTTACTCGCAAATTGCTTATAAAATATTCAGACATTTCCTACATAAGAGAACTAATTGTATATTAGCCCCATTTGAATCGGTCAATAAATTGGATATTTCTACTGCCATACTACTAAATGACAGGTGATTTCAAGGCACTTACTGGCTTTCCACTCAGGGTGATAACTGACCTTTGCCGACCTTGATATTTTCTATTATGTTTGTCTGAAGGTTATCAAAACTGTTATTAACTAATCAGTACATCATTAAGATCACTGTTAACACTTACTTGTGAAATGAGGAATTTAGTGACTCTTTCACTAAGACGACCTTTTGGACTAGATAATATCATTTCTAACATGTCACCACGTAGCTTTTCCATAACTACAAAAATCTGTAATAGATAATATGAAAAGTAGTTAAACTTGTATATAATGGTGAAGAAATTACAATTGTGGGTAAACATGTAATGGTGAAGAAATTACAATTCTGGGTAAACTTGTATGTAATGGTGAAGTAATTACAAACTTGTATATAATGGTGAAGTAATTACAATTCTGGGTAAACTTGTATGTAATGGTGAAGTAATTACAGTTCTGGGTAAACTTGTATGTAATGGTGAAGTAATTACAAACTTGTATATAATGGTGAAGTAATTACAATTCTGGGTAAACATCTAATGGTGAAGTAATTACAATTCTGGGTAAACATGTAATGGTGAAGTAATTACAATTCTGGGTAAACATGTAATGGTGAAGAAATTACAATTCTGGGTAAACTTGTATGTAATGGTGAAGTAATTACAATTCTGGGTAAACTTGTATGTAATGGTGAAGTAATTACAAACTTGTATATAATGGTGAAGTAATTACAATTCTGGTAAACATCTAATGGTGAAGTAATTACAATTCTGGGTAAACATCTAATGGTGAAGTAATTACAATTCTGGTAAACATCTAATGGTGAAGTAATTACAATTCTGGGTAAACATTAATGGTGAAGAATTACAATTCTGGGTAAACTTGTATGTAATGGTGAAGTAATTACAAACTTGTATATAATGGTGAAGTAATTACAATTCTGGTAAACTGTATAATGGTGAAGTAATTACAGTTCTGGGTAAACTTGTATGTAATGGTGAAGTAATTACAAACTTGTATATAATGGTGAAGTAATTACAATTCTGGGTAAACATCTAATGGTGAAGTAATTACAATTCTGGTAAACATGTAATGGTGAAGTAATTACAATTCTGGGTAAACATGTAATGGTGAAGAAATTACAATTCTGGGTAAACTTTATGTAATGGTGAAGTAATTACAATTCTGGGTAAACTTGTATGTAATGGTGAAGTAATTACAAAACTTGTATAATGGTGAAGTAATTACAATTCTGGTAAATTAATGGTGAAGTAATTACAATTCTGGGTAAACATCTAATGGTGAAGTAATTACAATTCTGGGTAAACATCTAATGGTGAAGTAATTACAATTCTGGGTAAACATGTAATGGTGAAGTAATTACAATCTGAAACAGTAGGGTAAACATTAGTAAATGTGAAGGTGAAGTAATTACAATTCTGGGTAAACATGTAATGGTGAAGTAATTACAATTCTGGGTAAACATGTAATAGTGAAGTAATTACAATTCTGGGTAAACATGTAATGGTGAAGTAATTACAATTCAGGGTAAACATGTAATAGTGAAGTAATTACAATTCTAGGTAAACATGTAATGGTGAAGTAATTACAATTCTGGGTAAACATGATGATTATGTCATTAATCTTTTAAAATGCTTTGACTTCAACCTTCCATGGATGTTCTGTTCCTGTGAACTTATATACATAAATTTTAATTTACATATACCTCAATCTACCATCAGAGTCGGATAAATAATCAAGGGGAGATAACAAAAGGAAACTTTTTCAGACTTACTAGTTTTTCCAAAAAGGCTTCCTGCTGTTCATGCCCTTAAGGTGGCTTGTGGGTACAAAAATTTTGGCAAAAAATTAAACCTTTATTTTTTCATTACAAATTTTATTTATTACACTATTAGTTATTACTTTATGATATGGTACAAAACTCAACCCAAAAAAAAATTCAGTTTGGCCCCAGATGACTTTTGAAATGTTAATATTGAAAAAGCTCCAAATTATCTCCCATTGGTGCAAAAAGTCCATTTTTTGGCATTAAATTTGAAATATCTTTTTTAACTCATCGGTGACCTATATTTTTTATTATTGTTTTCAAATAAGCTGTACATAAACTAAATAATTGTAAAATTTTAGCGATTTCTGTAATTAGGTTATTTTTTTTATTTCGATAAATACTCTATTTCTCCTATTAGCTCAACAGATAAAAAGTACATCAACAAAAATGTATGTTTCGGAGGCGGATTCTGAGCTTAAATGAACGGTGACCCCATTTTTTTATATTCATTATTCTTTTAAATATATGATAAAGTTCATTTAGAAAAAAATATAGCGAAATCCTATATTAGAAAAAAAATTTGATTTATACCCAGGAGCCCCCTTAAATCTATATGGCATCTGTTTTATACATAGAACAAGCAACAATAACATTTTAAAACCATTTTTAGTGTAAAACAAAATTTTAAACCATTTTTAGTGGTTGTGTAGATAATTTAATAAAAATTAGTATAAAATTTGTTCATTGACTCAATTAAATGCCAGAATTGTAAACTAACTGCAAAAACAAAATGGTGACAACTGGATGTTTTCTTTCAATATTTATCAAACAATACTACATAACTTGTCTTTTACTTATATTTTGGAAATTTCCAACTCTCCATTATAAACAGGATATAGAACTATTATTTGTAGAATGATGTCTCAGGTACCTGTTAATTCTCATTGCTTACTGAATATAAAAACTTACTCTTTCTGGAGTTTCAAACATTTTTTCTAAATTAACTACACCTGGATGATGGAGATTCTGTAATTATAAAATATAGTTATAGAAATATTTTAATAATCAAGCATCCTTCACATTAAGTAAATAGAAACTACATTTGCAAGGGCTCACAAACAGAACACTCATTACGAACATGTCATCATCATAATAATTCAAATAAAAGGGGAAATTGGAAAAAAGATTGGTGTTCTATTCCATAAAATTCAACTCTCGTTCTGGCTAATTTATATAATTGGCTAATTGTTGTTATCTTATCATTTGACACTTGGTGTCTCTGAAATCCAAGTACATCTTTGAAATAACAAGTCAGTTGTATCAAACAACTCTAAATCAGCTGTTCTAAATGTGTCAAGAATTTCCTTTTTGTAAGATAGTTATGTAATTTATGGGTGTGTAAGCTTCATTTTTATCCCTGTTTATACTGTATTAGCCTTAAATAAAAGCCTCCCTCTTGACAATGAAAACCATACCTGTAGAATGGACACTTCATTTTTAAGTTGTGCTTCCTGTTTGTTAGGAAATCTCAATTTGTCTATCACTTTTATAGCTACTTCTCTAACAGTTTTCCTGTGTTTGCCTGAAAATAAATCAAAATAGTGCTTGGTCATGATTGGTTAAGGTCATGGCATTGATAAAAGTGTTATTTTGGGCCAACACTGAAACCTCTATATTATTTCATTTTGTTATGGTGTAAGGAATATGTGTCCATATGACACCATACCTGTTTGATCTTCAAGATTTCATGGTCTGAAATGAACTGAAAGTTTATAGTCAAAATACTTACTTGACATATATTTGAACCAGATGCTCTGCAGGGTGCAGCTTTATACGAACGCAGAGGTCAAACTCTGAACAGTTGGGGCAAGTATGTACACAACATTTAAGCTTGATACAGCTCTCAATTTGGATTGTGATTAAATAGTTGACACAACATAGGTTTCTGACACAGAATAAATGTGGTCTAAGAACTTAAACTTAAAAACTTAAATTTTCTAAATTGGACATATACCTATAATGGTCCAATATCCAAAATCTAAATACATGGTTAGATTCAGCATATCATAGAACCCCAAGAATTCAATTTTTGATGAAATCAAAAAATGTTCAATTTTAGATCCTTTACACCTCAATGTGGACCAATTTGATAACCGGGCCCAAATATTAAAAATCTAAATACATGGTTAGATTCAGCATATTGAACCCCATATATTCAATTTTTGTTGAAATCAAACAAAGTTTAATCTTTTACCGTTTGGACCTTAGTGTAGACCAATTTGAAAATGGGACAATACTGTGCAATTGAATATTTCTTGCTATTGCGCAAAACTGCAATTGAAAATTTCGAGCTATTGCGCAATATTAGGCAATTAGATATTTCTTGCTATTGCGCAATACTGTGCAATTGAAGATTTCTTGCTATTGCACACTACTGTGCAATTGAAGATTTATTGCTATTGAGCAATACTGTGCAATTGAAAATTTCTTGCTATTGCACAATACTGTGCAATTATTGTGCAATTGAAGATTTATTGCTATTGCGCAATACTTAATATAATAATTTTGGACCCCCATTTGGACCAACTTGAAAACTGGGCCCATAATCAACAAGAGGCTGTCACAACGACAGCAAACCGGATTTATTAACATTTATTTGTGTCCTGGCAATATCACAAGAACCATTACTGGTTGGTATGAAGGATGAAAGTGAAAATCGTCAATATCAAATTTGACCTCCATTTTGTCATCAGTATCAACATATTAAAATTTGAAAAGCTTAGATTGAATGGTTCATGAGTAAATGCAACAACCTGAATGGAAACGCCATTTTACGATCTTTCAAGAACCATAACTCCTGAACGGTAAAAGTCAAAATCGTCATTATTGAACTTGACCTCTATTTTGTCATCAGTAACAACATATTAAAATTTCAAAAGCTTTGGTTGAATGGTTCATGAGAAAATGCACGGACACGACGGGAAAAACCATTTTTCAATCTTTCAAGAACCATAACTCCTGAACGGTAAAAGTCAAAATCGTCATTATTGAACTTGACCTCCATTTTGTCATCAGTAACAGCATATTAAAATTTCGGAAGCTTTGGTAGAACAGTTCATGCATAAATGCACGGACACGACTGGAAACTCCATTTTTCAATCTTTCAAGAACCATAACTCCTGAACGGTAAAAGTCAAATTCGTCATTATTGAACTTGACCTCCATTCTTTCATAAGTAACAACGTATTAAAATTTGGGAAGCTTTGGTAGAACAGTTCATGCGTAAATGCATGAACAACTCCATTTTTCAATCTTTCAAGAACCATAACTCCTGAACGGTAAAAGTCAAAATCGCCACTATTGAACTTGACCTTCGTATAGTTGTCAGTAATAACATATTAAAATTTTAAAAGCTTTGATTGAACGGTTCATGAGTTAATGCACGGACAACATTTGATTGCCGCCCGGCCGCCCGCCCGCCCGCCGTACATCCCCAAATCAATAACCAACATTTTTGTCACAAAAATCCGGTTAAAAATCTAAGTACATGTTTAGATTCAGCATATCAAAGAACCCCAAGAATTCAATTTTTGTTAAAATCAAACTAAGTTTAATTTGGGACTCTTTTGACCTTAAATGTAGACCAATTTGAAAACAGGACCAAAAAATAGGAATCTGAATACAAAGTTAGATTTGGCATATCAAAAACCCCAATAATTCATTTTTTGATGTAATTAAACAAAGTTTAATTTTGGACCCTTTTGGCCCGAATTCGTTGGGACCAAAACTCCTAAAATCAATCCAAACCTTCCTTTTGTGGTCATAAACCTTGTGTTAAAATTTCATAGATTTCTTTTAACTCATACTAAAGTTATTGTACAAAAACCAAGAAAAATTCTTATTTCTGACCTGTTTTTGGCATTATTTCCTAAACTGTTGGGACTAAAACTCCCAACCTTTCTTTTGTCGTCATAGACCTTATGTTAAAATTTCATAGATTTCTGTTTACTTTTAATAAAATTATTGTGCGTAAACCAAGAAAAACGCTTATTTGGGCCCTTTTTGGCCCCTAATTTCATAAACTGTTGGGACCAAAACACACAAAATCAATCCCAACCTTCCTTTTATGGTCATAAACCTTGTATTTAAATTTCATAGATTTCTATTTACTTTTACTAAAGTTAGAGTGCGAAAACCAAATGTCTTGGGACGACGACGACGCTGACGCCAACGTGATACCAATATATGACCAAAAAAATTTCAATTTTTGAAGTCATATAAAAAATTCCCACCATAATGAACAAATTGTTTCATATTGATGTGACTGTATATTTCATGATCTGTCACCTTGTACAAGACTGATAGATGGACTACAGTCAAATGCACTTACCAAGAAAACACAATACCCCTACTATGGTATGGGTCCAGATAAAACTCATTTTATTTTGATGTTAAATATGTCAATTATCTTTTTTTTCTCATATATTAACCTCATAACATCTAAACCATGCTAACAGTTAAGACACTGAAGCATGACTGGAGTAACATTAGCCTCATTATCTGCATGTAATGTTAGCAACTGTACATCACATATCAATTATGTTTAACTCCAAAGTTGACCTTATGATGTAACTCAACACAAAGATGTCCTTAAATGAACACTCTCATATGATTTAAAACTTTTAAATCTAAAAAACTAGTTACTACCAAAATATGTTACACTACCTAATTTTTCAAAACTTTTCTTTTGTAGAGAAACACTTAATAAACAAAATCAACTAATATTTCATCACCTCCTAAATTTGAGTGTCCGAATGGCCTTTTTAAAATTAAGAAAACTAAATAGTGTCATTTCACAAATATGAACTTTTTTTCAATTTATATTTTGTAAAAATAATTGATTAACAAGTGGCAGTGAATTAGTAACCAAATAGTACCGATCTTGACCTAATTTTGTGTTAACACTTCATGCTACCTTCACTTCCTCATTGTAAAATACATATCCTGTTTGTGTACATCTAGTTAACACAAGTAATACTGCTGTCTTGTAATGCATGTTCATAAATCTTCCATTTACCATTCAAATATTTTTTCCATGAGTTTTGGTTTTATAACAATGTTGATGATGTTATTGACATTTTTTATAAATCAATCAACAGGAAGATAGGAAAAGTATTTCCTTTAACTTCCCTAACTGTAGAAAAAAAACTATGGTTAAACTGTAATGATTTGAAATATCATTTTATATTTTAAACATACAATTAAAGATTTCCTTTTCACCTTTTATTATAAAATATGAATAATAAATCCACCATCTGTACTGCCTCTCCACAAAAAACTGGTTTTAAAAAACATTTGCCAAATATGCCATAAAATTGAACAGCAACAGTTACTGAGGATTAAATTCAGCGTAAAGTAAACAAGAATGGTTCATCTACTTATACATTCAGATATAAAAACAATGCAAAAAGCTTTAAGACAATAAAATCAATAACTCAGATGTGGCATTAATCATTCATTTCAATGTGATGGCAGCATTTTAGAAAAAAAACCAGATATCAAAATAAGAAAGAATCAACCAATATACCGTGTGTAATAGAAAATCTAATTTTCTGTGATAAACAAGAATGTGTCCAAAATACACGGATGCCCCAAATCCACACAATCATTTTCTATGTTCAGTGAGCCTTGAAAATGGGGGAAAATCTCTAATTTGGCATTAACATTAGAAAGATCATATCATAGGATCAAGTTTCAACTAAGTTTCAAGTTGATTGGCCTTCAACTTCATCAAAAACTACCTCGACCAAAACCTTTAATCTGAAGTGGGACAGACAGACGGATGAACAGACAGAGGCACAGACCAGAAAACATAATGCCCATAAATGGGCATAGAAAAGAACTTTGACAACTATTCTTGTGTTAATCATACCTCCATATACAATACCAAATTGTCCTGAGCCTAATACATCATCAGGATATATCTGATATAGCTGACTTATATCCTGTTCTTCTTCCTTGTTCATACCATTCTCTGAGGATGTATCTACAAGTAACATACAGATGAAATACACGTTATTATAAGCAAGTCAAGACCAAATCTGGAAAGTCAATCATGTCAGTGAAGAAATGGTATCTCATTTAATCATGAAAAAATAATGTATAGAAACAATTTCATTCATTTTATTGAGATCAGGTATTTAATCGTCATTTTGCACTTATTCTTGTTTGCAATGCCTTTCTTGTTATAAAACTGTAGTATCTTTGTATGGAACCAAGCAATTAGTTATTATCAACTTTCTTTTAACACTAGCCAAACTCTCAAAGAAGATTTATTAACAATTTCTGCTTTTGATTATGCTGTTCATTTTTTTCATATAAAGTTTGGTGAT
Organism: Mytilus edulis; assembly: GCA_019925275.1. Taxonomy (NCBI): domain Eukaryota; kingdom Metazoa; phylum Mollusca; class Bivalvia; order Mytilida; family Mytilidae; genus Mytilus; species Mytilus edulis. The sequence continues at coordinate 38,581,719 of CM034350.1, forward strand.
CAAGTATTTTCCAAATAATGCACTTATTCATTTAACATAGAAGGGATGACTTGTAGTAAGTGTTATAATGATAACTTACTTCCTACAACACTGGATGTTGGTGTTACTGGCATCAGTGCCTGTCTGATAGCATGCTCCCAATACTTGGCTTGTTCTAATCCAACACCACTTTCAGGAGATGCAACAATATCCCCTTCTCTGCCTCCAAAAGTTGGGTCCTCACCAATGAAGTATACTGTGGAATTGACCCTCATCTCAAAAACATGTGGTCCGTTGTTTGGGTCTGCATTTGGTCGTATTTTGGCTGGTTCTATGTTTACTATATGTGATAACGGAATCTCCTATAAAATCAAAGGAAACCGTAAACTCTCTTTGTATGAATTTTCAAAGCACTATGTCATTTTACATTTTGGTATCTGATATGTATATAATGGAATGAAATTAACAAAGCTCTCAACTATTGTACCTTGTAGTATCATTGTATGATCTTAACCAAGCTCTAATTTATTTAACTTTGTATTATCTTTGTATATTCACTGTGCTCTAATTCATTTAACCTTGTAGTATGTTTGTAGGATATTAACTGTGCTCTAATTCATTTAACCTTGTAGTATGTTTGTAGGATATTAACTGTGCTCTAATTCATTTAACCTTGTAGTATGTTTGTAGGATATTAACCAAGCTCTAATTCATTTAACCTTGTAGTATGTTTGTAGGATATTAACTGTGCTCTAATTCATTTAACCTTGTAGTATGTTTGTAGGATATTAACCAAGCTCTAATTCATTTAACCTTGTAGTATGTTTGTAGGATATTAACCAAGCTCTAATTCATTTAACCTTGTAGTATGTTTGTAGGATATTAACTGTGCTCTAATTCATTTAACCTTGTAGTATGTTTGTAGGATATTAACATGCTCTAATTCATTTAACCTTGTAGTATGTTTGTAGGATATTAACCAGTGCTCTAATTCATTTAACCTTGTAGTATGTTTGTAGGATATTAACTGTGCTCTAATTCATTTAACCTTGTAGTATGTTTGTAGGATATTAACCCATGCTCTAATTCATTTAACCTTGTAGTATGTTTGTAGGATATTAACGTGCTCTAATTCATTTAACCTTGTAGTATGTTTGTAGGATATTAACCAAGCTCTAATTCATTTAACCTTGTAGTATGTTTGTAGGATATTAACTGTGCTCTAATTCATTTAACCTTGTAGTATGTTTGTAGGATATTAACTGTGCTCTAACTCATTTAACCTTGTAGTATATTTGTATAAAATGTACCAATCTCTTATCTATCGCAGAGCTGTAATTTATTAGTATCTGTGTTTTCGATTTACCAAGCTCTATTTTACTTAACCTTGTAGTATAGGAGATGACTGTATTGAAGGTTAAGCTTTACTTAACCTTGTAGTATAGGAGATGACTGTACTTAACCTTGTAGTATAGGAGATGACTGTACTTAACCTTGTAGTATAGGAGATGACTGTACTTAACCTTGTAGTATAGGAGATGACTGTATTGAAGGTTAAGCTCAGAGGACATCAATTGATGACTTGATGGTCTCAAATTAAGTTTACAAGCGATTCATAAGCTGAGCCAGTAAACAGGTTTTTGCAACCATCAAATCACCAATTGATAATTTTGGAGCTTAAAATACAATATTGTTATCTCTATTCTAATAAAACTGACAGAAATCAACATCAAATCATACATTTGAAATTTGTGATATGTTGTCTGTGCTTACTTTTCATAGCATCACTTGTGACTTAATGCAATGAGAACTTGTTACATTATCCAATCAACATGAATGTTATAAACAATGTTGCATTAGAATAAGTTATCGTACCTTGTAGTATCTAGGCGAGTCTTCTTTTTGAAATAATGTAATGCATTTAGAATCCAATCTCCAATAGTATCTCTTCCTCTGTAAGATATGGAAACAAAAAATTAAGAATATTACATTTTTACTTCAGAAATTAATGCATGTTTTACGTAAATTCTTGAAGTCACATAATGTATGGTAACATTTTCAAGGAAACTAATTTTCATAGTAAGAAAAATTGGTCTTTTTAGTATGCATTCATTTCATGATAGAGAAAGTAAATGTTGGTTTTTGCCATTGTTAACCACCAATGTTTCCTTTGGTTAACAATCTGCTCAACCACCCTCACAGTTATGTGTTATTAATAAAACATCAGATATATCCAAATAATGGGGCTTTTTTTAACATAAAAATACAAATTTCTTGTATAAAATTGAAAAAGGGTCACATGGGAGTGTTGTCAAAGATATTTACTTTTTTTTTTAAATTTGCATATTTCTTGAAGAATCTTGAGAATGTAATGAACTGTGATGTCATAATTGCTAAGTAAACATGCATGCTGTACATGTAAGCTATTTCTTCTTTCTGGAAATGAAAATGAAGTATACCTGCTGATCATTCTGAGTAAAGTGAACCATCCATCCTGCTTTCATAACCTTTGATCCCGTTCTTTTGGTGTGTTTGACTGATTGATAGATTCTCATTAATGGAATGTTACTGCTTTGTGTAGGACTGAAAATAAATAAGACAAAAGTGCACAAACTGAAATGTCTCGCCTTCTTTACTAATCATTGATAATATGTTGATAGTCCTAAATATAAAGCTTTATTACAACTGTCACATAAACTCAACATTAACCAAGAAAACTTATCATTGATCAATGAACCATGAAAATGAGGTCAATATCAGATGAACCATGCCAGGCATTCATGTACAGCTAAAAATTCTTCCATACAACAAATATAGTTGACCTATTGTTTAAAAATTAATAAAAACAGACCAAAACACAAATACTTAATACTTAGCAATGAACTGTGAAAATGAGGTCAAGGTCAAATAAAACCTGTGCGACTGACATATAGATCATAAGATATTCACATACACGAAATATAGTTGACCTATTGCATATAGTATTAGAAAAAATAGAAAACTTAAAAAATTAACTTTGACCACTGAACTGTGAAAATGAGGTCAAGGTCAGATGAAACCTGTCAGCTATACATGTACACCTTACAATCATTCCATACACCAAATATTGTAGACTTATTGCATATAGTATAGGAAAAATAAACCAAAACACAAAAACTTAACTATAACCACTGAACCATGAAAATGAGGCCAAGGTCAGATGACACCTGCCAGTTGGACATGTACACCTTACAATACACCGAATATACTAGACCTAATGCTTATAGTATCTGAGATATGGACTTGACCACCAAAACTTAACCTTGTTCACTGATCCATGAAATGAGGACGAGGTAAGGTGAAAACTGTCTGACGGGCATGAGGACCTTGCAAGGTACGCACATACCAAATATAGTTATCATATTACTTATATAAGAGAGAATTTAACATTACAAAAAATCTTTTTTTTTCAAGTAGTCACTGAACAATGAAAATGAGGTCAAGGATATTGGATATGTGACTGACGAAAGTTCGTAATATGAGGCATCTATATACAAAGTATGAAGCATCAAGGTCTTCTACCTTCTAAAATATAAAGCTTTTAAGAAGTTAGGTAACAATACCGCTGGATCACTATCCCTATGTCCAGCTTTCTGCAACAAAAGTTACAGGCTCGACAAAAACTGGTTCACATTAAAAACAAAAAAGATGGTCTTGCCTCATTATTCAATTATCATAATTTCATGAAAAAAGTTGCAGCTGGTGGATTCATAAAAATAATCAGTAAATTTAATTTGAATTCTCCAACATGTTTAACCAGGTGCTCCGCAGGGCGCAGCTTTATACGACCGCAGAGGTCGAACCCTGAACAGTTGGGGCAAGTATGGACAAAACATTCAAGCGTGATACAGCTCTGAATTTGGATTGTGATCAAATTTTTTACATTACATGGTTTTTTTTTACACAAAACAAATGTCAAGATTTTACAAATCAATTAAAGATTTCTTCTTCAAACTTATTTAAATCTAAAATTAAATAGTTGACACAGCATAGGTTTCTGACACAGAATGAATGTGGTCTAATGAACTTAAAAGTTTTTTTTTGCCTTTGAGAAATTCACTATGCTGTTGAATATTAATCCTCTCAAAAAAATGTTTGAAGAAATTTTCTTTTTATTTATGAAATCTGAAATGAGAAAAATTTAAACCCCCCCCCCCCCCCTTTTTTCACATCCCCGTTTCCCTTTTTCCAAAACTGATATCAATTCAAATTTCTAATGGAGTTTGCAACAATAACTACTCTTTTAAATACATCATAAAATATTAAAATGTAAAATAAAGTGCTTGTTATCACTGAATGGTAAAGATTGGTTGGTAGTAAAAGTGAATATACATTGTTTATTGTATAAAACAATAAAAAAAACTTCATCAGCAACATTTTATATTGGCAAATTTCCAATGAAGTTATTTACATAAAGTTATTGGCAAATAAAAATAGAAAATGACATCATAGTCATGTCTGGCAAATTTCCAACATACATTATCTAAAAACATTTTAGATAAGATAAGGAAAAAAAGCTTCATCAGCAACATTTTATATTGGCAAATTTCCAATGAAGTTATTTACATAAAGTTATTGGCAAATAAAAATAGAAAATGACATCATAGTCATGTCTGGCAAATTTCCAACATATATTATCAACTACTATTATATACAAAGAAAGTATAACTCCAATTGAAAATTAATTGCTATTGCACAATATTGTGCAATTAGATATTTCTTGCTATTGTGAAATACTGTGCAATTGAAAATTTCTTGCTATTGCACAATACTTGATATGGAATCCTGATTTGGACCAACTTGAAAACTGGGCCCATAATCAAAAATCAAAGTACATATTTAGATAAAGCATATCAAATAAGCCCAAGAATTTAATTTTTGTTAAAATCAAACTTAGTTTAATTTTGGACCCTTTGGACCTTAATGTAGACCAATTTGAAAATGGACCAAAAATTAAGAATCTACATACACAGTTAGATTTGGCATATCAAAGAACCCATTTATTCAATTTTTGATGAAATCAAACAAAGTTTAATTTTGGACCCCCATTTGGACCAACTTGAAAACTAGGCCAATAATTAAAAATCTAAGTACATTTTTAAATTCAGCATATCAAAGAACCCCAAGGATTCAATTTTTGTTAAAATCAAACTAAGTTTAATTTTGGACCTTTTGGACCTTAATGTAGACCAATTTGAAAACGGGACCAAAAATTAAGAATCTACATACATAGTTAGATTCGGCATATCAAAGAACCCCAATTATTCAATTTTGATGAAATCACACAAAATTCAATTTTGGACCTTTGGGCCCCTTATTCCTAAACTGTTAGGACCAAAACTCCCAAAATCAAACCAACCTTCCTTTTATGGTCATAAACCTTGTGTTTAAATTTCATAGATTTCTATTTACTTATACTAAAGTTATGGTGCAAAAACCAAAAATAATGCTTATTTGGGCCCCTTTTTGGCCCCTAATTCATAAACTGTTGTGACCTCAACTCCAAAAATCAATTCCAACCTTCCTTTTGTGGTCATAAACCTTGTGCTAAAATTTCATTGATTTCTATTTACCTATACTAAAGTTATTGTGCGAAAACCAAGAATAATGCTTATTTGGGCCCTTTTTTGGCCCTTAATTCCTAAACTGTTGGAACCAAAACCCCCAAAATCAATCCCAACCTTCCTTTTGTGGTCATAAACCTTGTGTCAAAATTTCATAGATTTCTATTCACTTAAACTAAAGTTATAGTGCGAAAACCAAGAAAATGCTTATTTGGGCCCTTTTTGGCCCCTAATTCCTAAAATGTTGGGACCAAAACTCCCAAAATCAATCCCAACCTTCCTTTTGTGGTCATAAACCTTGTGTTAAAATTTCATTGATTTCTATTCATTTTTACTAAAGTTAGAGTGCGAAAACTAAAAGTATTCGGACGACGACGACGAAGACGCAGACGACGACGCTAACGTGATAGCAATATACGACCAAAAAATTAAAATTTTTGCGGTCGATAAAAATTGAACCCATTTTTTTAATCACATCCCCCTTTCCCTTATTCCAAAACTAATCTCAATTAAAATTTCTAATGGAGTTTGCAACAATAACTACTCATTTAAATACATCATAAAATATTAAGATGTAAAAAAACTGCTTGTTATCACTGAATGGTAAAGATTATTTTAATTTATCAGTTGGTAGTAAAAAGTGAATATACATTGTATATTGTATATAACAAAGATTTAAGTTGATTCTGGAGAAAGAAAGATAACTCCAATTAAAAAAAAATCTTGCTATTGCACAATATTTTGCAATTAGATATTTCTTGCTTACTATTCTGGACAAAGAAAGATAACTCTAATTATTTTTTTTTAGCTATTTCACAATATTGTGCAATTAGATATTTCTTGCCATTGCGCAATACTGTGCAATTGAAAAGACTTGCTATTGCACAATACTTAATATAATAATTTTAGATCCTGATTTGGACCAACTTGAAAACTGGGCCCATAATAAAAAATCTAAGTACATTTTTGGATTCAGCATATCAAAGAACCCCAAGATTTCAATTTTTGTTAAAATCAGACTAAGTTTAATTTTGGACCCTTTGGACTTTAGTGTAGACCAATTTGAAAACAGGACCAAAAATGAAGAATCTACATACACAGTTAGATTTGGTATATCAAAGAACCCCATTTATTCAATTTTTGATGAAATCAAACAAAGTTTAATTTTGGACCCCGATTTGGACCAACTTGAAAACTGGGCCAATAATCAAGAATCTAAGTACATTTTTAGATTCAGCATATCAAAGAACCTAACTGATTCATTTTTTGTCAAAATCAAACTAAGTTTAATTTTGGACCCTTTGGACCTTAATGTAGACCAATTTGAAAACGGGACCAAAAGTTAAGAATCTACATACACAGTCATGACAGTTAGATTCGGCATATCAAAGAACCCCAATTATTCAATTTTGATGAAATCAAACAAAGTTTAATTTTGGACCCTTTGGGCCCCTTATTCTGTTGGGACCAAAACTCCCAAAATCAATACCAACCTTCCTTTTATGGTCATAAACCTTGTGTTTAAATTTCATAGATTTCTATTTACTTATACTAACGTTATGGTGCGAAAACCAAGAAAAATGCTTATTTGGGTCCCTTTTTGGCCCCTAATTCCTAAACTGTTGGGACCTAAACTCCCAAAATCAATACCAACCTTCCTTTTGTAGTCATTAACATTGTGTTTAAATTTCATTGATTTCTTTTTACTTAAACTAAAGTTATTGTGCGAAAACCAAGAATAATGCTTATTTGGGCCCTTTTTTGGCCCCTAATTCCTGAACTGTTGAAACCAAAACTCCCAAAATCAATCCCAACCGTTCTTTTGTGGTCATAAACCTTGTGTCAAAATTTCATAGATTTCTATTAACTGAAACTAAAGTTAGAGTGCGAAAACCAAGAAAATGCTTATTTGGGCCCTTTTTGGCCCCTAATTCCTAAAACGTTGGGACCAAAACTCCCAAAATCAATACCAACCTTCCTTTTGTGGTCATAAACCTTGTGTTAAAATTTCATAGATTTCCATTCACTTTTACAAAAGTTAGAGTGCGAAAACTAAAAGTATTCGGACGACGACACTGACGACGACGACGACGCCAACGTGATAGCAATATACGACGAAAATTTTTTCAAATTTTGCGGTCGTATAAAAATGGGGGACACATGTTGATTTTGTTAATCAAGGCAAGGTCCTCATATTTAAACCCACAGTTTTTGTATGTATGAGTTTTCATAATAGTTAAGAATATATATGATAACAAGAAGTAATTGTAACAGGATGCTGTTACAAAGTCTCCCATAACTCACCATTCCTATGGTCCCAGTATTCATTTGATTCGTTTAATTGTCCCATACAAGAATATATATGGTTTAGGGGTGGAGATCTTGACCGTTTACAAGTTTTCCAACAAGAGGGGATGGGGTGACGCCCTCGGGACTTCTTTTTTATTTCATTTGATTTGTTTTATTTTCCCCTGCAAGAATATATATGGTTTAGGGGTGGGGATCTGGACCGTTTACAAGATAACAGCACATTCTCAAATTGAATGGGGTGGGGGGGACCCCTAGGGACTTCTTTTTAATTTCATTTCATTTGTTTTATTGTCCCATTCAAGAATATATATGGTTTAGGGGTGGGGATATGAACTGTTTACAAGACAATAGCACATCCTGAAATTGAACAGGGTGGGGTGACCCCCAGGAACTTACCCAATTTGTTTTATTGTCCCATACAAGAATAATATGGTTTAGGGGTGGGGATCTTGACCGTTTACAAGTTTACAAACAGAAGGGGGTGGGGTAGACCCCAGGGACTTCCCTTTAATTTCATTACATTTGTTTTATTGTCCCATTCAAGAATATATATGGTTTAGGGGTGGGGATCTGGACTGTTAACAAGTTAATAGCACATTCTGAAATTGAACGGGGTTGAGGTGACCTCCAGGGACTTCCCTTTAATTTCATTTGATTTGTTTTATTGTCCCATTCAAGAATATATATGGTTTATGGGTGGGGATAAGGACTGTTTACAAGATAATAGCACATTCTGAAATTGAACGGGGTGGGTGACCCCCAGGGACTTACCCTATATTTCATGTCATTTGTTTTATTGTCCTATGATCATTTCTGAAGACTGCAAGTGTCTATCACTTACAGTTTTCAAGTTATATTCATTTGGAAATGCTAGAAAATAAAATCCCATAGGGTTCTATAGTAAACCCCTTCCTTCTTTCTGCCCCCCCCCCCCCCCCCCCCCGCCCCCCCCCCAAAAAAAAAAATACCCCTTAATAGACCCAACACAAACGAAAGATTGATGGCTCACCTAAACATATTAGTCTAACATTCTATGAAACCCCAAGTTAATCTGACCAGCGGTTTTGGAGAAACGCTGCAGACAAGTTCATTTTTAAAGTGGCGGAAGAAAAAGAAAACGAAAAAGAAAAAGAAAAAAAAAAAAAAGAAAAAGAAGAATAATAAAAATAATAAGAACTGAGCAAAAACAATAAGTCTCCAAACTTTGTTTGGGAGACTTAATTAATTATGAAAGAGACAATTTCAGTAAAAATATAATTGTCCTTTGGAAATACATAATCTATATTTAGGCTGTTCTTTTGAACAATACTTAAGGAAAGCACATTAGCAATGAGGTAACAACCTATAGAGGCAATTTTTAACCCTGGCAGCACTATTGATTTTTTAAGTGAAAATAAATACTAAGGATCCTTGAGGATAATTGAGACCATATTAAGTGTCAACTGGCCCAGGATCCCAAAGAAGATGATATTTTTTATTACCTAAGAGGGGGTTTCTGTTGAGTATTGTCCTCATCATCTTCTTCTTGAAGAGGCATTTCATCCTCCTGTATATCTGTATAATTAGTATCAACAGAGCCATCCATTTCAGATGTTATACTCTGTTCTTGGCTCACTGAATATAGAAATAATCACTGTTAATCAAAATTCAGCTGCACAGACAAAAGCATCCCCCCCCCCCAAACCAGATTCAGATTCAGACACCTAATGTTTTTAAATTTGTCATTTTTTTGTTTGTTTAAAGACTGCTAAAGATTTCAAAGAATGAGTTATTTTATGCCATTTTCAATTTTTCATTTTTTTTTCATTTCCGATGAAAATGTAACAATAACCTCATCAAATGAGGACAAAATTAAATATTGAAATAACATTGCACCAACATTCAAATGATCCAATTCTGAATTGACTTCTATTCATTATCATGAGATTTAAAGTCAGATAAAAAGTGCTTTTTTTTTTTAATTTGACTAATTAGAATTTATCATTTTGAAAAATTAAATTATAGCTATAAGAGAAATAAAAAATTGGAATCAAAGTGTCATTCCTGAGTCAGGAACCTGATGTTCAGTGGTTGTCATTTGTTGATGTGGTTCATAAGTGTTTCTTGTTGGTTTTTTTTAAAGATAAGATAGTTGGTTTTTCCATATAAATGGTTTTACACTAGTCACTTTGGGGCCCTTCATAGCTTACTGTTTGGTGTGAGTGAAGTCTCTGTGTTGAAGACCTTACTTTAACCTATAATGGTTTACAAATTGTGACTTGGATGGAAAGTTGTCTCATTGGCACTCATACCACATAAATTGTATATACATTTCAATCATCATTCATGGACTATGAAAATTTTGATTCTTTAATGTTACATAATGAACATTATTTTCTTGATTCTTAAATGTTGAAGCTATTAATGACTTACATCCCACTTTTGGTAATTCCCCTGCACAATCCTTTGGAACTTGTGGTGCACATTTTTTGTGACAATTAAACTTGCAATCTGAAAATAAAATGAATTCCATGTTACAATATTATGTATGAGACATCGGGTGAGGAGTTTAAAACAAATAATAAAATAAAGGAAATTGAACTGATTCAAATACATATGAAACGATAATGCTGACTAATTTTGAGGTCCTTCTGTTCAATGTTTTTTTTTTAGGTTTTTTTATAGAAAAGTTGACAAATATTTTGACAGACTCAATGGAAATGAGATTTGCCAATGCTAATACAACTGCAAACTGAATAATATTACTGAATTATCATTAGTAGTTACCCTTAAACTGAATTAATTAGATTCAGTATTATTTGTTGGATACTAATTGTGGTGAATTTCATAGGTATAGGAGAAGACAAAATAAATGTTTCTATAGATTGGTTTGCAGCCTTTGGTAAACCCATGAAAAGGAATAGTTCCACAATCCACAAAAATTGTTACACATGAAAACAAATGAATACACAGTACTTTCACAAATTGTTGATATTGTCGTGGTCTCTGGAAACAGCATGTCCATCATACCTTTCACAACTTTTTTGAAGACAAATTGATAAAATGACTACCAGGGTACCCCTTTTGTAAATGAAGCAAACTTCATGTTCTGCATTGGAAAAAAATCCTAATTAATTAGGACATGAAAAAAATTCTCAATGCAATAACATGCTATAGATTTTTATAAAATTCAACATATTACAGATCTTCATTTTTCAAGACTGCATTTGAATTTTGTTGTGACCTCAGAATGCCTTTCTCTATCTTTTCTTAAGTAGAATGACCGCTATTTCAGCATAATCGATGCTGGATATAACATGATTTTACAATTACCCACCACTCTCTATTTATATATATATTCATTTTCACTAATTTTATATGTAGTGAAATATAATCTTGAGATTATTGACAATACAATATCTAATTGTACATGACAGAATGAAATCCTATACTTACTAAAAAAAAATCCCATTAATTAAAAAAGTCATCCCATGGCATCTATCAATAGAGTATACATTTGTACATCAGTTATAAATATTGTTTGTATCTTTCGGCAATGGCAACATATAATGACTAGCACATACAATCATTCAACCAATCATTCTGACATTATGTTTACTGACCATTTATTTATTTTCGAGGATACTAATATATTTGCTGATTGAAGAAAAAATGTATTCTAAATAATATTTGATTTCATGGTTTTGGCTATGTCTTCATTTAAGCCTTTAGTAAAAAAAATTGAACATGTTGAACACTTTTAATAATAAACAGCTGCGCCATGAGCGCATGATACGCCCGACGTCTTGTGTGGAAGTTTTATGCAATAATAGTTTCTGAGATAGTTTTAAGCAATAACCATTTATTGTTTTTGAGACACGGCGGGACATGTGAAACCCCCCTCCACCCTGTTTTTTTTTTACAAATATCACTAAAATAAAATTTTGAATCAAACCAAAAAGTATACAGATCTTTAAATTAGTATAACAAAGAAGTGTGTACAGTTTCAAGCAATAATCATAAATTGTTTTTGAGATACAGCGCGACTTGTAAAAAAAACCCTCCCCTTTTTTACAAAATACTCAATAACTCAAAAATAAAATTTTGAGTCATCACCAAAAAGTATACAGATATTAAGATTAATATAACAAAGAAGTGTGTAAAGTTTTAAGCAATAATCATAAATCGTTTTTGAGATACGGCACGACTTGTAAAAAAACCCTCCCCCTTTTTTGCAAAATACTCAATAACTCAAAAATGAAATTTTGAATCATCACCAAAAAGTATACAGATATTAAAATTAATATAACTAAGAAGTGTGTAAAGTTTTAAGCAATAATCCTAAATCGTTTTTGAGATACGGCGCGACATGTAAAAAAACCCTTCCCCTTTTTTACAAAATACTCAAAAACTCAAAAATGAAATTTTGAATCATCACCAAAAAGTATACAGATATTAAGATTAATATAAATAAGAAGTGTGTAAAGTTTTAAGCAATAATCAAGAAACGTTTTTGAGATACGGTGCGACATGTGAAAAAAAGCACACCCCTGTTTTAGTTACAAAGTGCCGTAACTCAAAAAGTTTAAATCTTATTTTCACCAAAAAGTATACAGATCATTTGACCATCATAAGAAACAACTATATTAAGTTTCATGAAATTTGGATAAGTCGTTCTCAAGTTACGGTGCGACATGTTTACGCCGGACAGACGGACAGACGGACGGACGGACAGACAGACGGACGGACACCGGACATTTGTATACCATAATACGTCCCGTCAAAATTTTGACGGGCATATAAAAACAAGGTTTACCTTTCATCCGAAAATCCAGGAAAATTGGTATCGCACAACTAATAATAAATCCAAAGTACTTGTCTTATACGTACCTTTACACTGTACTCCCTGTCTAAACAGGCCCTTTAAAAGTTTTCTACACCACTGACAAATTGTTGGCCTTGTGTAATTGTGCACAACAAATGTATGAGGCACTTTAATTCGACCTAAGACCTCTCTTTCCATCCAAATTGGTCGGCCACTCCAAGATTTGGAACGATTACTGCGTGCATCTCCTCCTAAACTCAAAGACAGGGATGGTTGGCCAGAGACCATAAGTGCCTAAAATTAAAAAAATTAAAAACAAAAACAAAATTTATTTATGATTAAAAACACATGTGATCAAAATAAATTAAAAAAAATATTGCATAGTTTCCTTTTTACGCTAAATAATGATGTGGGGTTCTCAGAAACATAAGTATCTATCAAACAAATTCAAGGTAATCATTTGAATTACAACTATTTCTTTGTATTCACTGCTCTGAAATGTGATCATTATGTATATATAAAATATATCGTACTGAGTTTAGAACAAGAGAAGTACAATTTATCCAGTTTTTGCTCAATGTTTCACTATCAAAACTTGAATGAGACTGAGTTCAGAAATAAAGAAGTTTGTGCGATAGGAGCTCAGCTCTATTGGTAATGATAAGGAAACCAACAATGCCAAGAAAAACCAGTGTTTACAGTTGATGCATAAATATTTGAAAATTGAAAACACAACAAAAACATATAGAGCTTAGGGTTTAACAAACTAAATATTCAAGCCAGAAAGGTTATTTGTCATAAAAAGCATATGATAAAGTTGGGTTTTTTGCAAACCCCTGTGCATATATTAATGTCATTAAAAGTTTTGGTAAGTTGGCATGTCTTCATTTAATTTGGTGGAATGTTATATGCTAATTTTATTGTCATATATTCTGCAGGTTTTTTTGCAACATGAACTCAGGTTATAAATCGTTTCAATTACTTGTTGTAATTGTCAGGTGAAACTTCAGTCATTTCAAGTTATGAGTGATCATTGCAGTATTTCTATGAAAATATAATGATTTCCTCATCAAAAAGACGCTGCAAATATTTGAAAATGATTTTCTAAAAAAACCTCAGTTTATCTTCAAATTCAATTACAGAATTTTGCTGAGAATGTTATTGGTTTAGTTTACCTTTTATCCGAATTAAAAATCTTTAAGAATTCATGTTTCATGATATGTCAAATGTTCAAGATTCCAAAGATAGGAAATCTATAGATTTATTCAGGTCAATACAGGTTATGTCTATCATTAACTTGTGCATAATAAAATAATATAACCATTTATTGCCATTTTTATTATTTGTTGCCTATATTTGTTATCATTACAAACAATGGAAGAATATAAATAACATGGACTGCTATTTTTTATCATTAATCCCTTTATTTTTACTTTTTCATATTGAATTTAGGCATAAGAGGTGGTAGATTTTTAATGAAGAAGCTACATCCTTACAATACTATTATTGTAAACTTACAAAATCAGTCGTCATTCCTAATGTTAAGTTACAAAATCAGTTGCTTTCTCTAATTAATGTTACAAATCAGTTACCATGTCTAATCTAAAGTTACAAGATCAGTTACAATTCCTAATTTAAAGTTTAAAAAATAGTTACCTTTTCAAATTTAAAGTTATAAAATCAGTAACTCTTTCTGATTTTAAGTTACAAAATCAGCTACTCTTTCTAATCTAAAGTTATTAAATCAGTTACCATTACTAATTTAAAGTTACAAAATCAGTTGCCATGTCCAATTTAATGTTACAAAATAAGTTGCCATTCTTAATTTAAAGTTACAAAATCAGTTGCCATTCTTAATTTTAAGTTACAAATGCAGTTACCATTACTAATTTTATTTTACAAAATAAGTTACCATTCTTAATTTTAAGTTTCAAATTCAATTTCAGTTACCATTCTTTATTTAAAGTTACAAATTCAGTTACCATTACTAATTTAAAGTTATTAAATAAGTTGCCCATTCCAAATTTAAAGTTACAAAATAAGTTGTCATTCCAAATCAAAAGTTACAAAGTAAGTTGCCATTCTTAATTTTAAGTTTACAAATTCAGTTACCATTCCAAATTTAAAGTTACAAAATAAGTTGCCATTCCAAATTTAAAGTTACAAAATAAGTTGCCATTCTTAACTTTAAGTTACAAATTCAGTTATCATTACTAATTTAAAGTTACAAAATAAGTTGCCATTCTTAATTTAAAGTTACAAAATAAGTTGCCATTCTTAATTTAAAGTTACAAAATCAATTGCCATTCTTAATTTTAAGTTACAAATTCAGTAACCATTCCAATTTTAAAGTTACAAAATAAGTTGCCATTCCAAATTTAAGTTACAGAATCAGTTACCACTCCTTTTTGAAATTACAAAATCAGTTGTCATGTCTAATTCAATCTTACAAAATCAGTTGCCATGTCTAATCTAATGTTACAAAATCAGCTTCTATTTATCCAATTTAAAGTTATGAGATCAGTTAAGTTACCATTTATCTAATCAGTAACTAAATCATACCATCAATTTAAAGTTTCAAAATCAATAACCACATCAGTTACCATTATGATTTTAGGTTTTAATGATAGTGAATTCATATAATTAGCAAGTTTACTTTGACAATCTTTACTGAAAATCATTAATATCTGATGTTTATACATCATTTGGAATTTCTCTTGATTTCAAGAAACAATACCAGTAAAATATTTGTTTTACTTTTCTTTATATATAACAAAACATGTTTTAAAATCCAATTATCTATAAACTATATATATATATGGATGAGACATTTGTTTGTCCCCTGGATAGATCTAATCACGTACTAATTATCATGATGGATATTAACACCTGGTCTAAGCTTCGAAGAACAGGTGACAAATAATGATCTAATACACAGACAGACACTTAGTCAATATCTAGCCATCTGTAATATCATTTCATCGATTTTTCTACCTAGCTATTAATGCCATGTAAGCTAGCTTTCACTTTTAGTGATCCAAGACTGTGATTGCTTTAATTAAGAACTTAGATATTGGTCACTTAATGATCCTACATCACTGACAAACTATTCTGCATTTATATGAATTTACAATGTTGGTATTGACTTTACATAATGTACCATGACCATGAACTTCATGTTGACAGAAAAAAAACTTAAAACTGCACAATTTTTATTATTCAATTTCAACACAAATCTTTTTTTAAAAAGCAATTGTTCTGTCAGTCAGAACTAATCTGGATTCACATGCATTCCGTTTCTATTAAGTTGGGATTCCCTGATTAACATGGAGATCTATTCAATTGACTGGCTAAACATAAATTTTACCATTTATTTCTATTTGTGCAGTAAAACAGACCCATAACAACAGGTTCCTTCACGTAAAAGACAAAGTTTAGCACAAAGGAAAACTCAGATAAAAAAATTATTAAAATATTTCTAAAATAGGAAGTGAAAATCTTAAATTTGTTAAATCCAAATGCAAATTTAATTACATTGCAGGAAAACTGTAGACACAAAGTAGTTAACTTGTCTGTTGTTCAGATGGAGAGGAGTGATAACTAAACTTGCTTTAGCCCAGTCTATCACTGGGTTAGATACTATGTTCAAAGTCAAATTATTCACAGCAGATTGACAAATTGCCAATGTTTTTATTACCTAACATTCTATAGTTAATGCTATAAAAGACTTGCACAAGGTTCTTAGAAAACATCTTATGGTCAGACGAATGTCAACATCATGTAATTGCTGTCTCTCATGGCCTTATAACGATCAATACAGGTGGGAAGAGAAGGTAATAAAAATAGCAAACATTAATGTTTTGTAATGTTGTTTCATCAGACAACTTTTGTGTAAGGACCATTTTTGTTTAAATTTATCCTGCGTAATAAATATTATAGTTTCAAAACAGGTAGATAATTTACTTAATAATTACAAGAAAATGTAAAATGACCTTATTACACTAACATAACTGATTTGGGATATATGTATAGATTAAAATATGCCTCAATGATATTGGTGATGAGGATTAAAAATATTGCCTATTGAATTTGTTACTTTTAAAATAGACATTTAGCATTAACGAATTGGGGTTTTTAAAAGATGCAACAGTATTTTAAGAAGAAACTTTAATTCTTGAATTCAACACAACCGTTCTATTTGTCAAATTCCTACTACTTCATAGTATAGAATATAATAAGAATATAAGGTAAGATTGCCAATATAGTTCGACAACTATCCATCAGGGACAAAATGACAAACATGTAAATAACTTTGATTTTTTAAATTTTTTTTTTATTTAATAAGGATTGATTATCAAATGTAGTTTTTTGTTTTTGGGAAATTTATTGTTGATGGCTAATCTTTGATAGTCTCTTAATTCTATTCATAACTTCTTTGGATCAGTCTCACTTTAGAATAGAACCAGGTGCTCCGCAGGGCGCAGCTTTATACGACCGCAGAGGTCGAACCCTGAACAGTTGGGGCAAGTATGGACAAAACATTCAAGCGTGATACAGCTCTGAATTTGGATTGTGATCAAATTTTTGACATTACATGTTGTTTTTTTTTACACAAAACAAATGTCAAGATTTTACAAATCAATTAAAGATTTCTTCTTCAAACTTTTTAAATCTAAAATTAAATAGTTGACACAGCATAGGTTTCTGACACAGAATGAATGTGGTCTAATGAACTTAAAAGGTTTTTTTTGCCTTTGAGCAATTCACTATGCTGTTGAATATTAATCCTCTCAAAAAAATGTTTGAAGAAATTTTCTTTTTATTTATGAAATCTGAAATGAGAAAAATTTAAACCCCCCCCCCCCCCCTTTTTTTTCACATCCCCCGTTTCCCTTTTTCCAAAACTGATATCAATTCAAATTTCTAATGGAGTTTGCAACAATAACTACTCTTTTAAATACATCATAAAATATTAAAATGTAAAATAAAGTGCTTGTTATCACTGAATGGTGAAGATTGGTTGGTAGTAAAAGTGAATATACATTGTTTATTGTATAAAACAATAAAAAAAACTTCATCAGCAACATTTTATATTGGCAAATTTCCAATGAAGTTATTTACATAAAGTTATTGGCAAATAAAAATAGAAAATGACATCAAAGTCATGTCTGGCAAATGTCCAACATACATTATCTAAAACATTTTAGATAAGATAAGGAAAAAAAGCTTCATCAGCAACATTTTATATTGGCAAATTTCCAATGAAGTTATTTACATAAAGTTATTGGCAAATAAAAATAGAAAATGACATCATAGTCATGTCTGGCAAATTTCCAACATATATTATCAACTACTATTATATACAAAGAAAGATAACTCCAATTGAAAATTAATTGCTATTGCACAATATTGTGCAATTAGATATTTCTTGCTATTGTGCAATACTGTGCAATTGAAAATTTCTTGCTATTGCACAATACTTGATATGGAATCCTGATTTGGACCAACTTGAAAACTGGGCCCATAATCAAAAATCAAAGTACATATTTAGATAAAGCATATCAAATAAGCCCAAGAATTTAATTTTTGTTAAAATCAAACTTAGTTTAATTTTGGACCCTTTGGACCTTAATGTAGACCAATTTGAAAACTGGACCAAAAATTAAGAATCTACATACACAGTTAGATTTGGCATATCAAAGAACCCATTTATTCAATTTTTGATGAAATCAAACAAAGTTTAATTTTGGACCCCCATTTGGACCAACTTGAAAACTAGGCCAATAATTAAAAATCTAAGTACATTTTTAAATTCAGCATATCAAAGAACCCCAAGGATTCAATTTTTGTTAAAATCAAACTAAGTTTAATTTTGGACCCTTTGGACCTTAATGTAGACCAATTTGAAAACGGGACCAAAAATTAAGAATCTACATACATAGTTAGATTCGGCATATCAAAGAACCCCAATTATTCTTTTTTTGATGAAATCACACAAAGTTCAATTTTGGACCCTTTGGGCCCCTTATTCCTAAACTGTTAGGACCAAAACTCCCAAAATCAAACCCAACCTTCCTTTTATGGTCATAAACCTTGTGTTTAAATTTCATAGATTTCTATTTACTTATACTAAAGTTATGGTGCAAAAACCAAAAATAATGCTTATTTGGGCCCCTTTTTGGCCCCTAATTCATAAACTGTTGTGACCTCAACTCAAAAAATCAATCCCAACCTTCCTTTTGTGGTCATAAACCTTGTGTTAAAATTTCATTCATTTCTATTTACTTATACTAAAGTTATTGTGCGAAAACCAAGAATAATGCTTATTTGGGCCCTTTTTTGGCCCTTAATTCCTAAACTGTTGGAACCAAATCTCCCAAAATCAATCCCAACCTTCCTTTTGTGGTCATAAACCTTGTGTCAAAATTTCATAGATTTCTATTCACTTAAACTAAAGTTATAGTGCGAAAACCAAGAAAATGCTTATTTGGGCCCTTTTTGGCCCCTTATTCTTAAAATGTTGGGACCAAAACTCCCAAAATCAATCCCAACCTTCCTTTTGTGGTCATAAACCTTGTGTTAAAATTTCATTGATTTCTATTCACTTTTACTAAAGTTAGAGTGCGAAAACTAAAAGTA
Source organism: Mytilus edulis (assembly GCA_019925275.1). NCBI lineage: Eukaryota > Metazoa > Mollusca > Bivalvia > Mytilida > Mytilidae > Mytilus > Mytilus edulis. The sequence continues at coordinate 38,601,054 of CM034350.1, forward strand.
TTCGGACGACGACGACGCCAACGTGATAGCAATATACGACAAAAAAATTAAAATTTTTGCGGTCGTATAAAAAAAGGCAATGTTGATGGATGGATGTTTAAGGTCCAGTGCCAAATTAAATGTATATTCAGGACAAGAGCATGAGAATATGATGAGTATAAATCCTGCTCGTAAATCTATCATGAGCTCTATCCATTACACAACAAAATAAGTTGTACACTTAATAAATAAAAAGTTTAAACAATTGTCACAAGATGTATAGATAATGGCTTTGTTCGAATGATACTACAGATTCATTTCCACTTTTAACTGGTGTGTTTATTTCCTCTCAATGACATTAATCAGTACAACAACAGAATTCACAACACTAAACTTTAAGATAATTTAAACCTCTGTATAAGACATAAAATCTAACTTTATAAAAAAAAAAATGTAGAACATCAAAAGCAAAAAAAGCTTAAAAGGATAAAACAAAGAGTAGCGGTCTGTCGGGGGAATATCTGAAATCATTGAATTGTGAAACTGTACTAAAGGTGAAGGAGTTTACACTTAGATTGACTTCCTGACCACTTGGGATTCTTAGTCTACTGAACAATCTAATTGACCTTTGACATATACCAGTAAATGAATTTAGATATATCTTGATTACATGTATCGAAATGTAAAATATATTAATCTTCAATTGAATATAACCTTAACCTGGGTAATCAATTCCACTAAATTCTATCCTGCCTACATTCACCTGTTTTTCATAAGTAAAAGTGGCAAAAAAGATGTTAGATGCAAAATTTGAGAAGTGATTATAAAGTTTCCAAAAGATAAACTTGATAAACTGAATGAGACAAAGTACATGTCAAGGAAGATTCAGAACAGCATACCAAAAGAATTGGTCTTTTCTTCTTTAATAATACAACTAATAATTTGTTTACATCCCAACAGTGTAAAATTGAGTTTTGGTCACAGCAGCATCAATGTACTGTGGACTTTTTTTGATACTCTATACAGAGAAATATCATATGTTGTAACAGAACCTTCTCAAAACCTGATTTAATTGCAAAAAAATGTTCTCTAGTCTCTATGAAGAGACTACTTTGGGAAAATTTCATATGAACAATCTTAGGTTCAGATATCAACAAAACGCACAGCTTGTCACTAAAGTTTAAATTGAAGTTCATAGTGATCTGGATGTAGTTAGCTCAGTATAAATTTGGACAAACCAGAAATTTAATAGCTACAAATGAACCCTTTGGAAATATGCAGCTATGACAACTATACAAAATTTAATAAAATTTTCCTATTAAAAACAACCTATAAAATACCCAAAGCATACAACTTCTGTAAATTAAGCCTTTTTACGGTAATAACTAAATCTTGTTAACATGATAGAAATCATGTTTTGTAAGTCTAACTTTTGACAACAAAAATTAAATTAATATTCTTTCACTATTTTATCTAAGATTACTTACACATTCTTTTTTCTAAAGATCTCTGAATTGTTGTTATGTCAGTAACCTTACAACCTTTTTTAAGATTTCAGAAATACATGTTCATATTATAAATATATTAAATAATATAAGAAAGCTATTTATAGAATAATGCAAACTATTGATATCCACATTACAACAAATGACAACATTGAGTAATGTAATATGGATATCTTACGTATGGTATTCCTGATTCTACCTGTGCTGTGCCTTCCACTGCTAATGAGTCACATTTCTCTCGCACTGGGTTGGGATATGTGATACTACTGGATGATGGTCGCCGCTGTCTGTCATATGAGCAATTATTTGGAATCTTAAAGGCACAACGTTTATGGAAATTCAAGCCACAACCTACAAAAATATAATACAGTATAATCACAATTTATGAAAAAGAAGTTTTAGAATAGAAAAGAGGGACCGTTCAGGTTTAATATCAAGCATTACAAGATTTTGAATTTTATTAAAAGGTATCAAAATTTAATAAATATATTGGCCTTTCACAAATATAATAATCAGCACGGAATTTACTTTTGGCTTGACTTTGTGAAGCAGAATAGAATATCAAGTGCTAATGAACATATTTGGGTACCCAAAGATTTAGTTTTGTTTCATAAAACAAACTTCTAATGATGTTAAAGGTATAAAACAAGCTTATTTGTTAATTTTACAACTTTTATTTCAAGTTTTAATCTTTGACCTGAGGGCTAAAGAATTTACAAATACATTTTGAAGTCACTAAAATTGTGTCACTTTTAAAGTTAACGCATAGTGGTTTTAGAAATAGATTTTTTATATTGTTCAAGGTAACTTTAAACACCAGTATATATTTAAATGGGATACATTTTAAAAAGAACTTGAAAATTATATTTATACAGTTATGTATATACCGCATCTTTGACTGAAGCATTGTTTTAAACATTGTATTTGGGATGTACAAACAATAAGAATTAACAATTAGAAACATGGTTGATAACCATTATAACACCAGGATTTGAATAACATCAAGTCATTGTACATGTACAAAGGGAATCATATTAGACTGTAAACTCCCTCACTACATGCACTTCACCTGTTGTAATGAACCCAGATCAATATTTATGATTTTCAACCAGAAAAGAAGAGTAACTTTTATATCCGAGATTATTAGACCCAGGGGATTTAACTATAAACTTTATAGCCTTCTAGTTTTATAAGTGGAAAAACTATGGACAATGAAGATTGCATACTCGATACTAGACTGGTGGTTTATGGTTATGGTGTGTGTAAGCTATACTATATCACAAGGATCTTTGAAAATAAGTTTGAATATACTTTGTAAGTTGTCTGTCTCATTTATAACGTAAACAGAAATAAACTCAAACGTTGCTTCTAAAATATATAATGACATATTACCACGTCTACAAAAATACAGTTTTCTGGGAAGATGTTTTTTTTCTAAATATTGACAATAGTATTATTAACCTTCACACTTCAGCCCTTGTTTGACAAGTCCCCACAACATCTCTCCACAGAAATCACAGAAATGTGGAGATTTGTAGGAATGAACAAACAGTAGATGTGGCTTGATCTGTAAGTCTTCCATTGTTGTTTGTGCTGCAACAGAAAACAAGAAATAAAATAGATAAATATAAGTAATGGATCACATTACAACACGTATGTAAATATAATTGGAATATTACATTTAATATGAAAGGTGATAGTTTTCTTTATATATTTCCTTGCACTATCTGTTCTGTCTTTAGTTCTGATCATGACCAGCTTAATTATTATAATCCCCTGAAATAAAGCAAAGCTACATTCTGATCTATTTTCTTATATATATCTCCATGCTTTCACTCCAATGAGCAAGACAATTAGTGAAAACAAAACAATCCAGTTACTGTGAATTCATTAATATTCGTTGGATACCAATTTTCGTGGTTTCCATGGGTACAGGTGAACCACGAATTTAAATGTTCAACGAATAACAAATTTTGTATTAGGATGTGTGCAGACTTTGGCAAAACCACGAAATCAAATATCCACGAAAAGGCAAGTTTTCAGCAATCCACGAAAATTGGTATCCACAGTATTTAAAGCTGTCATTGAGCAATGAAAATATCTAAGGAAAACTTTGTATCATGAGGCATATATATACATGGAATGCAGTATCTTCAACCTTAAAGTTTATAAAGCTTTCTTCAAATAGTTTACTGTCTGACCCTAACATTTTAGACAAATGATGCAGACGAGTCAAAACATTTACAGTGCAGCTATCAACAAGGTGACCTCTATAACTTAACAAGGAAATAAAAGATAGCACATAATTTGAAAATGTTCTCTCTACTAAGAAACAAGTTAAGGTAGTTACAATTGTTAGTCGAAGAAACAGTAGATGTGACAACAAAAAAACAAAGAAAATGGACTTTTGACAGAAGGTAAACTTTGAATCAAAAGTCAAATGCAGAGCTCAAAAAATAAACAAAAAACAGGCATCAAACCTAAAAAAAATATATTAGAAGTCTCAACATAAAATTGCACTGAAATAGTTTACTTGGGAGGCCAGCAATTATGTAAAATAATTTAATTATCAGAAGAAAAAAATTAGTTTCTATTATCAGGACTGTAGCCCTTGCTGTTGAAATGTTTATATACAACTTCCTGGTGTCAGTCCACTTTTTACTGGAGTTATTTCCCTTTAATGAAGATTTTTACCAATTTTTTTGTTTATGTCTTAAACCTTCAATCTTATAATAATATCCTTTCAACTTTTTTTCACTGTATTATTTCTGCTTATGACAGACCAATATAAAAGGCAGGATTGAAAATAATGTCATATATCCATTTTTTTCACAAGGAACATTATTTTGCACATATAATAATAAACTGTAAATTCATATGTACATCTTTATGGTAGTTTTGCAACAAAATTATTTAGTTATTAAACAATTAAACACTCAAAGAGAAAGTAGTCATATTGAGTGTTATGTCAACCATACTTTAATAATATAACTAATTCAGTCATGGCCATCTTAGGTTAATTTACACATGTGGAAATGTGGGGGAGAGTTGAATAATAGAAAATAATTATAGTAAATAGTGAATGGGCGTGTAATAAAAACTAATTAGGAACTAATTCTTGTGGTTTTAATTACTAAAAATAACTAATATTTCATGTATGGCTAACTATAGCATCACATTTTGATTTATACTTATTATTTGCTAATAATGGTAAAAATTATATCATAAGTATGAGATGTTATAGACTTTTCCTTTGACATAACTACCACATAAACAAATTATAATATGATGTTCATCAATACACCAGAATCATAAGAGTCAATCCCTCGTTAATATTTATATAAATTTCCGATCTTATTCAATATACTGGTCTGAACATTTGATTTTCTTCCAGTTACACTGACCAGGACCAGCCACTATATTAAAAGTGACCACATTAATCAATCAAGGGAACAAAAGACTTAACAAATCTGTTTTTATAGAGACTTTGATACCTCTTAGGATGAAGACTCAAAACTGTTGTTGAAATTTCCCAAATTACCAGAAAGCTTAGAGAATATCCATAGGAAATTTAAAAGCAATATAGGTTATTCAGCAACTGATACATTTAACCTTCAAAAATTAAGAGAATTTAAATACAATGTAGTTAATATCTTACTATAAGAAGCTGGTTACAAACTTTTCAATCAGTTTGGCGATCCAGTTTATGTCAATCTCAAATTTGTTTTCATACAAATCAGAATTTTCTCAGTGATGATTTGTTATTTACTATAAAAAGAGGCTAGATGAATTACTTTATAAAAAAAAAGAATGTGTCCATAGTACATGGATGCCCCACTTGCACTATCATTTTCTATGTCAGTGGACCATAAAATTGGGGTCAAAACTTTAATTTGGTATTAAAATTAGAAAGATCATATCATGGGGAACATGTGTACTAAGTTTCAAGTTGATTGGACTTCAACTTCTTCAAAAACTACCTTGACCAAAAACTTTAACCTGAAGCGAACGGAAGCACGGACAGACGAACGAAAGAACGAATGAACAAACGGAGGCACAAACAGAGGCACAGACCAGAAAACGTAACGCCCTCTACTATCGTAGGTGGGGCATAAAAAAAGATGTGGTATGATTGCTAATGAGACAACTCTTTACAAGAGACAAAATGACACAGATATTAACAACTATAGGTTACTGTACAGCCTCCAACAATGAGCAAAGCCCATACCGCATAGTCAGCATAACATGCTACCATCACCACTTGACTGAAATGAATAGTCAAATTGACCTGTTTGAGATTTACAAAGATCTGAGAACAATGTTATGAGTGAAACCAAAAATTAGCTCTACTTGTTTAAGTTTAAGTAAGCAAAGATATTTCTGAGAGAATTCGTAGCAATCACTTAAATATCATGACTGCTTAATACTGTAAAGCAGGTAAAATCAAATAAAACACTACAAACCTTAGACCAACCAAAACTAAAACATTTTTTTAAAACTTCCCTGGGTGAAAGAAACAGTATAAAGAGGGTGCATTTATACCAAAATCTAAAATCTAGGTGTGGTGCTGTTTAAATGAAAAGCTATGTTAATTGAATACCATTAGTATGTGTTACCAAACTAGAAATTGAAAGAGAACACAAGTCAACACACTAAAAATACTTGATCGAATCTTTCTCTGCCTTCCACTTTTACGCCTTAAAATGCATGCATCTTCTGCAACAAGACAGTGAATAATTTTTTCATGATAAACTTTGAACTTTGTCTGCTGTCTAATTATTGATTTAATTGATTGAAAGTTTCAATGTTTTCTTGTCTGATATTACAGAATATGATATAAAATGGAGAGGTTAATGTCCTGAGGGTATGTACTATATCTGTGATAAGATATTTACATTTGTACATGTAGTCTAATAGTTTTTACTTATATGGTAATTGATTGATGACAAGAAAGACAAACATAAATGAAAGAAGTTAAAAAAAACATGTATTCTTGTTTATGTTTGTTGCTGTACCTTTATATTTTTTTCTTCCTAGTTGTTGACTACCTACTGATAATGTATGTTTAATTTTTTTTTATTTATGTCATGTCTTTGCTTGTCCTTTGAATTCATTAAGAACTAGTCTAGACTATTCAATGGTTGATATGGTTTGGGCACTGGTATATTTATCACCAAGGAAAAATGAGGTATTTTTACTTAGTGATATAAAGGAAAAATACCTCATTTTTCCTTGGTGATATATTGATGAACTAATTTTAGGGATGTTTTTGATAATATTCCACAGTTTTCCCTTTATACATTTTTTTTCTTAATTTCATACAATATAAACTGTAAGATAATGAATCCAAACAGTAAGTTGATTAATTCATGTTTGACACGGTATATGTACCGAGGAATATTAATTTGTAACAAAGAAAACCAAACTATTTACATTTGATGATCTATTTAATTCAAATATAATCTTTTGTATAAATCTGAAACACACAATTAAAATAAATGTACTAAATTAAATATAATAAATATATTGCGAAGAACGGTTCTACATAAACTTTTTACAAAAAATATACTGATATATTAGTGAAGAACGAGTCTACCTAAATTTTTAAATGGTTTCAGCAGACCCTGTGTCTCGCCTAGGATTGCTGCTGTCAGTGTACAAGTATAATGTTGACTTACAAAGTGAGTCCATTTATCAATAAAATACAGAATTTTTTTTAAAATCTAACCTTTTCTGTAGGTGCTATTTCATGAGGACTTTGTCTTGAAGATAGCCTGTCAAAGTTTCATAACAATATGGGAAGGTTTGCAAATTTATCATGTAAAAAAATAATAATCCCAGACTGTCTGTAAATTTTAAATGTAAACAACTAAGTCTTTCTATCAGAAAAATACTGAAAATGTAATTCAATATTCAAAAGTTGCCACAAACATTATCTCTTCATCATGAAAAAATTTCTGTCAAAAAAAATGAAAATATAAATACTTGTATCCATCAGGAATTATTTTCCACATCTGGTTGACTAATTAATAACGACTTGCTGTTCAAGTTCAGCAGCAAATATTACGTACACAATGAGCACAATAACAACAAGTGAATCTTTGAGCTACTGCTCACGCTCACTAATTATACCCCTGTCTGCTTAAAGTATAAGGTAAACAGGAAATTGTTGAGTTGTGAATTTGAAAACGCATCACATGGTATAGCTGACTCATATAAACCCTGAATCCAAATTTCAGATATCCTTGTTATGTAGTTGCTGAGAAAGATGCAACAAAAAATATTATAGGACAAACAGACAGACTAACAGATGGATTGACCACACATTGACATTGAACATTAAGATGCATTCTGGGTTTTTGTGCTTTTTGGTTGCCATCTCCTGTAAAATAGACCCAATTTGACAAAATTTATAAAACTTAAAACATACTTGAAACTTTTATTATCTACAGACATGATGCTGTAAGAGCTCTCCAGTAAATGGCTGCAAGTTATTTGTTGATCATATGACAGGTATTAAAATGTTTAATAAATTTCAAAAATAATTGGTCTGGTTCATTTTATAAATGGAAAAAGAAAGAAATAAACTGTAGTTTTTCAGGCTACATATAAATAAGTAAGATAAAGAAGATGTGATATATTTGCCAATGAGACAACTCTTCACAAGTGACCAAATGACACAGAAATTAACAACTATAGGTCTATAAGGCTTTTTAAAACAATGATAAAAACCGTTACCGCCAAATCAGCTTTAAAAAGCCCCACAATGACAAATGTAAAACAATTCAATTTATATGTGCATGAAATCGTGACTAACAAAAAGATATGCAAAAATTTACACTCCAAAGTGACTTGATTGGAATAAAACGTGTGCATGTATACATGTACATGTTATATATATATATAATATATGTAAAAAATGTCAGACCTGTTCCTGTCTACTTTTTGTGTGCCTTGACAGGAAATAAATTATATCTAAAAACTATTTTTAGTTGATGAATTTATTTTAGAAGTAGAAGCTAAACAGATATTCCCAGGATTCAATATCTTGTTTGGCATGTTTGTTTGATAAAGAAAGTAAATCATATTTTAATTATTTAAATTTACATAGAAGTATTAATCACTATGCACAATTCTTGACTAATTTACATGCACTAAATAACATAACTACACCAAAAGTATTATATATGTCAAAATTAATCATTTTTTTTCAAGTATAGTTTTATTGCTTACATAAGGACACATTTACTGCATTTTATTACATTTTTATTTCAAGCTTTCAGTTGTATTCCTTAGATCCTTTTAGGGAAATTAACATAAATGATGTTCTCCATATAACAACTTTTTTTCAAAGAATTAAAATTTTTCAATTTTTACTACATGAATATAATGTGAACAAATACCTACAAAATATTGATTGAACTGTTGTCCCAACCCTGCCTCTGAAATGCATATATAACTGGTAAATCTTGCATTATAACTTCAACAAGAACATGTTTCGCTTTAGCTCTGAAATGAACTATTTTTTTAAATATTTATAATCAAGAAGTTGATCAGGAATTGATGTGGAAATGAATCACATCTTGGACATAGCAAGCTCACATAAAGTTAAACTCCAAATTTTTGACAAAGCCCTGATTGTAGTTCTTAAAAAAATGCAACAAAAATTTATATATGACTAATGTCAATGTAGTGTGATTTCAGCATTTGAAAATTTTGGTAAACAAGGGAAATGTTGAGCTTAGTATCATGTGGCTATTAATCTGAAAATGCATCATACAGTAACACATAATCACATCCAAGAAGATCTGATTTAAAGTTCCAAAGAAAATTGACAGAATGATAGACAGACTTTTTACCAGTTTTACCCCATCCAAAAGGATAAGTGGTTATAAAAGAGCTTTTGAATGATGAAACTAAGAAAGAACATCTTGGATGAAACATTGATTTTTAATATCTGAAATTAAAATGTTTATAGGAACTAGGAGGTAAATATTTCAATAGATGCCCCATGTAGACTGCACATGTACATGCACCTGGTATCTTCATGTACATGCATCATTCACAGAGTTTATCCACGTCATAATTCAAAATTACAAGCAAACATTAAAAAAGTCTGGCAAGGGTTTTAAGTAAACCTCAGGCTACCAATAAATGCGATCAAAAGTAGGTCAACCATACTTGGGGACCCATGGGTGGCCTTATGCTGTTTACTGCTCTTTGGTCAGGTTGTTGCCACTTTGACACATTCCCCATTTTGATTTTCAGTTTTAAAGTGTATGCTGGATCTAAAGCCTGACACAATTACAAACACTCACATTCATTATGTAGATATTAGGAAGGTTCATAACAAAACACAAAAACTTCATTTTCAAGTCTAAAATCCTAATTAAGTCATAAATAGGTAAACTTGAAAGGGATAAGGTGAATGTTCTAATGACAAAAATAATAACTAAATATCATCACAATATCCCTAGTGATAGCTGAAAACTTAGCAGAAAGCTATCACTTTCATTAATTCTTTTAGGAACAATTGTCATAATTAAATCAAAATAAAAGAAACCAAAATAAAAGTCATATTACTATACTCATTATCTGTAAGTAGGTCTGACAGCAGGGTTGTAAAATTAAGTCAGAAGATTGTCAATAAAACATGTGAAGGATTTTTCTTTTTTCAACACAAAAATATCTGTCCATATATATATATAACAGAGGCGATCCAAAAGAGACACCCTTGTCAAATAGATATCCCTTTGTCCTTCTATTTGAACAGAGGTCAGCATAATAAAATACATTTAAACAGACACCCTTAGTCCTGAAAGATGATTGTGATCCACTTTGGTGTCAACTGACCACAATTATGTCTTACAGAATACTTTAAAAAGTTAACATAACTACATGTAGATGACATACATGTACATATAAGAGGTGAAAAACAAATACTCTAAAAAGTTTACATAGCTGTATGTACATATAGCTATACAAATGACATTCAAAAAAAGGGTGAAAAATAATTATTCCAAAAAGTTTACTCAGCTATATCTACATGTAGCTACACGCATACAGATCTAGATGACATTCAAAAGGGGGGGGGGGAAACAATTACACTAGACTGTCATTTAAACAGAAAGCAATCATTTTGTTTTGAGCAATCTTTAGAATTATTTAAAAGCGACGACCATCCATACACAAGTTAATGAAATTTTACGTTAATTTATCAAAACTAATGCATGTTGTATTCAAAAGTCTTTGTTGTAATCCCTTTGAGAGTCGACCAATTGAAATTTTCATGAAGAACTACAATCAAGGTTTAATTGCTCAGGCTACAAAAGTTATGATCCTGTATGTAAAAATCAATATCTTGGATTAACATTGTTTTACAGGATAATCAGCCTTGATCTAATTTATCTGATACACATACCATGTCAATATCCAATGTGTTTGAAAATCTACTTTTCTGATGTCTCAAGGACAGAATTTGAAATTTAAGGGAAGCTGATCATGAGCCATCCTTAAATATTCTAAAGGACTGGAATGCGCAAGTATAAAGAATCCCTCATGATAAAACTTTTACAATCTATATATCTACCCAGTACCCTATCCAAAAATACATAGACAGGGACCCCTTAATCAGCAAGGCCTGGTCTGAGGCTTAATCACAATTCAACTTAACGACCAAACCTAAACTTGGAAAATCTTATGTAATAAAATAAGGTAATGTGGTATGATTGTCGAGGAAACAACTATCCAGAAACCAAAAGATAAAGATATATAACTGAAAAAATTATACATTGAACAAAACAGCTACATTGACAATGTAGCAGAATTTGTTTTTTTTTATCTGACAACCCTGCATACCATCTGGTACTCTGAACTCTACCAGCACAAAACATAGGAGGCGTTGTTCAGCAGCTCTTTATTTATTGTACAATAAGTTTTTTGTAAATAAACATTTTGGTATTTACCTTTAAATGGATACTTCAATTTACAATATGCATTCTTAGTCACAGGTATACATTGAAATTAAACCTTGTACATGATTTTAGAGGGGATTTTTGTTAAAATTTAGGAAACTAGACTCATAAAAGATATTATTAGTATCATGTTTAGCAATACTTCTACTTCCTCTTTAATATTAATAATTAAATAAAAAAGGAAATTATACATGCAGCATTTCCTAAAAAAAATCCCCTAAACTAAACATGCACACTGTATATACATCAGGAAGTTGTTTCTTTATTGTTGCTATTTTATAGTTAGCATGTTTCCTAAATTTGATTTCTTTAAGTTTTCAAAAAACATTATCAGAATTTTTTGTTATTTCAGTTAGATTTGTTATATACATCTACAATGTATACACTTGACCATGGCCAGTGTCCTTTGAGTCAGAGTGTCAGTGCATGGCAGCTTTAGATAAAAAAAATAAAAAAAAAAATTGTGTTATTATTTATCTTATGCTTGCATGCATTTTTTTGTTGATACACAAAGGAGTCATGACTGTTAGAGATGTGCTTAAAAATGGCAATATTTCACTCATAATATATATTCTAGCGGACCTCAATGTCTACAAAATTTAAAGTTGCTTTTAGAATCAATTTAGATATTTTCATATAAATCTTATCTTGTACTGTTACAATGACAATATTTACAGATATTTCTTCAGGTTATAACTCCCAAATCATTTTTCTTCAAAGGTGTTCTTTATTGATCCCAATCAAGACATTTATGGTTTAATTTGATTTAATCAGTATCAAACTCTGTCAAGAACTGTAAGGGTGAAATATTAATTGCTTAACAATACAAGGCAATTGACTTGTTTAAAGTACATGCTAACTTGGCTACCATAAATTTTATGTGAACCAAATCAAAAATAAAATTTGTTGAAGTCTTCCCCTCCAATCAAATTGTATAGTATGCTATCCTTTAAATGAAACCATGTCAAAAATCAACTGCAATGTTGTAGAATTTTCAATCATATCTTAAATAAAAAAGAACATGCATGCAAGAAAGCCATCAGTTAAAATGTATGTTGTAATATCTGTAATAAATTCTGTCCCTCAGTCTGAAACCTAGATTGTAACAAATATCAATTTCTATCCAATCAAATTCACATAAACACATTTAAAGACAAAATGTACTTTTGCATGATTAAAAAATAATCATGATTTTCAGTTCCAGCATGACAATGCATATGTATTATCATTGTATAGCTACTGTGTATGTTTCATGACAAAAGCAATAAATTTATGCATTTCATATTCTCCAGGTTTTGATAAAAAAATCTTGTTTGATCTTCTGAAGGATATATACATTCCAGGTTAGCTTAATGGACTCAAATTACAGTCGAAGTTAACATTTCTATTTTTTAAATATTATTTCATTTTGCTCAAAAAACACATGTTCATTTTCTATATGTTGGTAACAGAATCTTACAGTAATTACAGAAATCTAATTCTGAAGGATATATACAGTCCAGGTTAGCTTAATGGACTAAATTACAGTCGAAGTTAACATTTCTATTTTTTAAATATTATTTCATTTTGCTCAAAAAACACATGTTCATTTTCTATATGTTGGTAACAGAATCTTACAGTAATTACAGAAATCTAATGGAACAGAGCATCCAAACTTTGAGTGAGAAGAAGATAAGAAGATGTCCTTACCTGACAATACAATTTCCACAAGACATCCATCTTTGACATCAGTTGGACAGGAAATATGTACTAGTATGTTTGGACTGGTATTGTCATGACGAAACAGTAAAATCTTATCAACCAAACTGTAAAACCCGTGTTCAGGAAACTGAAAATTCAAACATAGAATTGTTAACAAATTTTTGAAGCTAACATATACGTATTACTATTTCTAAATACACGTGATATTTTTGACAGAGCTTAGTTTTGTATATATTCTTTATAAAGAAGTCAAGAGAGTAATAAATGGTTTGTATACATCATATATATCATACTGTTTTTGCAATAGTGACATATACAGCATGCCATCAGAAAATCATATTGGCTGGACACTGTAACTTGAAGTGGACAGGACTAAATGAACTACATGTAGAAAGTCTCATATGGACAGGCAATAGTATTTCTGCAAATTCTGTTTAGTAATATTGGGTCATATGCCCATCTGCAATATTTATAGTCAACATCTATCTATTGAATTTGTTAATTACAGTGTCGAGTCCCCAAAGAATGCCTATAAATGTTGTTACATGTACTTTATCATCATTCCAACATTACATGTATATATTGTTTTCTATGGAACTTTTGCATTTCTGACTTATCTGACATACATGTATACATCTTAGTATTATATCTACTTAAATCAATTTCTAAAATTTGAGTTTATTTGGTTGTGGTAATGTATGAATTTGAAGCAATCAAAGCTTTATTTAACTTCTGTAGTAATAAAATTCGTAAGGGTTCCACGGAACCCAGTGTCTTGCCTACTTTTGCTGTTAATCACAGACTCAAGAAAAATGAGGAAAAACATCAATAAAAATTTCCCTCTTGATACTGTCTTTTGATTGAAAGAAACTTCCAAGTTTGGTAAAAAATCCAGGATAGTTTATAAATCTAATAAATGTTTTATAAAAAACTTTAACTGCAGACTGTATGTAATGTTAACTGGAAGAAAAACTAATTCCATCTATAAGTAAAATACGGAAAAAGTGAATTTTTTTTTCTTGCAAAATTTACTTCTGAATAATATCTTATGATCATAAACAAGCTTTTGTCTAAGTTTGGTACAAATCAAGGATAGTTTAAGAAAGTTATTAAAATTTTAAAAACTTTAACCACAGAGTGAATATTTGTGGACGCCGACGCCGATGACAATGACGCCGGTAGGATCGCTTAGTCTCGCTTTTTCGACTAAAGTCGAAGGCTGGACAAAAAAGGAAATGTGGACATGTACAAATGTAACTGTTCATTCCCTTTCCCTTCTTTCAGAAGAAAATCCACTGACTTCAGAATTATAGAGGTTCAAACAAGTACACTTCCCTCCTTGGGACCAGGAACTACCACTCATATTATAATAACAGTTGAAAGAATTCATCATTTTAAAAATATGTGTATATATAATTGTAGTACATGTACATGCATATGTATATACCGGTATAACACAAGGATACAAAGTTGACAAATCATTGAAAATATTACTCAATATAATATTTTTAGGTTTATTAATCTAAAAATAAATATTTCAGATTAATCAGAAATTAGAAACATACTGGAGTATATCAAAATTTGAAGTTCAAATGTGTTACAAATAAAATTTAAATCATTTTAAAGTTTAAAGTTGAATCTAATCAATGTTTTGCATGTTATCATGATGTATACCTGTGTAGGAGGTGGGTCAAGTTACATGTATATACTAAATTAACAACCACACCTCTCACAAGTGTCATGACTTAATTACAATTTTAGAATTTAGCCTGTAATCTACAAGATAAGACACTGTTTTAGATCATGTTTCACATAAATCTCAGAATATTCAGATATCATAATGAAATGTGATTTTCAATAATTTTACTCAGAAAATTTCTCCTTTCCATGTCACAGTAACAAGCAAAGCCACTTAAGATTTATATTAAAACATCACTTAAAATCTATATTTAAACTTTGGGCAGTGCATTACTAAGCTTTCTGTTAAATCTTACTTTTAACTTTTTTGTTGAAGTTATCCCTAATTATATCTAACGGTATGAATTACAGAAACAATATATTATACATGTATGCACTCACTGTATATGGTCTGTACATGAACATGTATGTTTATTACAGATAAATGGCAGACAAAATACATTAAAATACTGAAATACATACACTCATAGACATTAAAAGGGGGAGGGTTGACTTTTTCCAAAAAAAATATTAATGCAGCCACATAAGCATGTACCAACCCAATACCATACCCCTTACCAGTGACACAGTCTTTTGTTTTTATTTTTAACTAGTTGATGAGTTAACGTTTGATGGTGTAGCAGGGATTTGTTGGGGGGATTTAATAAAGTTTTTAAAGTTTTTTCAATTGCAAGGGATTAAATGAGTGACAAAAAATTACGTCATGATGCAACTTTTTATACAAAAGAAAAGTGTATCCATCAATAATAGTACAAATGTAAAGATAATGAATGGATAATAAATAATCTATTTCATAATATTTTAATGAGAACTGCTGTAATTGACATGAAGGAAGTAACCTATAACTTCCTATTACATGCCATTAGCCTACAGACAATACAAACAATCATAACTTACTTTTTTAACTTTTTTTTTTAATAAAAATAAGAAGATCATGATACATTGTGTATATTCTATTGACACATTGACACAGGTACATTGTACAGATTATTTGTCAATAAATTTAAACCACATAATTAATAAAATGCTTCACTGAGCCCAGCTTGTAACAACTGCAGAGGACGAACCCTAAACAGTTGGGGCAAATTCAAACACAATTTTCAAGCTTGATACTGTCTGAATTAGGATTGTGATCAAATTTTAGACATAATTAAGATTTCTGACACAAAATAAATACGGTCAAAGGTCTTACAAATCTATTGCCCAATACTGTGCAATTAAAGATTTCTTCTTGAAACTTTTTAAAAATTTGAAATTTTAAAAATTTTGAAAAAATATATATGAACTCCTTAAAAATATTGGAAAAAAATCCCCCCAAACTCAATCCCAGCCTTTCCTTTGTAGTATGAAGCCTTGAAGTACAATTTCAGAGAGATCCATACATTTAAACACAAGTCATTGTCCGAAAACTACAAAAATGCTTCTTTTTTGCCCTTAAATCCAAAATTGTTGGCACCATACATGTGTAACCCCAACAATAGATCCCAACCTTCCTTTTGTGGTATTAAACATTGAAGTACATGTACACCCAAAGCAATCAAAATACTTGTACACAAGTTATTATTCTGAAACTAGAAAAATGCTTGTTTTGGACCCCTTTTGGGCCCTAACTACTAAACAGTTGGGACCATCATCCCCAAAATCGATATCCCAACCTTCCTTTTGTGGTATTAAATTAAACCTTCTAAAAAAATCCATAGAGATCAGTTCACTTAAACTAAGGTTATTGTCTGGAAACCAAATGTGTCTTCAGACGACAACGACATCATACTTGTACCATTATAAGATCAACAAAAAAAAATTGCGGTCGTAGAAAAATAAGAAGATGTGGAATGATTGCCAATGAAACAACTAAATATGCAGTTGGAAAATTTTAAAGTACTTAATCAAATGGAACCATCTCGGGATTATTCCAATCATCACTTGATGAAACCAGTCATTTTCCAGTAAAATGTTTTTCACTTACAAAAATGTCTTTTCATAGCAAGATATATACTATTTCAAGTAACGCATAATGGATCACTTGATACAATTATCAAATGGATTAAACTGGCATTATCAATGCAACAGTTCAGAGTCATTTCTGATCTAAATTGACTAAAATTCTAACTGTCTCTTATCTATATGTATAATTATATAAATAGCTACGTATACCACGGTCAAAAAGGCATGTTAGATAAACTCTCTGACAAATTGTTTTTAGGAATTATAAAGAGCAATTTCAGTAAAAAAGTTATTGAGGAATTTGTCCATGGGACACAGATGATGCCCATGCTTGCTACCAATGTTGTAAAGGGGCATAACTCAAGAACAGTAAAAGTGAGGCAACCAGTACCAGTCTTACTTGATATGAGTTCTTTGGTAATAAGCATTTTGTATAAGTTTCATTACAGAGGCAAACTTCAAGTTAGAGAAGAGAAACCAAAATTCATCAATTTTTCCATTTGTAAAGGGACATAACTCTAGAATGGTAAAAATGATGCCACCAAAATTTAATCTTGATCTTTGTTTTTGTGGTAATAATGGTTATGTATATAAGTTTCATAACATATGTTTGATGGAGTGTAGCACTTACTACATGTATGTACTGATTGGTAGTCATGAGCCACTGAAATAGATCACTATTTCAAGTTTCATGTAAAGTATTAACATGAGTGCACACGTTGAAATGTCTCGCCTCCATAATGACGCCTTTTGACGCCACCCCCTTTACTCCATAATGAGGCCTTTTGACGCCAGTGTAGTACCTCAGTTGAAACGCTTTGACTCCAAAATGTCTGCATCAGACTTTAAAAAAATTGTATCCAATATGAAAAGGAGATTCATGAGAATATCTGACGTCAAATTCATTGATGAAATATTCGTTTTCAAAATGCATTAACACTTTAAACCTTACGAATTTTTTTTACTGAAAAAAATCCTATGCAAATCAAGTATGTAAAAAAATAATTCCAATGGAGGAAAGGGTTACTAAACCATTGATATAATGTTGATAGTCCTAAATATATAGCTTTCAAACAACTATCACATAAACTCATCATGATCCAGGAAAATGAGGTCTTTAACATATAAAACAGAGGAGAAATCCATGTACACCTTACAATCATTCAATACACTAAATATAGTCAACTTATTGTTTAGGGTTTCTAAGAAACAGACTTAACCAAGAAAACTGAACATTGAGCAATGCATCATGAAAATGAGGTCAAGGTCAGATGAACCTTGCCAGGCTGACATGCACAGCTTACAAACATTCATTACAACAAATAAAGTTGCCCTGATTGCTTATAGTTTAATAATAACAATAAACCAAAACATAAATACTCAAAACTGAGCAATGAACCGTGAAAATGAGGTCACAGTCAAATAAAACCTGTGAGATAGACATTTACATCATAAAATATTTCCATACACCAAATATAGTTGACCTATTGCATATAGTATTAGAAAAAAAGACCAAAACTCAAAATCTTAACTTTGACCATCAAACCATGATAATGAGGTCATGGCCAGATGACACCTGCTAGTTGGACATGTACACCTTACAATCCTTCCATACATGTACACCAAATATACTAGACCTAATGCTTATAGTATCTGAGACATGGAGTAACTCAGTTGATCACCAAAACTTAACCTTGTTTACTGATCCATGAAATGAGGTTGAGGTCAAGTAAAAACTGTCTGACGGGCATGAGGACCTTGCAAGGTACGCACATATCAAATATAGTTATATTACTCACAATAAGAGAGAAATTAACATAACAAAAATTTTAACTTTCTTTTCAAGTAGTCATTGAAACATGAAAATGGGGTCAACGACAATGGACATGTGACAGTCAGAAACCTCGTAACATAAGACATCTATGTACAAAGTATGAAACATCCAGCTCTTACAATTTAAAATATAAAGCTTTTAAGAAGTAAACTAACACCGCTGCTGGATCACTATCCCTATGTTCAGCTTTCTGCAACAAAAGTCACAGATTCCACAAAAACTTCTTTAAAAAGGGCCAGAAATTTTGATTAGAGCAGAATGCATGTGTTGTTGACTTGTTGTTTTTGCCAATTAAGCTATTTCCAATCGCATGAATTGTAAATTGAAATATTTACAGCATTAGCTCAAAACCTATCACTGTTGTAAACTTACGTTAATGGAGAACGGAAGAGTTTCAGCGTTTTATCATTTGTAAAGGGACATAACTCTAGAATGGTAAAAGTGATGCCACAATACTCAAACTTGATCTGTCATTTGTGGTAATAAGCATTGTGTATAAGTTGAACAACAATTGATTGAGGCAAACTAAAGTTAGAAATTAAAACTATATATTTGAACATACAGACAGACAAGGGTAAAACTTCATCAGTGTTCCAGCTAGGATTTCAAAAGAGCAGGGAACCAATCATAAAAAGGACACTTTAGCACGATGTTTGATATTTTAAAAAGGGCATGTCAAAAATTGTCTTACATGTAAGTAAACTGCAGGGGTTTCAGCTAAGAGTAAGAGTTTTGATGCTAGATGAAAATCAACCTTATTTTGGGTAACAGTATTTAAGGGACCAAGGATGTATATTACTAGCTCAGTCTTCCCTAGAAACTTTGATGCAAGGTGGGTCTTAGATTAATTTGCAATGCAGAGCAAATCGATGTTATGAAGAATTATTTTTACTTATTTGTGAAATGAATTGTGCATGTCAGTTAAAAAAAAAACAAATTTATCTGCAATACAGTCAGGAACAATACCTAACATTTTACATAGAACTTGTCATAATTATGAAGACAGGTAAATTAGGTATTTTCATCAAAATATTATGGCAATAACGGTATGGCCTTACAAAAAAGGGCAGAGGGTGTCAGAAAAAGGACACAGGGCAGCACTTGTGGAAGGGCCAGTGGACTGCCCTGTATATTGAGAATATATAAATAGGTAGGGGAAACTTTCAGAAATATATAATGAGGTCAATAAAGATCCAATTACTTGTACATGTATAAGTATATGAAAAGCCCTGTTATTTTATCAAGCTGATAGTCTCACCGTAAAATAAATGACTGTCCTATTTTTACTATATAAATAGTCTTATGGATATTGTGCAATGTATATACATGTATGTGTATATGAACTTGAAAGTATTTTACACATACTGGCTTTAAATTTGGGCATATACATGTACGTGGGCTAGAATAACATCAGGCCCAATGAAATGAAACTCATAGTTTGATGAAATACATTTTTGTAAGTTACCAGTTTATATCAGCTGATATGCTGGAGTAAAATTTATAAATACATGTAGCATAAACAAGAATGTGTCCCTAGTTCACGGATGCCCCATCCACACTATCATTTTGTATGATAAAAGGACCGTGAACATGGGGTAAAAACTCTAATTTGGCATCAAAATTGGTAAGATCATATCATACGGAACAGGTGTACTAAGTTTCAAGTTAATTGAACTTCAACTTCATCAAAAACTACCTCAAACAAAAACTTTAACCTGAAGCAGGATAGACAAACGAATGAACAGACAAATGGATGCACATACCAGAAAACATAATGCCCATAAATGGAGCATAAACAAGAATGTGTCCATAGTACATGGATGCCCCACTCCCACTGTCATTTTCTATGATTAGTGGACCATTGGACTTCAACTTCATCTAAAACTACCTTGACCAAAAACTCTAACCTGAAGAGGGACAAACGGACGGATGCATAGACCAGAAAACATAAGGCCCCTCTACTATCGTAGGTGGGGCATAAAAAGTGGTTAAAGGTTTTGCTCAAATGAAAGGTTGGTAATATAATGAGAACCTAAACCCATACCTTCTTTCATTGTTAATTTATTTAAATCCAGAAAATTCAGCATTTCAGCTGATATTCAAATTGGTCAAATCTATGATACATTGTATTATATAAAAGATTGTGGACTAGTCCAAAGGAGGATTAAGAGGGATCACAGGGTGCAGAAGTCTCTTTTGAGGAAAAAATTTAGTTGTTTATATTAGGAATAACTGAACCATGACTGGAGTAGGCCACCTTCTTAGGCAGTCAGTGGGTCCCTCCCCCTTAAGGGCATTTCTGGATCTGCCACTACTGTTTATTAATCTTGAACTATAAAATCATGAAAATAAGGAATTAATTTCATAATACAGAAACATACATATATATGCAGTCCGGTGTATTCGTGTAGCTTCTGTTTGTATGGTTTCATTCTCTAGATTTTGTGTATCTTGTGTCCAAAATTAGGAAAATCCCTGTTCTAAGAGTTCCTCCAATGTCCGGTGATTTTGTGCATGCCTTCCAAAAATAGCTTATATTGAATAAAGGAAAGATTTTGTACTACGAAATATAGCTGAGTTTGAACCATGCACACTGCCAAGAATGCAGAGCAAAAAATATTTTAATCTTTAAATCTTTTGACTTAAATAAAACAAATTTTATCACTTGATTTATTTTTTTTTAATAGAAATTGGCCAAATAAGGCAAATCACGGGATTGAAGTTATTAATTAACTCTTGAACTTAACAATTTTATTCTTTTATATCCCTTCGGAAGGCTAAAACAATAACAAGATCAAATTTATTTGTGTTACTGTGTTTATATGACGAAATCAGCTAATGAGCAATATCACGGGTGGAAACGGACACCAGGGACTCCACTGTACATGTAGGCTACAAAAACATAATATTCAACTAAAGTTTTATCAAATTTGACCTTAGGAAGTTAGAATCATCATCAAGAACTTTTTGAAGTTAGTTCATTTCATCAACATTCTACTTTTATCTACAAAAGTATATACAAAAAAATCAAAAATATGTTTTTGAAATTATTGTAAATACGTTTAATTTCTAATTTGTTTCCCTAGCATGTGCCTTCTTGTAATCTTCAACATATTGAAGTTAAGAAGTATTATGTAGATATGTAGGTGTTAAACAGACCACCAGGACCCTACTTTAAATTTAAATTAATATATACTTTTTCCCCATGTCATGTATGATGTAAACACATTCACAAAAAAATTGTTCCTTGTTCGTCTTTCTTGAAATATGTAAAGAGTATAAATAAAACTCTGAAGATTCATAGCATGCAGACCAATGAAAATTAATATCTCATCTATTTGATAGGTGATTTATTTTGAAAGACCTGGAAAATACTCACCTTCCTGTCGACAAAAGAACATGCTATTTCCTTTAGACTTGCTAATGTGAGTTCTCCTTCTACGTTAATTTGATCTCTCGTTAAACCTATCTGCATCTGAAAACTAAGAGATTTCTTTCCACTATTTGTGTCCTCCATATTTAAGTGGAAAGGTCTCACCCATGAATGTTGGCTGTCACCTCATCAAAATGTCATCTTGCTCATTGGTGACTTCCGGGTGCTGGGTGAAATTGGGTCAGTAAAGATAATCCGTTCAAATTCTGTCTGAATCCAAAGCCAAACATACAGAAATAAGTCGAATTCTGTTGTTTTCTTTTATTCATTCAAAAGACAATGTATAAATAGAATCATATTTCTGCAAAGAAAAATGAAAAGGGCACCGGTGTACCACGTGATAATATTGTCGTTATATCAAAGGTTTTTGGTATACCTTTGTAATTTCTAATAAATTAACCTCAAGATTTCAAATTTGTAAAAATGTTAATTTATATGACATAAAAATATAAAATTGTTAAATTGGAACATGCAGGTGAAGAGTTTCTGACTCGCTGTGTTACGACAAATAAACAGGCCTACTTCCGGTTGTTAGGATTGTTCGATTTCTTAAAGATTTTTTTTTTACAATAAGGAGTAAACAATAAAAGTTCTCTTAAACATTAATCTCAGGTTTTTTTTCACTTCGTCTTATTTTGTTATTGTGTTGGGACCGTGTGTCAATAATGATTTTTATAAGAAAAAAATTTATAAGAAAAATTTGGTTGAGTATATACACTGACTAAAACATGACTGAAGGCTGGAACCCCCTTCCGTCAGTCAAGACAGTCAGTCCCCCCCCCCCCCCCCTCAATTTTCTGGATCCGCCACTGAAAAGGTTCTTGTAATTTTCTGCTTCAGTGTACAGTGTACAACACACTGATCATCGAGATTACTTGAAAAATTGTTTCAATTGCCGAATTGGTATCTAAGAAATAACACTTTAGTAAACCTCGACACGTGTGTTCCCATATTTTTCCGCAATAAAAAATAAATATTTAAAAACGTACTTTCTTGTCCTAGCCACTTTTAAAAAAAAATGTGTTTGATCTTTGGAAGTAAATTTTTGTGCAGTCAGTAGGATTGAATTAGATTTATCATTTTTAAGCCGTGAAAGAAACAGTTTATTTTTAGTGGAAGAAGACGTCAAGTCTTCTGAAGACTTAAGGGGCTGACCATACACCTTATCGCTATTCCCGGCTGACCCGTCCGCTTGAACTTTTGACGTCAACAACAATCACTTTTCCATTGTGGCGTCAGACATTTTGTTTTATGACGTCAAAATTTTACGGGAACCTGTGTGATTTCCAGCAATGGCGGACAAATAGCGATAAGGTGTATTGGCATTGAGTCTCCGTATGCCGCATTCATTTCGTGTATTACAATTTCAAAACAACTTAAGATTCCTGACACCGATTTTTACACATGATTAGGCATCTGAATCATTTAATTTGTAAATTATGATTGTAAAACAATCACTATCGTAAATATGACCCTTTTATTTATGTAAATTATTAGATTTCATCTCATCCACATGAACGTTATTTGTTTACTTGTAACAGGATGTTTTAACTTACGCATGCGTGGATTTGGTATCGGGACAACTCGCCCTGTTTACAAGTTCGCCCTAGAAGTTACGAATTTGCAATCCTGCAGACAAGAAGATTTTGTTTTTATATAAATAAAAAGGATATATAAAGTGTTGTCTTTATTCATGGTTTTCCTTTGTCATGTGAATTAGATGCCCTTCGTAACATACATGTGAACCTCCCGACGGGAGCACAAAACTCCCGTTTTCAGGGGTCTCCTCCCGTCCTCCCATTTAGGAGAAAAAACTGCCGTGTATGAAATATTTCATGAATGAAAATTTTCAGACGCCATATTTGATCATTTCTTACTACTGTACGGGTGTAATTGACACCTGTGTTAAATTTTACCTGAACATTAAAGAAGATGTATAATTATATGGCTTCACTTGACAGCTTGGGTGTCAAACATACTGGTAATCAACGATGTTTACCTCCGGCTAACTGCCGTTGTGTTATCAAAACGATGTGTAATGGGAATATTGAAATACTTTTTTGTTACTTCCCTTTGTTTTATCCTGTTTTCAGTTATTTTGCTTTTAAAAATGTAAATTGTAAAAAGACTATAAATGATTAATATTTTAATCAAATAATAATAAAAGGATGTTGATTAAATGAATTTAAATGATTTTGGACAAATAAAACAATTAAAATTTATAAATTATTTTAGCAATCTAGACCTCCTTTCAAGGATTAAATTGAAGTTTATATCATAAATTTGTTTATTACTGCTTAGAAGCCAACATACAAATTATATGTGCAACTAGAATATATATGTTGAAGAATTGAATAAAGATAAAAAAAAAAAAACTAGACTAATAAAAGGTCTAGTAGTTAGATTAATTCCTAGTAAAATCATCAAATATAAATTTGTAAATGTTAGTATATATTAGATTTTATTGTGTAAGCTAAGAAATAGCAAGACATTTTACACTGTTTTTAAGTCTTTTTAAGCTTTCTACAAATATGACTTTCATAATGCTTAAAAGCCATGCAGTACTAGTGTTAGTGTATGTTATTTTTTTGATTAATTTACCATGTTGCAAATATACATGTGGAGCTTATTTCTTTCTTATTTGTCTATACATTTACAAAAGATAAGGAGATGGAGACATGAACAAAAATATATACAGATAAGATATATAAATATAATGATTCATTTGCAAGCAGTGAACAATCATTTGTCAAAAACAAAACAGATTCTTATTATTATTTTATTTTATTCAAATAGAGAGGCAATAAGGGAACTATAAACATTACAATTTGATGGAAATTTGAAGAAAAAACACAATTTCTACATCATTTGGTTACATTTACGACAAAATTTATGTCGATAAAAAAACATGATGTTTTGACCATTCAGTACTTAATAGATGCATAGTTCTTGGGGAAAAGTTTCATCAAATAATATGAATATAAATGACTTTTTTTGTGCTCATTTTTTACAGTGGGTTGTGATGATCTTCCAGTTAGGTTACCCTCATTTGGAGTGTTGTTCCCAACCTGTTAAAGGTCCATCTTTGTGCATAATTCAAAATTGGAAATTTCAACAAGCATCTAATATTCTTAATCTGGAAAATAAACCCTGGTCTGCTAGCTTCATGTATATTTTTTCTACCGATTTAATATATAACTAGAATCATGCAAACAGACTTAAGGAAAAGGCATGTAAGTTCATCATACAAATATGACACTTTTTCTAGACAATCCAGATCTTGCAAAATACGTCGCTAAAAATTGTAACCTTTAAAATTGTTGTTGTGCAGTAAAAACCCATATGGGAACTTTCTAAAGTTGGCGGGTATGTAACAAGTCTTACTATTTTTATGCTCCATTTATGGGCAATATGTTTTCTAGTCTGTCCGTCCGTCCTGCTTCTGGTTATAAAGTTTATGGTCGAGGTAGTTTTTGATGAAGTTGAAATCCAATCAACTTGAAACTTAGTACACATGTGTTCCTCTTGATATGATCTTCTTAATTTTACTGCCAAATTAAAGATTTTACCTAATTTTCATAGTCAACTGAACATAGAAAATGATTGTACGGATGGGAAATCCATGTACTTATGACCTTTTCTTGTTTGAAGAAAAAAAATACATTTTAACGATAATGGAACAAAGCAGTCTGGGTAAGTGGGGCTGCTTCTATGGTAATTCAAGTTACCTTTTATTCACCTTCTTCCACCTCAGAGCTATCAGCTCTTTGATTTAGAGCTCTGAGGGAAAAGATATTGATTCCTGAATGGTCCAAAACAACGAAAATGGCATGTCCCTAAACCGCCTGTAGGGGGGGGGGGGGCAGGATTTTGAAAAGGGGGCGGAGTTTTTAAAGATCGAGCGGAGCGAGGTGGAAAAATTTTGGGACCTTTCTGGGGATAAACACATAAAGTAAGTGTAATATGCTCATTTTATATGTTTCTGGCGTGGAACATGTATATTTGTAGTTGCTGTAAAGTGTAAGGGTTAGACATTTTCGATGCTGTATTCTCTCTATTAATTGTCTATCATAAAGTGATAGTATGGCCGATCCAAAGCTATGTACTAATAAGTTTGATGTGGGAATTGTCAGTAAAAAATAGACATGGAAAATTCTCGCCGTTTTGATGTAATTTAAGTTATCATAACCTCACAGATTTCTGGTTGTAAACAAGATATACGCCGAGCTATTCAATGAAATTTACAACACGACCGACACCAGTTGAAAAAGACAAACAAGCAATTTTTATCCAAATGCTTGGTTGATATGTTTCACCCAACAAAATTAAGGGAAGTGAGGGTTTCCAAATCAACCAAAACCTACGAATGAGTCTGAAATGACAACGAATTTATGAATGACGGTCGACAAATGGAGACATAAAGGACACACCCAGCAGACAAGTTGCATTCTGGTCTTGGAAAAAGTATTTGATATTACAGTTCGGCGAAACAGACATTCCGGTCAGACATGCAAACCCCTGCCACAAAAAAAATATGCCCGTTTTTATTCATCATGTTGTTTAATGCTAAATAATTCTGTTGGAAATTTTCGTTTCTAATAGCAAAAACAGTGGACAAGATTATTGTTTTCAATCCAGTGACGGCCAAAAATTTTGTTTAAGGCACTGAAAAATCAGTCATTTTTTTCTCAAATATCTCAGACCGTTTCCTCAAATTAAATGGTTCGTACCTTAGACTTAAAATATATCTAGAGCTTATACTGACTGGGGAGCATTACTCAGCTATGTTATTTTAAATAGGCTGGGGCGTTTGGGGTTAAAGATGTTTTCGTAGGTAAATAATATTGCAGTGGAAGTTTTTTTTCATGAGAGTGTAATTCTATAATAGAGTATTACTTTTTGATTGGTGGAATAGTGAAATAGAAGTCAATACGTTCTTGCTCAATCCTATGTCGCTTTGAAGGTGTCATGATTGTCATCCTCAGCCTAAGCAATGTGTCAGTAATGTAATTTGAATTTCAAAATTACTGAGCGACGTTTTTTTCAACGCACTGGTAAACTCCACCATAGCGAATCACATGGCTTTGACAATCAGGGAATTCCAGCGAAAAATATCTTTATAAGTAAAGAATTGTCACATAAAAATTAAATACTAGAGTACACGGAAAATGACAAAGTTCACGAAGTCTTGAGTGATACCGTATTTTTCTTAATGTCCACTACAAAACGGATCAAATCTCCTTCAGTATCTGGTTTTAAAATTATGAAAAATTAGTGTACAGCTTAATACATGCTTTGATGGATACAATCAGTCTTGTTAGTATTGCAATATAGAGATTGTGGGGGGAAAATAAAACATGTGAATATGTCCCCTACGAAACAGTCACCTACGAAACAAGTATGGGAGAAAAACGAAACGGTTTTGTCAACTACGAAACGCATCAAAATGTCCACTACGTAACATGAGTTGTACCTTCATATGTAAAGTACTGTCTAATCTTTATCGATAAAAAATGGTTCTCCAATTCAGAAAAAATGAGATTTTTCTAGTAAATAAAGTAAACAAACTGGAATGTCTATAGGAAACATTTAGAATGTCTATAGGAAACATTTAGAATGTCTATAGGAAACATTTAGAATTGCAAAAGTATGCGTGTTTAGAAGCAGTTTCGTAACGAAACAGTACACAAATTATGAAAATAATATCATTTTCAAGAGTATTTAAGATTGCACTTTTTATTTACAAACAGGTCTATGATAGAGGTATTCAAAATAACTCTTGAAATTAAATTTTGATTTTCCATTTTTTTAGGTCTGAAAGTTACGCTTTTATTGAAAAACGCCCATATCGCTGTGTATCAGTGTTAATGTACATAAAAAATAATGGACATATTATATAATGATAAACAATGCAGGTTTAAAGCTTCAAATTTTAATTTATACAACAAATAGACTTGTCATACATATTGAAATTTTGTTCGCCATATGTGCGTTTCGTTTACACAAGATTCACCAGTGACGCTCGAATCAAAAATAGAAAGGCCATGCAAGAAAAGAGACAAATAGACAATTATTTTTTTAGCACAAACACATGTACATTTAATGGTTATGGCATACAGTACAGCACAATTTAAACAATAAATTAACAATAGAAAGGAAGTGATCATGAAGAGCAATGAGGACCAAAAAGTCCTTAAAGTTTTGCCAAATGCAGCTAAAAAAAGTAAAATCACAAAAATACTGAACTCAGAGGAAAAGCTAATCGGAAAGTCCATAATCACATGGCAAAATCAAATGACAAACAGTTAGGTCTAAGTTTTTATTATGACCAATATCAATGATATTTCTGAATTCATGTCAACACAGAAGAGTTAACTACGGGGCTTGTGATATACCCGGGGAGAAAAATAATAAATTGTATCCTTGATATAGCATATCAAAATCGGCATACCGTGTAGGATAAAGTGTTTTTACTCGGCATACTTATATGCCGTTATTATCAGTTACAACAGAAATATCATGGAATTATCTACTGAAAAAAAACCCAAAAATCATAGATTAAAATGTACAATTAATTTCATAATTACTGCAAATATGATTTATCTTTAAACAATGCTTTCTGTTTTGTAAGTAATTTTGTACTGATAAATCTTTAAAATTTTTGGAAACTGGTTGAATTTCTATCAAAAATTAAATTGCTACTACACATTTGTTATCGTTCTATGCCTTCTTTTATTTATCCTTGATATTTTTAAGAAGGCAGTCAGACACCCATACCCGGATCTAAATTCATTTAATATAATATGAGTTAAAATGTTTATGAAAAAACACTGCTAGTTGATAAAATATCACGTTCCTAAAATTTAGAAATACTTGGCATCACACTAATTGGGCGATAATTTCCTTTGTCGAGCATATGTATAGTTTTCCTGACATAATGGTACAACCTGGGGAACCTTTAGCTTTTCTGGAAATACTGATGTTTTAAAACTGTTAAATCAAATTGTACTGATATTAATATCACTGGATTTTTCAATTTCAACTCTTTTTTTTTCAAAAATGGAAATACCGTCATACGCTTTCGTCGTTTACTCTATATGGTCGGTGTCATAGTTATACTGGCTGGAGAAGTAGTTTTTCGCCATACTGTTTATGAGTTTAATTTATAAAATTGAGAATGGAAATGAGGAATATGTCAAAGAGCAGACAACAACCCGACCAAGAGCAGACAACAACCGAAGGCCACCTATTTATATATAGGTCTTCAACGCAGCGAGAAAATCCCGCACATGGAGATGGTCCTCAGCTGATCCCTATACAAAAGTGTGCACTTGTTCAGTAAAAATGGACGTCACACTTCACTCCAAAACATAAAGGACCATATGAATGAACTAAAAATAAAAAAAAACATAAAGACTAACAAAGGCCAGATGCTCCTGACTTGTGACAGGAACAAAAATGCGGCGGGGTTAAACATGTTTTGTGAGATCACAACTCTCCCCCTATACCTCTAGCCAATGTAGAGTAACGTAATACATAGCAATACGCAAGGTAAAACTCAGTTTAAAAGAAGTCGGAGTCCGATGTCAGAATAGGTTACAAAAGAAACTAAGTAAAATTACAATATAGATAAATTAACAAAGGACTGCTAGCAGCTACTGACATGACTGCTGACATACCTCAATTAAACTGCTTGAAAAAGTTTGTCTTCATCATATGCAAATGAAATACAATTCCTCCCTTTAGGGGTTTATTATAATACCATCATAAAATGTATGAGAAGAACATAACCCGTATCATGCCAACAACTGGTTTTAAATTGATTATGTTTATTTCCGATACAAAGACCCTATGAGTAAATCAATATTAATACCAAAATTGCAATCCTTAATGATCTGATAACAGTATCGTAACAATATCCTTTCATAACAAGTCTGTTTAAAGGTTTGGTTAGCTTTTGAGGTGAATGCCGACATTTTTGTGCTTTGTAAAGAATATTACCATAAAATATTGGATGTGAAATACCCGAACGTATAGGATGTCTGCATGTTGATTTATATTTACGAATGATGTCCTTGTACAGATTATAAAATTAAGTAAATATTTTGACTAGTTTGTGATATTGAAAACCCTGGTGTAATTTTTTTCAGTAATACACAGATTTCTTTCTTCCGTTGAAATCAAATACGTTTTTACACACACAAGCGAATCGAACACGCTGAGAGATAAATAAACACCATATATATAAGATGGTGATAAGGGAACGTCATCATCTAAAAATGGATATTAAATTAACAATAGGAATTGAAAATCATCTCTTGTGTTCATGTTATTATTAGCTTTGTTTTAAGCCAGTTCAGCAGAATAAATCTTGAATTATTGAGAGCCAATATATCATGTAAATATCTAAATGTGTTATTTAATTTTTGGATCAGATGTTGTTTCCTGGAATTTGATGCGACTGTCATACAAGTGAGAGGTTTAGCGTTATAACACCAGCTTCAATCCACCAGTTTCTATTAAAATGCCTGTACCAAGTCAAGAATATGACAGTTGTTATAAATTCAATGATGTGCTTGAGCATTTGATTTTGCCATTTGATTAGGGACTTTCCGTTTTGGATTTTCCTCAGAGTTCAGTATTTATGTGATTTTACTTTTTCCATGGGCCTTTGCTGATATTATATAGTCATAACTTGTAACTCATAACAATACAGACACAGGTCCGCAATACGTGGTGTACAGTTAGTCCCAATTGGAATTCCTATAACATGATGATATGCAGACTCTACATAGCGAACAGCTTTGGTTGATTCTCTTCAATGAGAGTATAAAGATTGCCAATGATGTTTGCCACATTAATGAACAAGTTGTTAATTATCCGGACATATCACCCAATATAAGACTTCCATGTATTGTTTTCGTCAATTTGCTCGAAACTATAAAAACGTCAAATAGATTGTCACGAAGCGCAAAACAAAAGTACTAAAGAGACATTCAAACTCATAAATTGAAAATAAACTGACAGTATAGTTTTAGTTTTTTTTTAGTTTTTTTTTCTTTTTATATCGTCGTCAGGTTTTTTATATATGGATGTTTCAGACACATTGCGTGCTTTTGACTGTTCCTTTCACTTTTCGAATTTTGAATGATACTAATCTTGTTATGCTGCCCATCAAGGGCCCTTGGTTGGAATTATAAATATTCTTATTCTTATTCTTGCTCAAGTTTGATTGAATCAGGAACAGATATACTGTTCCCAGATTGAATGGTCCCTTGAAAAAAATGATTTGCTGCAACTCATTAATTATAAAGAAAGAAGAAAGAAGATGTGGTATGATTGCCAATGAGACAACTCTCTACAAGAGGTCACCAGAATGACACAGAAATTTAAACAACTATTCGGCTTTCAACAATGAACAAAGCCCATACCGCATAGTCAACTATAAAAGGCCCCCGAAATAACAATGTAAAACAAGAAAAGAGAAAACTAACGGCCTTATTTATGTACAAAAAATGAACGAAAAACAAATATGTAACACATAAAACAAACGACAACAACTGAATAACAGGCTCCTGACTAAGTTTAGTTTAGCTCCTGGTTTAGGACAGGCACATGCATAAACCTTTCTAACGTTAACTCGAATTGAAGGAAAATGTACTGGATACACAGTCATGGAAGTTGTTTTAAAAATAGTTAAAGTTTAAGATGTCCCCTTTAATGGGCCTTTAAATACGTCAGAGACATGCTTTTGATTCTTTTGATGGGTTTGGGGATTTGTTTTCAGGACTTTCCATTTTGAATTTTGCTTAAAGTTAAATATTTAATATGGAGTTTTTTTTTATTTTATTATTTTTAAAATTTTTCTGATAATTTTTTCTTACCATGTCTACATAAACCGATCGAGCAAGCGGACACACAAAAAAAAAGAAAATTTTTATCTATTACATAGTGTTTCAAATTTCGGATTTTCTCATCCGAACCGTGTATGAAAGGTTATTATATTTTAAGAATAAACAAAAAGTCAAACACACCCAGTAACTCCAAACAAATATGGCTTCTTCGGAATCATCTGACAGCCGAACAAATAGTTTAAATACAACCAGTAGCCATAATGATGAGGCATTGACCCACAATGAATTGAAAGGATGGTTACTTAAACGATCAAAAATATCCAGAAAGTGGAAGAAACAATGGTTTCTTCTGAAAAACACTGATTTGTTATATGGTGACACACCCGAGGTAAAATTATGACATTTTGCAATATCCAAATTTGAAACGTACTATTCTTACATTCAGATTATAGTTCCAACTAATTACTCGAAAATAATAACCATGGCACTCAATACTCCCCATTCCTTATTGCATCTAAAATAATCAAAATTGTATCATTGACAAGAAATTATATCTCATTTTTTTCACAATTTGTGTTGATTTTCAAAATAATATATACATTGTAGGTACAACGATTTCCCTGAGAACTCCCTTAAACTTAATATGAATGAGCGAACTGATGGGTATTGCCTGACAGCTGAAAGAATACTGCTTTTACAGACAATAAATTCTATATTTTTATGAGAAAAATTATTCTACTAAAAAAACAGATAAAAATACACTTTAATTTCATGCATTTTGTTTGTGGGTTTTATCCTGTAAATACTCCCGATTACCCAGTAAGGGGTGTTCCTAAGATAGGAAGCTTATACACAAGAAAGAAAGAAAGAATGCAAGTTCCGTGATATAAGTTATCTACTTTCATATCCATAGATATGGATATTTGAACACCCTGAAGTACCCCAGTACACGATGAGGCGTAGCCGAAAAGATATGGATATTTTAACACCCTGAAGTACCCCATTACACCATGAGGCATAGCCGAAGGGTGTACAGGGTACTGAAGGGTGTTAATGAATTTATCCCCGGGCTTAGTCTGAATCGGGCGAGTTTTATGGAAATTCGGGTATAAAGTGTAATGTGAAAACAACGTTTTTTTCATTATCTATAAAAGTTTTATCAAAATTTGGAAATTTTACATGTTTTTTACGGCATGTAGGGTATTGCCTTTGGTAAAACCCTACAGGTAGTCAAATATAAGACTATTAAGATGCAGTATGTATAAAACAAAACCATAAAAAATTAGTTTCAGGGTAATGTTTATTTGTTCAATATAATAATTGGAAATATAAATGTGATAAACATTGTCTAGCATACATGGCATAAGTTTTATCTTATGATAATACATGTGTAAAATAAATTTAGGACAAATAATTATAGATTATCACTTTGGCTATGGAGAAAATGAAAAAAACAATGCAGTTGTCTGTTGAGAAGACCAATGATAATCTGTTTGTCGCTACTTGCCTATGACGACGTTGAAATTTACATTGACAACAGCACATGCTCCCTTAGTTTGAAGTGATAATTGTCATATCACTTTCCTGTGCTGTGAGTGTGAGGAACTTATCAGTCAGTTAGATCATAGGAAAACTTCGTGAAATACATGTAACAATAAAATGATTATAATATATACAATAAAAATGTACGAATACCAGAAGCTCCAATGAGTAATATGAAGACTGACAAAAAGTACACTTAAAAATCAAACAATATTTTACAATACTTCAAACATGGCAGTAAAAGAGATGCATGTACATATGCACTCTGGAAGCATGATTTCGCTTGGACACTCCATATCATCAATAGGTACATGCATCCACACCACAGTTTTTCATCAGATCATAAAATTATTTAGAAACCTCTGACCAAATTAAGAATCTAAAACACATAAATGTACATGCATCCATGCTTAAGTATGTACAGTATACTGAAGTAAAAAAAAAACTAGTTAAAAAATTTGAATAGCTACATTATATAGAATTAACCAACCACATTACAAGTCATGTAAGTATATAAATTTTCCTACTGGAATGACTTTTAATGGATCATCAATTCAAGATCAGAAATCCTTTATTTGGTTTCAATAGTAATGATAGACTTCCAGAATTTGTCTAGTATTGAGAAAAAATCTGCATCAATTGGTGATGTCAAACTGAAACCTTTCATGTACATTTTACACATTGTGACATGGATGGAGAGTTATTTCATTGCCACTTATACGACATCATCTTATTTCTATATTTAAGTACAATTTTCTTTATTATAAATTTTAAGTTTTTTTTATTTGTAGAATGCATCAAAAAGAATAGCACTGAATGATGCTGAAATATCTGAATCAAATATAGATAAGAAGGATCATACATTCAGGATAAAATCTAAAGACAGTAACAGGTCATTTTATATGCAAGCTGATAGTGAAAATACCCAGCATGAATGGATGCAGGCCATTTGCTTTGCTAAGGCTGCTGGCAGGGATGGAGACAATTCTCAAGCCTGTGTTATTCAATAGAAGACTTGTCAGTCTATAGATTTACAGTCATATTCTATAATGATATTATTACCAAAATGTTCTTACATTGTATATAAGCAGACACAAAAGAAAAACTCACAGAAGAAGAAAACAGAAAGGGATTTGGAATGCATTTTCATTTGTTGCATATAAATACATATGCCTTTTAGTACTTGTGTACTACTCATTTTAGTACTTGTGTACTACTCATTTTTCATGTGTATATAAATGAATACTAGGTTCCTGCTTTAAATTACATTTTTGAATTTATACTGAACTGTATTGTTGTTATCTTACAAAACTTTTTGCTTTTCCCCCTTTAAATTGTGTTGAGAGTTGCTATATTTTTTATTGCTCAAAGTTTTCTTAAAACATAGACATCTTTGACTTTGTTAAATGAATGAAATTTAATGAATTGAATACCTGGTGATTTATTTATGTATTCCTATGTATACAATGTATATATAATTTATAAGTTTAATTTCTTTAACATTCCATTTAGGTGATCATGCCTGTTCTGACCAGTTCCTTTTGTTATGATGACGATGCAATGCTTTAATATG
The DNA here is from genome assembly GCA_019925275.1 of Mytilus edulis. NCBI lineage: Eukaryota > Metazoa > Mollusca > Bivalvia > Mytilida > Mytilidae > Mytilus > Mytilus edulis. The sequence goes on from CM034350.1 coordinate 38,636,091, forward strand.
CATGTGAATTGTACTTTTACACATTAAAGTCCTCTTTAATACTAGAGGCAAACAGTCAAATAGACAATATATGGGGTTTTTTTCCTGCTGATTTTTTTTATGTACATTGTACCATTAAAGTATTGTTATACCTCATTATTATTTCCCTTTCTTATATTGTCTACAATATAATATCAAAGTCAGGATTTCTTAACTTTCGTTTGTTTCTTGTAAATCATTGATGGATGTAAAATATTATTTATATAGTAAACATGGGTAATTTTTTGGGTATAGCTGGGAATTGATTTTTTTCAATATCGCAAAAGCTTTTGTGTTAGGAAAATGTTTCAAGCTGTTTATGTCAAGAGAAATTAAAGTCATGTGTAACATACTGCATCACAATTGTAGTACACAATAAATAGTTTCAAATTTAAATGAAATTTGCCGTTACCATGTCGTTGTTGGAGTGTTTAGCATGTACTTAAAATTTACTGTTATAAGGCAAGTAATTGCTAGATAGAAAAGGACAAATGGTTCTCAATTTTTAACAATTATTCCCTCTTGTACACTTTTTCATATCATTTTCTTTATTCAAGGTGTTTCCCAACAATAATAATAATGTCACCCGATCGACAATGAATTTGATGAAACTTGATATTATTGTTAACTGGCAAGTATAGATGAGACTTTTGATTTTGAAATTTTCAAAATGGCTGCTGTTGCCATGGAAACTACAAAAATGTGAAATTTTCTAAAATGCTCTGAATGTACTGATAATTTACTGAAAGATGTATAGCCATGCATATATGTGCATTCACAGTTAACATTTTTTGAAATGGCTGCCGCTTAGTGGCAATGGGGGAAGGGTGACATCCGCTATTGCTTGCAATGGCAATTCTAGTTGTACTTGCAGTTAATATGTCAGTTGATAGCTTTGTAGTTTCATTGTAGGTTTTTATGGTACATGTATACAGTAGAATTTTCTGATTAAATGTGACTTTTAAACTAAATATATATTTCTGATACAAACAGTACATATTGCATTTTCCATATGTTAACATTTTAAAATTTATATTTGCAATTGTATGTTTGTTACAAACAATTCCTTTTGAAGGCCTGTCTCGGTTTCTTGTTATTTAAAGTGCCTTCAGACCTACATGTGCCATATGCGCAAAAATGTAAATATACATGAACATGTACATGGATATCTGCAAATGCTGTTAGCTAATAAAATTCTGTATTAAAATCAATTCCGTAATTGCATGTACTTTTGCGGTCCCATATTTATTATCATGATATAAATTTCTTGAAAATGTTTAAATAAGAGTATTTGAAAACAGTACTTTTAAAGTTCAGGTGAAATATGACCAGACAGAAAGTTAATTATTGATGCAATTCGGCATTAAGTGTATTTTCTATATCCCTCTCATAAAATAAACAGTCTGCATTACATTTGTAAAACTATAAGTTCTGGAAGTTAAAAAAAATTAAAGAAATGACACCATGTTAATGTAATCAGAAGCAACAGCCACTAACTTAAATGATTTGTTTACAAGTGTTTTCTTCATCAGTTTGAGAGATAATTCATGCATCTGCAGTAAGTACATGACATTTTTTTCAAAGAAAATTAATCCAATTTTTTACTTGATAGATACATAATTATTTTGAATAAAAAATATAACATAGATGCATTGTTCAGCTATGACAAAACGATCTGTTCTATTTGTTTACAGAACATTCTCATAATTGATTGTTATAAATGTTTTGTTAATTATTAATTGATTATTAAGTTTCAATAGATTAAGTACTTGTTGATTATGTAAATTTGAGTGCTAAATTATGTTTATTTGTACTTGTGTTTTGTAACTAATTATCTTATTTAACTTCTTGTACATTACATACTTGCCACCGAAATAGAAAAAAATTGAGAGAAAACTATGCTTATGATAGATTTTTTTTTTTTATTATATTGACTACTGGAAGGAAAAAAATATATTCAAAGGTTGTATATAGACATATTTTTCAAATTAAGTACCTTTTTAATAAGATTTTTGTGACACACTGTTATCTTATATTTAAAACTAGTGTGATTGAGTTCCTTCAATTCTGATTGTCAGAATTTGAATCTGTCTTCTGGTATTGTTGCTATGTAAACTTTTGTATAACTTATGTGTCAGGATAATTTAAGTTTATGTTACAAGTAATTGAAGGACTCTGAAAATATCCATTTAAAGGATGCAAGGCCATTTCACTTGGTCTTTTTGAAATTGGAACCATTTACTACTGTTTATATTACATTACACAAGTTATTCCAGAAAGTAGAAATGAAATGATAATTTGAGTGACCCCTTGAGTTCAGTATAAATTGATAAAATCTAAATGTTGACAGAATGAAAATGATTTGTTGTGATGCTAAAAGATGAAGCACATCTCTCTGTTTCACCAAATTACAGTAAATGTGTTCAATTCTACTACATAATAACATTGAATACGGTTTATTGATTCATTTATTTTTGAAAATATTTGGTGGGTACCAATTTTGTGACATGAGGAATAATTGCATTTTTGTAAATATTTGAATTTATGGTTTTTGCTAGTGTCTGCATATTAAACCTATTAAAAATGTGTACTTCTTTAAAGATTTAAGTTTGTGTTACACCTTTATCCTCAAAATCCAAGAAAACTGGTACCCCACAAATAATATTGAATCCATAATATCACACATCAAGGGGTTCTTTTAAGATGGACTAAATGTTGTATCAAGCTTATTGTACTTGCTGTATTTGCCAGCTTTTACACACACATTTTTCAGTTTTGAAAATCTATTTCTTACATGTGTATAAATAGATCTTCATTAAGATAAATTGAAACTGTCATTATGCTGGTAGCTTTTTTTGTGTACACATACCAATAAATGAATATGGAAGATGAAGTTAAAACGTATTATTGGTATACATTTTTTCACACTCAACAACATACTAGAGGGAACTATTTTTTTTTTCATCACATATTAATTCAATTCAATGAACTTTTTGATAAAAAAAATATTTTTGATCTGTTTTGAAAATACACATTTAATGTATAGTTATAGAAATATATATCTGTTTATTAAATATTGTATATCAAAGATTCTCTAGATGTAGTTTATTTGTATATGTACAGTGTACAAAGGAAGCAAAAAGTCATCAGTTAGGCAGCTTTATTGTACCAGTGGGGAAAATGTTTTAATATTATTCTTGAAAAAGCCACAACAGAACTGTTTCTTTTGTAACCCTCTCTCTTAAGAGCACACTTATGGTAGAAAATTTATTTAAAAAAGATTGTGTTATATGTAACATTAAATATATATATACTGTATGATATTTTAAAATGATCAAATGATTTGAAGGTAATAAAAAGCCTTTTTGTGAACACTAATACAAGGTTTTTCTCCCTTATTTTATATAACACAGCTTTTAATAAGGTCATCCTTTTTCCATCAGTTAGTTTTAAAAAAAGTTAAAAAATAATTTTACACACTATAAATATATTTTTAAAAATTCTGAAGACAAAATAAGATTTCAGAAGCTATTGAATTGGTCAAGAGCTGGAAGTTGTCATTGAACATTTAAACATTAAAAATGACTCAGTTTATATTAAAAGAAAAATATGCATTGTTTCCAACATTTCACTTTGTGACAATAGGTTTTGAGTTGGATAATGAATGACATAAGTGCTAGGTGTGGGAATTTCGGCTGAGGGATTGATACCAACTTTTGGTTAATCCAGGAATGGAAATATTAAAAAAAGTATTTCCTGAGAAATAAACAACATAAATTCAATGAAACATTTAAAAAGACAGTATAGCCATGTTTTGAAACTGAATTTGTTGAATTAGTTAAGGAATATCAATTGTCATTTTATTTAAAGGCATTAAAGGACAATAGATTTATGTTAACTGTAAATCATAACCTTGGTTGTTAAACTCTTTCTTGATATTTTAATGATTTGTGGTACCAAATGACTTAATGCTTTCAGTTGATCTTATTATTATCATTTATAGAATTATAAAGTAGATTATGTTATATTAACATATAGGATTACAGTAATATCCAAGTGCTGTAATGCTTTTTTCATTGTAAAATACTTTTGTTATGTTTTTCCTGATCTTTTTATCTCTCTTTTGGCAATATGTTTATAACAAGAATGACAATGATGTTAGTTATGTCATCAAAAGGATAAATAATTAATTTCTGAGTATTTTCATATGTATATGAGAAAACAAGGAAGTCATTTATTCTGGCTTTTTGTGTCTTTTTTTGTTTTGCAGATTCCAATTTTGCTGATTGAAGTAAAATTGTACTTTAGTGGATGATATTTGTTTTAGGGATTTCTGTTCTTTACCATGTCATTTGTTAAGGTTGACTTCAAAATAAGGGCATATTTTTATATATCAATCACAAAGGTATAATTCTTATCTTCAAATGTCACAGGGATAGAACATGAACATTATCAGGATTGATACAATGGTATGTGAAGTTCTTGTGACATAACATTATATTTTAACTGTTAATAGATTCTGTGATAGTTGTTTCTTGTTAATATTGTGGTTATTTAGACTATTTTTCATTGTCAATATCATTTTATTGTTTATATTGTGACATTGTATTTTAAATGTTATGCAAACTAATAAATCTCTGATTTTTATTTTATAATCTGGTGTCAGAACTTATTTCTCTTATAATTGGTCAGTTTATGACCAGTCCATCTATCCATCAGTCAGTCCATCATTCATGTTTGTTGCCTCTTTTTTACATTGGATTGTAACCATAAAAAAGGAATACCCCTATTGATTTTGAGTTCACTACTTCAAAGGTCAGGGTCAAAGTAACTAATAATAACTGAAATTTTGCATAAGAAGAGTTGTTTCGTAAGCAGTAATATATTGCAATTATGACTGAAAAATTTCTTGGATATATGGTCAAATATGAGAGGAATATTCATATTGATGTTTAGATCACAAAGTCAGAGGGTCTGAATAGGGTTAACAGAATAATAGGCATAAAATGCAAAATAAAAAAAACAAAAATAATGAAAAGAGTAAAGAAAAAAGTAGGAAAAATTAATTTAGAATAGAAAAACATGTTTAAAAAGTTAAAGAATGAAGAATGAACAAAGGTCATGGTCATTCTTACTAATGGTAGACTAAAATTTTCGGAAAACAGTGGCTACGATGCTAAGTTAAATACTTTAAATAGTATTGCATTACTTTGGTTTATTGTCTCATCACAGACAGAAAGATCCCTATCGGTTTCAAGGTTAATGCTTCAAAGATCGAGGTCAAATTTAATAAAACAGACTGTGAATAAAAGTCTCTTGAAGTTAAAACATCTGGTTGTATTGTTTTCTGTCTTAGAAGAACCAACACGAGGTAACTATTGTTGTTTTTCATAATTCTTGACTAAATTATGGCGATCTAAAGAAAAAGCAGGAGATAACAACTAATATTCGGGAAGAAAACTGACAATAATCGTTAATCAAGATCGGATTTAAACACACACATCCATTAGCATGGTTCGATTTCACCATCCCAGACTTGACAGTCTACTGACCACTTGATGAATAATTAGGACTATTCGACCACTATTCGGCACACTGAGGATAGTGTATAAATCTGCAAGACCGATCCACATTAAATGAGGAATGCAATATTTCCAAACAAATCGACTTGTAAAGAATGATCCAAACCAACATTTGTTAATTTATATTCCTTATGTGCGAAATTTCCACCCGAAAACGTATGCTTAAAAGAGGCCATCGTAACATTACCAAGTTGGGTTGGGGGTTATTAAATGAAAATGAACCTTAATTATACAACAAACCAAGAGCATAAACTAAAACAAAAACAAAAGAGTGCAGGTTTTGAATTTCCTTTAGAGTTCAGTAATTTTGTTATTTGATATTTATCAATGATAGACAGTTGTGTAGAATTGAATTTATATGACTGGTCAATACCGCTGCTGGTGGACTGGTTGTTATCGATGGTTACCATACACCCAGTTATCAGTGTCTGAGTTTGTCATAACTTGTCTTTCCTACATTCTTCGTTTTTGAATTAAGAATATATGCTACGATTTGCAATTCCAACCAAAAGTACATCAGTTTTGGACTGGAACAGTCATTTAGATCTAAACAGCTGTTAAAAAGACTGAACAATAAATGTGTTAGTCATATTGAATCTTTTTTAAGATTGTACAGATACAAAGGCCGTACAAGACAAGGAATCATTTACTAGTGACTCTTATCAGGTAAAAGTGCCCTAAGTGGGTTTTACTATTCTAGTTATGCCCTTCCTTCTGGTCACAAAGCTCCTCAAGAAGTATAGAAAATATATATGTAGGACTCTAAAGTGCGATGGTACTCTAAAGTGCGATGGTCACGCTAAAGTGCGATGGTCTACGCTAAAGTACGATGGTGTATCACGCTAAAGTGCGACGGCTGTTTGTTCGCTAAAGTACGATTGTTTATCACGCGTAAGTGCGATGGACCAAAAGGGTAATGTTTAAAGGGCTAAAAGCTTTAAAGAACACGGATGTAATGATAAATAGCCTTTAAGGAAAAGCTAGTATGATAGGTTTTATAACATACATGCTAGGCCTTATAATTACCGGTAGGCATAACTAATTGTTTCTAAATTAAGAAGAACGACCACATAATAATTGCTAAAATGCTAGTTTAGATGTGACAAAAATCAATATATCCTGTATATGATAAACAAAAATTTAATTCGGGCGTATCAAATATTTGGATAATTGGCGTAACTTGCCGTTCACACAGTAAATATATCACTAATGTCAAATCTCCCTTTGAAGTTGTCATTGTAAATTACAAATACAAATCCTTCATTGTTTAACATTTATTTGTTTAAAACATTCCTAATTTAAATGAGAGAGAAATGCAATGTTCTCCGAGCTTTCATCTTTTTTCGCAATTGGTAGTAGTTTATCAAATATTCTACATTTTTCTTTCGGCATGTTCATTTTTTATTTGTATAAAAAAACTGTTCACGTCATAATCCATAGTACGTTTATTACGTCTATACTTTCGCGGACCATCGCACTTTAGCGTATGGAGGAATCGCACTTTAGCGTAGACCAACCCACTTTAGCGTAACCATCGTACTTTAGCGTCCCCATCGCACTTTAGAGTCCTACATATATACTTGGATTTAAATTTTCGTGTTTGAGCGTCCCTGATGAAGGTAAATCTAAAAAAGTCTTGGCACGCCCCAAATCTGTTAAGTGTTATTTGAATTTTTCTAAAACTGAATCGATAACGCTTCTAGCAAACTGTTTGACTGGGTATTATCAGTTCAGTAATTAGTGCTCGGCACTGACATTACTTCACTACAAAACGAATTGATTGAAGTTCAATTGAAATCAATGTGTAACAATCTTATTTTCTATTTATAACATTCTTGAAACTACAGATGAAAACTGTCCTGAAACAATCAACGCGTTTTACCATGAAAAACATAAAATCGAAAATTCTGTTAGATTGCATATTACAGATGTATACCGTTTGGGCAAAAAGGGTGAACAGATTAGACATATTCTTGTAAAATTTGCTTCATTTGACAGTCGAGATCTAGTGAAAAAAGTGGTAAAAATTTGAAAGATTCAAATTACGGAATTTCGGAGCAGTTGCCAGTAGATATCCAAAAAGCGCAGGAAAGCAAAACTACCAACACTGAGTTTTCAAGTTGTTCCAAATTGCGGTTCAAAATTAAACTTTGTTTGATTTCAACAAAAAATCCATATATGTGGTTCTTTGATATATGCTTAATCTAACCATGTATTTAGATTTTTGATGTTTGGGCCCGGTTATCAGATTGGTCCACATTGAGGTCTAAAGGGTCCAAAATTGAACTTTATTTGATTTCATCAAAAATTGAATTCTTGGGGTCCTTCGATATGCCGAATCTAACCATATTTTTAGATTTGGGATATTGGACCATAATAGGGAATGTCCAATTTAAAATTTAAAGTTTTTAAGTTTAAGTTCTTAGACCACATTCATTATGTGTCAGAAACCTGTGTTGTGTCAACTATTTAATCACAATCCAAATTCAGAGCTGTATCAATCTTGAATGTTGTGTCCATACTTGCCCAAATGTTCAGGGTTCGAACTCTGCGGTCGTATAAAGCTGTGCCCTGCGGAGCATCTAGTTTGAATTTAGTAAATAGCTATGATTTTCTTTTTATTTGTAAAACTTGGTTAAATGATAATAACATAGACGAAATAGATGGTTTTGTAAATGTATCTTGCATTAATCGTAGCAATAATATAGGTACAAGAAATAAAGGTGGAATTTCTATTTATTGAAAACATTTTTTTATGTAGTGGTATCTCGGTAGAAAGAAAATTACACTGTGGTATTGTCCTTATCAAATTGAATAAGCAATTTGTAATCATTGCTAATGATATATATATATATATGTGTGAATATATATGTGGAATGTAGGAAAAGCATATATATATATATATATATATATGCTTTTCCTACATTCCACATGAAAAATCAAAGTATTATCAGATCTGTGACAACGATTTTCATGAAATTATTGAAAACATTGTTCTTGAATATAAAGGGATGGGATCAGTATTTGTATGTAGGGATTTGAATAGTCGAGTGGGTGAACTTAATGAAGTTTTGTGTGATGATTATTTAGAGAAATATGTCGAGAGCGTTCAACAAGTAGAACACCCTTAACATTCAAAGTAGACGTTCATTGGACAAATGTGTGAACTCTTTTGCATTGACCTATAATGGTTTACTTTTTTTTTAAATTGTTATTTGGATGAAGAGTTGTCTCATTGGCACTCACACCACATCTTCCTATATCTATCTTTTGGTCGTAAGCTTATTCAACTTTGCCATACTACAGGACTTATTGTCGCCACTGGTAGACTTAGTGACGATTCAGATGGAAAGTTTACTTTTTGTACAAGTAGAGGACGAAGCATGAACGATTACTTACTGGTATCGCCAATCGACTATAAACTTATAAGTTACTTTAATGTGCTGCAATTTAATGAATTCTCTGATCATTCGCCATAAGTTTTTCAACTTAATTTCTCAAACAATCGTCCATAGAACAAATATCACAAGGTACAAAAGTATATCAAATGGGATTCAAATAAGAATAATGATTACATGGAAGTCTTACAAACAGAGCGTAGTGCGTGGTTCTCATTGGTAGACAACACCTCTTTTAAAAATACAGCTTTTGAATACAGCTGTAGGGGAAATCACTCGTATATTATATGACAGTGCTTTTAAAATATTTGGTCGATCAGTCCTAGTTGAAGAGGACAATAATAATACAGAAAGAAAAAAAAATGATTGGTTTGACGAAAAGTGTAAACCAGAGCGTCATATTTTTCTCCAAGTCCGAAACTTCTTTTTTCGTCACCCCACTGATGTTAATAGACAATCGTATATAGATGCTAGAAATCGATTTAACAGGATAAAACGGCAAGCCCAAGTAAACTATAAACGGCGAATGGGTATTGAACTTTGTGATATTGCAAAAACTGATCTACTAAAATTTTGGTCCACTATTAGGCCTACGAAAAGAAAACGATGCACAGTTGAAAATGATGTTATGTTAAAACATTTCGAAAGAATTCTCGGCGAAAATCCACCCGATCTCTGTGATGAAGTATTGAACTTAATAAATAATGAACATTTTGAAAATATAGGCATAGATATCCTAGACTCTGAAATTACTGAAGATGAAATAGTGAATTCGATCAAAAAACTAAAATTGAACTAAAGCGCGGGAAATTATCAACGAAATGTTTGCTGCAAGTCCAATATATTTTCTCCAATTCTAAGTAAACTATACTTTTGAAAGTGGAACTTTTCCTGATACTTGGGCAGATGGTATTGTTATTACTGTTCCTAAGAGTGGACATTTGATCGATCCAAATAACTATCAACCCATTGTTTTAGTGAGCGTCTTATCAAAACTGTTCACGTCTATTCTAACTACTCGATTACTAGAATGGTCCGAAGACGAAGCTAAACTAATCGACAATCGATTTGGCTTTCGTCCTGGACATTCAATTATTGATGCTATTTTTGTTTTACATGGTATAGTTGTACATATTCGTCAACAAAAAACGAAACTATACTGCGCTTTCGTTGACTTTCGAAAAGCGTTTGACAAATTAAGCAGGAAAATTTTGATTTATAAGTTACTTCGGAATGGAGTCAACAGTAAATTTGTGGCCATGATTAAATCAATTTATACGTCTGTGCGTCTCCGAGTAAGATCTGATGGACTTCTTTCTGATGCCTTTGACAGTTTGATAGGAGTAAAACAAGGAGAACCTCTTTTATTATTCCTCTATTTTATTAATGATATTATTGAAGATATAACTGTCACAGATAATGAAGATGTAGTGATACTGAACGGTCTTTTAATTTATTTGATACTTTTTGCAGACGACTCTGTTCAACAAAACTACGAAGTGGTACATTGAAACTTAATGCGGAAGTTGGTCGCTTCTCTGATATACCAAGAGAAATGCGTCCTTGTGTATGTTGTAATATGCAATGTGTTAAGAATGAATTCCATTTTGTATTGGTATGATCAGCATAAAGGGCAATTAGAATAGTGTTTTTGCCACGCTATTATTGTTCATGGCCTACTATTTTAAAACTATCTTCTTTGTTGAAAACTAATCTAGATCTCTAACAATTAAACTCTGTAACTATTTGAAGGGTGCATGGAAAGCTAGATCTGATATCATTGGTTAGTTACAACATGTATGTTATTATTGTATTGTTCTCTGTTACCAGTCTTTTGTCACATTATGTATATATTATGTATTGTCATAGCATGTTCTATATGCTTTTGCAAATACAATATTCATTATTAACTTAAAAGATAAATTTGACCGCTGATTGATTTGGTTTGTTTCGATTTCGGGTTTGAGCAAGCAATTTCAGCCGCCTCGGACACAACGATTCAATAAAGTGTTATTTTCTTTTTCTTAGTTTTTGTCACTACCAGTGATGGTGGACTATTAGCTAAAAACTAAGGTTCTAACTCACTCAGCGTAAATAGGAGATGGCTATTATCATTATATGTACTAACTTTGCCATATTCGTTCCCCATGTAATGGATATTTATACATTTGTTTTAATTTTGGTTAAGCGTCCCCAATGAAAGTAAATCCATAAAAGCGACTAACGGAGTCATTTTTACTTAAACACTTAAGATTGGACCACAGTTCAGAAGAACTGATTTGCAAACGTCTTATATTGGCGTTTCTACTTACTCAGGCAAAGTAGGCCTTATATTGATTTGGCTATTTTTTTTAGGTATTTTTCTTCATATAGCTCTTCAAAAGAGGGTCGAAAGATACCAGAGAGACAATCAAACTCGGTTCTTATAAATCCACCGCTTTCAAATATTTGGCTTTGAGCGTTCCTAAGGAAGATCCATCAAGGAATCCGCTTCGGGTATTATAGGGCTTATAGCAAAAATAAGAAAGTATCAGGACAATGAACATTATATAGCAAAGAAAAATGGTACCAAACCTTTTTTAAAATCAATTATGCGCCCCAGTAGATTACACTTTTACTGATTAGAAACAATTACTTTTGATTCAAATCATATAACATACAAAATGTTTCTAACAAGAAAGAAAGCTTAGGACGCATGACATTTATATCACGCGTTGTTTTCATTTTTTAAAATTGATGTGTTGAACAGCAGTATACTACTGTTGTTTTTATTTTAGTTTTTTACCCGGATTTAGTTCTGCAAAATCGAATTATGGCTATTGAGCAGCGGTATACTACTGTTATCTTTATACAAGGTCAACTTGTGAAAAAATTCAGGACAATTTTATTTAGGTTTGGGAATTATGTATTCAGGATAAATTACTAGTATCCTTAGTCAATATTTACGATTGGCATAAAAAAAAGAGATTTGTACTTGCGTATAGAAAATAAATTTCTAATGCAATGCCCAACCTTCCCGAATTAACTAATAAAACAAGTGCGGCATACGAAGACGACTTACATCAAACTTATAAAAAAATGTTTGAACCAAATCATCCGATAAAACTCCGATGTCGGTAAATGTTTAAATCATTCGATTATGAAAATTCGATTTTATTCCAGAAATAAGCCTTTGAATGAGTTATCAGAAAAGTCTGACTGATTTTTTTTACATACTCATTATTAAATTCCTCTGTACGAATAATACACGATGGTCTACAGTATAGATTCGGAGTACTGCCGTTGTTTATCCCCTTATCAATGTGTAATAGTATTCCTGTATTTGTCTTTGTGAATATTGCTCTTACTATTTAATATATAATTGACGTGGCTAGGTACTCATACATCCCGTTATTGTGTTATTGCTCTATGGTAAATATTTGTATTCTTGTCTTTCATTTTTGCAAATATGTAAGTCTACTTGCCTTTTTGAATTTCTTTGTACATATTTGTTTGTTTGCATAGTGATAAAGATTATAACACAATTTTGACTGCTGTTTCCCTATTTTTGACATCTTTTCCTATTATAATTTATGTTCTCTGTTTGTTTTTCTCATGTGACTGTCATACAAGTGAGCTGTATAGCTACCTATAAAACCGGATTTAATCCAACACTTTCTACATAAGAAAATAAGAAAATGCCTGTACTAAATCAGGAATAGGACAGTTGTTATCAATTCGTTTGATTTGATTGAGCTTTTTTATTTTGCCATTTGATTAGGGACTTTCTGTCTTGAATTATCCTCGAGTTCGTTTTTGTTATTTTACTGTTTTGTACTAGAACCATATATTTGAAATTGAAAATAAAAACCAGATTGTCAAATGTGGTATTTGTAATTCTATTGCTGCTGATTAATGACGAAATGGAATGATTTTGACATAACAACTGTGATATATGTGTTCTATTATTCACCGCACATAGGTGGATTGACAAAACCAAATACATTACACTCTGTCATTACAGAAAAGAGTACGTAAATAGCATAAGATACTAAAAACATAATGCCCATACGGCGTGTTAGGCGCCAGCCTGAATAACTAATTGATCCTATCTGAAAAAGAGAAAAAAATGATTTTACAACAAAAGTAAGCATGCATATTCACAATGATTTTACAATAACTAAATATCGACGAAGCATAAAGGCACTACGCTCAGGTCCAGATATAAACACAAGCATTTAAATACATATACTTCTCTCAATAACCATTTCGTGGATGCACATTATTATAATGTTAAGAAGAAACTGACATTTATCTAAATAGGATACAGGGGGCCTTGTTAGTTATGTACATTTACTAAAACCATGGTTGCAACCCGGCAAAGTTGATCTTAGATTGTATATATTGGATTAATTGGTTTATTTGGTTTTGATGCCTTTAAACGATTAATTCTTTGGCTTCTTGACGCATCGGACATGCCCAAACCACACGTTTTTGATTCAATGTGTGAGCAATAAATTGAGATTAAAGTTTTATTGTTCTTTTCAGAATATTTTCCCAGTAATTTGTTTTTCGATTACATTGCTTACTGAAAGTAAAAATAAAAAAATAGCTTTGCATTTTTGTAATGAAAATTAAGATACAGTTTTATCATTATTATTTTTCATTTCTGATTTCGTTGACCATTATGAAATATCTGTGTCACATATGATAAGTAATACTCATCGTTACAACAATCCAATAATCGTTTTCCTCGATGGTAGTGCCACTAAATTATAACAACGTCAAGCCATAAGCAAGACGACTGCGTCCGATGCTGAAGCGCCCGAGTTAACCATAGGTTTTCAATGCGGTTTGCTTTGTTCAATATTTTCTTTTTATGCGGAGTGTTATTATATCTTTGTCTGTTTTTCTCTTTTTTGGCTGCAGTACTAGTATTGACTTTTTGTTTTTTGACTAATGGTTATTGATTATCACCTGGTATATTCTCCCTCTTTTTTTACAAGTAAATACTCACTGTGATAATAACTGTGATAAAAAGTAAAATGATTGAATACAGCATACCATTACTGTTGATTTTAACCTAAAATCACATTATAACACTAAATCAAAGCAACTTTTTATTAATAGATTTTAATGCAATTTAATAGTATAAGAACTATAGATGACTGCTGTTTTATTAATCAAATCTGCTAAATAATCATAGTTTAAGGATAAGTGGCATGATTGCAAATGAGACAACTATACACTACAGTTGAAATGAAATGTATTTAAGTCACCATACGACCTTCAACAATGATTAAAACGCATACTGTATATAATCAGTTATAAGTTATAAATAGCCTCGTTATGATAAAATGTGAACCAAAGAAAAATAAAACAAAACCGAATGGCTTAATTCATGACAAAACGAAACATTTATTAGAAGTCAATAACATCCAATTTTTGTATTATGGACCACTACATCAATCAGTACACATATTTCGTATATTGACTGTTGCTGTCTTCAAGAAGCATGCGTTTAAATTGTTGAAATAACTTGAGTCTTAAAATGGTTTGTAAGACTTCTTCATTCATACCATCAGGACAAAAACAAGCCTAACCATTTTTTAAGGCAAATTTTATTAGAACTTTTGAAATTGTTTACATAAAAACACTTCATTGATATTTCGATTTTTATGTTGTGATTTGTGTTCTATTATTTGTCTTTGGTCTATTCTTTCTTAGCCATGGTGTTATTAGTTTATTTTCGACTTTCAATTTTCGATTTTCTGTGCAAGGTAACATGCACTTTCATGTACTCCCAAATTAAAGATTTGGATCAATCTTGCAACTCGTCAAGATCCTGCCAATTGATGAGTTTGATGGTAAATGAAAGACAATGTCAGTTCGATGCTAATTACACTTATTTGCTTAAATTCAAACATGTGACTCGATACCAGGGATGGGGTCGATTACTTTAAAATGTAATCGATTAAATTACAATTACTTTGCTAATAAAATGTAATCGATTACATTACAATTACACCCTATTTCATATGTAATCAATTACATTAGATTACTTTTCTTTATTGTAATCATGATTACTTTAGATTACTTATGATTACATTGTATATTGCTATATCAAAGTTTTTTTTATAACTTTTTATCCGCTTATTTTGGTGATTTTTTTTAAAAGCCTTAATTTATTCATCTTTTAAAAGAATTTATAGACAAGACAGTTACAGTTACAGTGTAACATGTGTAATTTTATAAAATAGCTATAGACAAGTGTCCTTTCTCTATGTAAAAGATGTAACTTAATTTTTAACTACAAATTGTAACCAACTGCCTAATTACAAAAGAACTGAAAATAAGGAAAAATTAATTAAGTATAGTTTTATTGTCTGTTGGGACATAATTGACACATCCATTAATGTTTTTACAGGTGTTAATCACTACTTCCATTTTTTTAAACAAACAATGGGTAGGCTTGGGTATTAAAATTTTATTGTCTTAATAACGATATAAATAAAGTTAAAAGTGGTTGATTGTCATTATTTGTTTGAAAATTTTTAATACTTGATCTAATTGAAATTAATAGAATTATTGTCAGGTGAAAACACAAAACAGTTTTGTAACTTAGGAAAGATTATACTTTTCTCTTTATATTAAGCAACAGTTTATTGTATTGATGAAACTTCTGACGTCACCTTTTGTTTACTATGCATATTGTTTGCAATATTTATGCCATATGTATACACTGTACATGTACAAAATGTACTTGTTTATACTGGTGAGCCTTAAGGCTAATAAATTTAATAAAGAATAAAAATAAGAAAGCACATATTATACACGAATTTATGGAAAATAAAATTCATTCAATTTTGTCAATAAATGAAACCTGGTTTTAACTTCCATTTTGAATTAAGTGGGCTTATATATTTATGCCGACCATCAAAGTCAAATAGGAACTAAATGTTTTCTGCATTTGAATTTCAATGTATTTATGTAAAAATATTGGGTAAACTAATATGAACATGATGAAATTGGAGTTGATATCAGAAGTTTTCAATCAAGGAAAACAAATACTTTCATGGCATATTCTTGTATCATAAGAGCTCAATTTCACTAAGAAATATTGGACAGTAAATTTCTTTTTGTAAACTGTTATTACAAAATAAAACACTTGGTTATACAAATTTATTATATAGATGATCACATTAAACAAGGTCCCATCATTGTGATTACTTAAGTTTCATGATTTTTCATTCAAGCTTTACATTTTCTTATTTTCATCTTGTCTATCAAAAACTATTTTCATATTTATACAAGATTTGTAATCATCAAGTAATCTGATGAATGTAATCTTAAAGTAATCTAAAAGTAATCATGATTACACCTGTTTTTTGCCATGTAATCGATTACATTACGATTACTTGTATCCCCGAAATGACATGATTACTGATTACATAGGATTACACTGCAAAATGTAATCGATTACAGCTGATTACGATTACTGATTACGATTACCCCATGCCTGCTCGATACACACAAAAATTTGAATTATATGATGGTTCTTGGTATTAACATATTACAATTGGTTGATCCTCTTTGCAAACATCAATATTACTTTTTTAATTTTCATTCATTTGACGTCATTTTTAGGAGACACACAACAACTATTTTTCATTCGACTGTACAATTAAAAAGAACATATGAAATGCTTCAAACGATATGATAAAGTCACGTTTTAGATTGTGCAGCGCACGTCAAAGTTATAACAAAATATATATTCACTATACTAAAGGGTTATTGCATGAATATTGGAGAATATTGTCCCGAGCAGAATTTTATATTGCACGAGCTTGCGAGTGCAATATATGTTCTACGAGGAACAATATTCCCTAATATTCATGCAATAACCATTTTATTGTATAGCAATATAATATTTGAAAGTAAAAATTGGTTTAAATTAAGATTTTGTAGTTAATGACGTCATTAGTTTTGCAGATCTATTGCACTAGTGGTGCAATATTGGAATTTATTGCACGCTAACTTTTGGTTACTTTCTGTGGGAAATATTATATTGCTATGCAATAATATAGATTACATTCGAGCAATTTGGTCGCCGTTAGATATAACAATATAATGAAAAAATAAAAGTAGAAGAAAACAAACAGTTGCCATTTAATACTTACTGTAGTTCCAGAATATGCTATTCCAGTTTTTAAAAACCAAGGTAAAGATAAACCTAAAAGGATGTCGAAAATGTTGCTTCCTAAACAGTTGGAAATCGCCATATCTCCCATACCTATAAACAGAAACAACTTTGCTCTTGGTCAAGTTATGACTATTATGTAAAAGTTGGCTTTGTTTGAAGAAGGAGAAGTTTTTCTGTGCTTTTTAAACAAACCTTCCGATTACCTTAGTATATAAATGAAATGAAGTTGCGTTAACATATGTGTTTAATATTAAAAAAAATCCATTGGAAATATTTTGTTTCGAGTCGTAATTTAAAAATGCAATGAATATGTATTATGATTCGACTCATTCATTTTGATATCTTCCATATGCCTACTACATTACAATATTTCATGAACTGATTCCCATGTTTATAAAGAAGTATTACTGATTGATATTTCTCTTCCGAAATATTCTGGATATAAAGGTGAGTTTTTCATTTTCTGTGCTTACTAGTATTACGGAATATACTTGCCTTGCTTAACTACAAAGACACTAGCCATTGCATCAGGTATACTAGTACCGGCAGCTAGAAATGTAATACCCATAACACTATCAGGTATGTCAAGTGTGAATCCGACAACTGTTACCTAAAAAGTTGTTCGTATTGATAAACTGTTGTATTAGTTGGAATAACACATATTTACTACTGCCTTGTTAAAACTAAGTGACGCCAGTAAAAGCGCGTATTGATATATCACTGCAGTAGAAGCTATAACATGCATATACATTTAAAAAAAACCATCGAAACTGAATTGCGACCCCTAGATTGTATCAGTAGGCATAATGTAGTATAAACTATCATGTAATAACTTTATGTTCCATGATTTCTGCATTTGTTTGCGAATATTTTGACATCCTCTTTCGAACATTTGACACAAAGAGAGTAAAGTTTAAAGCGTGCAAAACATTTCCGGTTTGCACAATTTTGGTCGATTATTAGTTGTTTTAATGTTAATGTACAGTTGCAAAAATATCGAATAAAATGTCGTCGTATAATGTATTACAATATATATATATACTGTGCCGGAATCATCTATACTATATTTAATACAACAAAAAAAGCTGTATATACTATATTAATTAGTTACAGTTACAGATTCTTCGTTTAAACATGCTGGATTTATTTAAATTCAGCTGAAAGTTAGATAAATTTAACATCACCTGTTGTACATGCGTTTCATTGTTTGAAAATAGATGAATTATCTCCCTTCTTATAACTTCAACATCCTACTTGATATGGTATTAGTATGTGTTAGTAAAAATAAAAAAACCACTTACCATCCACACCATAATATATGAAAACAAAGCTATCCAAACTATTGACATCACAAACGTCAACAAAAACCAGTTCTCCCATCTGAAACGTTTAAAGAATTAATTGTTGTTTCAATTCTTACAAGAGCTCTTACAACTTGTTAAAAATATTATTAAAAAGATGAGTAAAGCAACATTGGTCTTTTTATTCAGCTTTTGAATTATAAGTTCAGTCCAAATTTTTCATTTGAAAAACGTTTGTCTGTACCAAGACGTACAGGAATATGACAGTTGTAATCCATTCGTTTGATGCGTTTACGCTATTGGTTTTGCCCCTTCCTTAGAGACTTTGCGTTTAGAATTTTTCTCGGATTTCGGTATTATTTGTTATTATACTTTCAATCATCGATTTATTAACTGAACAACAGTGGAAAAAAGAAAAATTGTCAGCTTTCTCAAATATGAAAAAAATATATGAAATAATTTACCGTTGAAAACATCTGTATGATTTAATAAAACACATTTTTATATCCTTTAAGTGTCACATTTGACCTATCAATGACGAGTTTATTTGCATTAAACCGAAACCAAAGTAAGTAATCCCGACAGCTATGCCCGATTGAGTATTGCCATTTATTAAGGTTTGATACGATGTGCGCGATTGATAGCCACTTAATTGTATATTTAAATTAAGGCAACGGTATTTTAAATTTGACCAAGTCTCACCTAAGAGAGACGAAATGCACCAAAGGAACATAAAAACTCATAGTCGAAAAAAAACTGACAAAGCCTTGGAAAAAACAAAAAGACAAAAATCGATTAAAATGACAAATCAAGGTAGCAAATACAAAATGAGAAATCGCATCAACTTTAAAAAGAAGTGATATCGGTTGCAATTCTAAAGAAAGATCCTCCTGCAATGCATACAGTCAAAATTGCACAATCAATAGATAAGACGATTTTCTGGGATCTAAAGTTCAAAGATCTTTAATTTCAATTACCGTTCTTTTCTGCAATCTGGCACTGTATAATACAAAACTGTCTTCAAAGGGTAAGAGAGTGCCCATTTAGTCATAACAATATAACCATCGTCTGAAAATAAAACAGGTTTATCTATTATATTTTGTTTTGCATGGTCCAAACATCTACTTATGATAATATGATAACATTCATCTATATTTTTACGGTTTATTGCGTTGTTTGGATGCTCTTTCTTTGTCATTTAATCTTGATATAAATTGTATGCGTTACATCATGCTTTGAAATCCTTTTACTCATATATTTCCGCTAATAATAATTTCCAAAATAATTTTCCTATGCTGGCCATCATTAACCAAATAAATGGATTCAATTATAAAAAAAAATTATCTTTCTCCCTTATTTTCACAAAAAAACAATTTTGCGTCATATAATGCTTTAAAAACATCATTAACAAAATAAACGTATTCAATTATTTCCCCCTTATTTTCCCAAACATCAGTTTTGCGTCATATCATGCTTTGGAATCTTTTCACTCATATATTTCCACTAAAAATGATTTCCTAAATAATTTTCCTTTGATGGAAATCATGAACAAAATAAACGAATTTGATTTCTAACAATCTATTTTTTTGTAGTCAATCTTTCTCTCTCATTTCCACAAAATCAATTCGTAATAGCATATCAAGCCTATAAATCAGATGTTGCTGAATTCATAGCACAAACAATGACTATAACAATTTGTGATTGGTAATTTGTTTTACATATTTGTTTGAATTTTTGAAGTACGTCATAGGAGTTTTGGCGAACATACAGACATACATATGAATCTTCCAGAAAATATACTGAAGATGATATTATTAAAATGCTGGACATTTGATCGACAATATATTTGTTGAGTTTGGAGGATTTATATTTCAACAGACAGTCGGTATTCCAATGGGTACTAATTGTGCACCCCTGCTGGCTGATTTGTTTTTGTATTCGTATGAAGCAGAATTTATTCAGAACCTTCTTAAAGACAAAAAGAAAAAGCACCTTGCGAAATTCTTTAATTTTACTTTCCGATATATTGATGATGTTTTATCATTGAACAACCCATACTTCAGCCAATACTTACATCTCATATATCCCAGTGAACTTGAAATTAAGGATACTACTGATACTAGAAGGACTGCTTCATACCTTGACCTTTTCCTCAATATTGACGTAGATGGACGACTTCACACGAAAATCTATGATAAACGGGACGATTTCAACTTCCCAATTATCAATTTCCCATTTCTCAGCAGTAACATACCCTCTGCCCCTTCGTATGGTGTTTACATATAACAATTGATACATTATTCACGTGCTTGCTTGTTCACACTATACGGACTTCATATACAGGAGTGTGCTCCTTACGCAGAAACTGCTCCAACAAAGTTATGAGGAGGACAGATTAAAATTGACACTCCGTAAATTTTATGGACACCATCACGAATTGGTGGATCCATATGATGTCTCTTTAACCAAACTAGCTAAGGACATTTTTACCACATGGTAGATTGTGGTTTGTCATTATGTCGTCTAATCTTTTAATTACCAAACGTGACTTATTCCCGATTGTGACTGTTTTGCTGAATGTGAATTCGCATTACTATAAGACGTGTTTCTGTACTTGTTTATCCAAAATTCATGTATTTAGTTTACATGTTTAATGTTATATTTGTAATTCTCATCGGATTTTGTCAAATGTGTTGACGTCTTTTTATTATATTTAGGTGTTACGGATAGAAAAATTAATCACGCCTTTATTAATTATATTAAATTTTGTACGATTATTTACGTTTGAAGTTGGATTCATAACAAACTGGACATATATATATTACAGTTAATTGCTATTAATAAGTATTGCAATATGCATTTTGTTTAAATTAATTATCAGTATTTAGTTCTGATATAATCTTAAATCAATCCTAATTCTATCTCACTTTGATAGTTTTTCATATGTGACGTCATGCTGTTTCTAAATTTCTAAATTCAAATGTGGCATAACGTTTGTACCTTTTCGCCATCGTATGTGACGTCACATTTTTGTAATTACGTTGACGCCTGGACTGATTCGGGTGTGTCTATTCTGTGTTAAACTTTAATAGCGTTATGTATTCGGGTTTAGTTTTCTGTAATTAGTTAATACTTCAGTTTCTTTATAAAATATATCTTTCATATTCATTTGATAAAATTTACTGTTTGCAATAGCATGAATTGTTCTATATAATAAGAATGTTCTTATCCCGGGCATAAAAACAATGCCGTATTTGGCGATACCTTTTCAACTTTTTATCTCCAGTGCTGTAAAACTTTGTACTTTTTTCACTTTCGATCTTTTATATCTGGGCGTCACTTGTAAGTCCTGTGTGGACAAGGCGCGTTTTTGGCGTATTGAATTTTAAACCTGATGCTTTTTGTTATCTATTAATCATGTTTTTCTTTGTCTAATATGTTCTCCTATTTATTTGTATTGTAGTCCTGTAATATTATGTTGTCATTTCAATGTTATATTTAACTTTGCCATTAAAGTGCGAGGTTTGGCATGCCACAAAACCAGGTTCAACCCACCACTTTTATTCCCCTTTAAAAGTGTCCTGTAGCAAGTCAGGAAGATGGCCATTGTTATATTATTGTTCGTTTCTGTGTGTGTTGCATTTTAACGTTGAGTCGTTTGTGTTTTCTCTTATTTTTGAGATATTGAGATCAGACGTGGCACGGTACTTGTCTATCCCAAATTCATGTATTTGGTTTTCATGTTATATTTGTTATTCTCGTGGTGTTTTGTCTGATGCTTGGTCCGTTTCTGTGTGTGTTACGTTTCGGTGTTATGTCGTTGTTCTCCTCTTATATTTAATGCGTTTCCCTCGGTTTTAGTTTGTTACCCCGATTTGTTTTTTGTCCCTGGATTTATGAGTTTTGAACAGCGGTATACTACTGTTGCCTTTATTTATACATCAATTTCCATCCTTATGTTGAAACTTTTTATGAATTTAACGAACAATGTTATAAGAATAGAATCAAATAAACTTGACATTTGACATTTCAACACTTCCGGTGTTTATCAATTCTGTCACAGCAAAAAACCTAGATATGGTACTGCATTAACTTATTATTGATGATTTCAGTTTACAAAATTGGTTATTACTAAAATGAATATTATTGGTTTGATTAGATAATCGTTTTGTTGTCTCATTGACGCACATCACATATTCTCTTTTATCATCAACCGCATTATTATCTGAACATTGTATACTATACCTAAACTAGGAACTTTTCTCCAATAGTCCCAATCTTCTCCTTCCATCGTTATGTTAAACCTTCAATGATTTTTTAAAACAATGCAATAATTCGAAAACTATAAATTCTTTGTAATTCTTATGAATTATGAAATATGAACTTGCAAACTTATTACATACATAATCTGTTTCTAATATATTCCACATTCAAAGTATCAAGTGAGGTATCGGTAATCATACACTGTAGTTATTACTGTTCATTATCAAAATGAATTGAGGTTTTGAAGTTTTTGATTGATAATGAGTATATAGTATATGGTTAATCGTCACCTGGTGTTGTTTTTGATTTTGATTGAAATACTTATAGCTTTAAGTTTAAGGGGTTTGGGTCTGACATTTCTTTAGTTTGTTCACTATTTGATATTTTTAAACATCTAACTTTTTCTTTTTTACATTGTGCTTTGTTCGATTATCTTATTCCAAATATGTTATTGTACCATGTTAACCAACCTAATTATCTGCTTATACGACTTAAATTTTTTAACAAGTTTTAACGAAGAATGACAAAACATATTATAACATAATATAAAACCTAACAATGAGCAAAAAAATAACAACACGAATAACAGTTAAGGAAGAAAACGAATTTCCTGATCCCTTAGTTGCACCCGTTGTTTAAAATTGCTGATGATATGTGAAAACATATATTGTCTTAAAAAATGTAATCGTTGATGTCAGCAGCATTATTTCAGATTTGACATGAATTACTTTACGTTCTCCTATCATTAATTCCTGAATTACTTTGTATGTGGTTTTTAGAGTTTGTAATCATAGAAAACCCCGAGATATAGTCCGGTCAAATCATTCTTTATCAAACATTGTCGAATTCCTTTTTAGACATAAAACATTTTCGTAAAGATGTCATTCTTCAGTGTTTTTACTAGTATCAAAATTTTACATACCATCCTCGAATGGATCTTGTATAAGACATAACACTTGATTTGTGAGCCATTTTTCTAAACTGTTGTCTTTTCAGGTAAGCCTCATCTTTGAGCATTCGTTTTCTCTAAAAAGAATGACAGAACAAATCTACTTTTGAAACTTACTGTAGGAAGAATTCGAAAATTAAAGAATAATACACGTTTTTTTCTTCTTCAAAATATAAATATGAAGATGTGGTATGAGTGCTAATAAGACAACTCTATCCAAGTTACAATGAATACAAAGTTAACAAGAATAGGTCAAGTACGGTAGTCAACACGATGACTTGGCCGTATTCGTTTAATATAAGTTCAACTTCAATTATCTTGACATAACTTTGAAAAAAATTGAGATAATAGTAACATGATTGATTTTTAATACAACTGTTTTTTGTTGCCTCTAGCCGTAATAGAATAACTTGTTTTATTGATAATAAACTCATCATAGATACCAGCCTAAATTTTCATATATACGCCAGACGCGCGTTTCGTCTACAAAAGACTCATCAGTGACGCTCGAATCCAAAAAAGTAAAAAAAACTTGCAATTACCAAAATAAAAAACCTAGCAGGTAATACATACAATGCAAAAGAGCAAAGTGTACCCAAGATATTGTTGCTTTGAACGTATGAGAATGTTTTGAATGGCAATATATACAATCACACTTTATATAGAACATTATTTACAATATATCTAGTTACTGAATTACGTGTTAACTTATGGAAGAATATTGAGACTCTATCGATTTAGACGCAAAAATGCACCATGCATATGCCTTCTGAGTAGTACCGTATTTGCATACATAGCTTATTGTATTTAGTATAAACATCAATTTCAAAATGTGTAAACATTTTCGAGATTTTTTTTACAAGTTATATGTTCTTATATCAAATTTACTTACATACGATATAATGAGACAGGCCGCCGACCGGAATCTTGTCAGAGATTTAAACTTCTTCATCATC
Organism: Mytilus edulis; assembly: GCA_019925275.1. NCBI lineage: Eukaryota > Metazoa > Mollusca > Bivalvia > Mytilida > Mytilidae > Mytilus > Mytilus edulis. The sequence continues at coordinate 38,660,740 of CM034350.1, forward strand.
ATCATACGAAAGACAAAATCACAGAAATGCGGTCTGTAAATAAAGAGATTTAAACAGAATAAAGTAGACTAATTTATGATAGCTTTTTTGGAATGTTCACTTTACCATTATAAATTTAACGTAACTGTTAGATAATACTCTTACAGACCACAACTCTAAAATACACGAAAAGCAAGTATTAAAATAATATAAATTTATAATATCCAAGGAGTTAAATTTTGATTAATGACAACTATCAAGAAGATATTTGATCAAAGAAAATTTGAGAACTTATCAAAATGTTGATGGATATACAATCGTGAACAAGGATTCCGTAAATACACAAAATAATTTCGTCCCTTATTTTAGAATATATCAGCCATCATAATTGGTATACCAACTAAACATTGTGTTAACAATTTCATTTATACTTGATTTGTGTTGATTTTGCATATTCATCTGGAGGAAGTTCTCTATCACGCCATTTCTTTGTTTCTATAGCAGTGAAGACCTCGTCATCCTCATCTGTGAAAACCTCTGCAAAATAAAGCAAAAGTCAGTTCTTCAATTGTTCTTTTGATACTCCGAGTTTAGATTCATTTAAGTGTAAGATTTTATGATAAGATATTCAATATGACCAGCTATGAAATGTTAGGACATCAAAACATGACAACGAGCTAATTATGCATGCATCAACTTTTTTGCGATAACGTATGTTTAGTAGTAGGTAACATAAAATTTGGAATGGACATGGGGAATTTGTCAAAGAGACAACAACCCGACCAAATAGCAGATAACAGCCAAAGGACACCAATGGGTCTTTAACATCATAGTAACATGACTGATCATGACTCATCATGAGAGCTCAACAGAACAAGTAATGAACAAAACTAAAGGAATACTGACATGTATGCAAACTGTTAAATTATGTAACTTGTATTATGAGATATACGACATCATATGGCGGCCAGTATATTCGTGATGGTTGTATAAAACGTAAATTATATATCGATACAATTGGTTATCTTCCTAATATTGTTGGAGAATTATTAAGTTTAATTTACTATAGCCTGAGAATCATTTGTAGTAAGTTTAAAGCCAAAAAAGAGGGACTAAAGATACCAAAGGGACAGTCAAACTCATCAATCTAAAACAAACTGACAACGCCATGGCTAATAATGAAAAAGACAATCAAACAACAGCACACATGACACACCATAGAAAACTAAAGAATAAACAACACGAACCCCACCAAAACTAGGGGTGAACTCAGGTGCTCCCGAAGGGTAAGCAGATCCTGCTCCACATGTGACATCCATCATTTTACTTATGTGATAGTCTAATTCGGTAGGTCACATTCATGAAAGGGAAGGGATTGTAGTTACGACGTAGGGAACATACCGATATCATTTGTGAAACGGTTATTCCATAACGGTCAACCAACTCGTAATGGCGTCCGTCGAGATAAAGGGTTTTCATGGAAATTTTTGTTTACAAAACCTTCAAGTTCAGTGGACAAAGTAAAGATCTAAGTTGAGACTTCGACCACAGGAAAACATTCGTAGACAATAACGATATTCATCAATAGTCATACCAAGTCATAATAGTGCTCGTAAAACTGTCAAAGAGCTTTAAATTGGTCATGTCATCAACGATCAGAAATCGTTTGATTATATGAAAAGGCATAAGGAAGTTGGCTATTATATTATGAATTTGAACAAATTAATGTAGAGAATTATTTTAAGATGTCTCTGAGGAATTATACCCTTTAAAGAAGATATTAATTGAATACTAATTTAAGGAAAGTTTTGTAACAATTCTTCGGCATTTTGTTTCCTAAATATTATTTGATTTTAAATTGGTAAAACTGAAAAGCAAAGGCAAACAAATATATTATCAACAAATAGTTCTGCTGTTTTTGCCTTGGATACATGATATTTAAGTAGTTTTTATTGGCTTGGGATTGATGTCAGTTACTGTAGTATTCCCAAATCGGTACGCTGTATTGTCAATTGGTTAGTTTGTTGTTTGTTTTGCTTTGTATCGATCCAATCAGTTTAACCCTATTGAACTGATTTTTTTTATTCTGTTCGTTGTACTGTTAAACCATTGTGCCCGCAGTTATGATAAACCCCGCCATATTCTGATTGTGTCTGTCCCAGGACAGGAACCCGTTATTCAAAGATGAGGTATGTTGTTGTGTATCATATTGTTTTTTCGTTCATTGTTTTTCAGTTTCTTCTTGTATTGTGTTGTCTAAGGTTGAGCGCCCCCTTAAACGGTTTACCCCACCACGTTCTGTATATGCAGAAAAATAATAATATTTGTATTTAGATTCGCTTAAGGTGGTATTGGAGTCTAAATTAAAAATGAAAGAATTTAAGTTTTTTCATACTTTGCCAAAACGTAGTATTTATTGAAAAATGTTAAAGAAATATCCTAAAATTGATAGGTCAGCATGCATTTTCTCAAGCTACAGGTCGTGACAAAATGACACATTTTGTATAGATTATACAGGAAAAATCACCATTATGTGATCAGAAGCCCAATTAAATGATAGAACTGTAGAATAAAATACGAGAAAATAGCTTTTCTAAAATGCTTTGAGAATATCAAAAGAAAAGGTAGGGTCACTGTGCGGTTTTTTCCGGCTAAAATACGAAATAGCAAAATTCCATATGGATTCCTTCAGAAAATGCGTTACCTGCCCTAAAATGCCATTTAAAATATTAAATTTCAAGCAGAACTAATCAACACTTGCACAAATATTAATATTTATAAGTTGTAATCTTATAAATTTGTTCTTTTAAATGCAAATTCACATTAGTTATCTGCATTCCTGCATCCAATTTTGCTAACTTGGTTGAAAATCTGGACCTTAGATTCTCTGTTTTTTACAATCAAAGATGGCGAAAAGACACCCATACCACCTTAAATTGTAATTCTAAATAGTGTTCTGTAAAAAATTATTTTAAATAAGGTTGTTTTTTTAGATTTACTGTAAGTAAATTCAGGGAAGATGTACGTTGCTATTCTGTACCTAACATGTTGTCATATACTATTATATTATGCATTATTTATGTATATAGTGCTCTCTGTCCATATTGTTCTTGTGTTTATTTGTACTGTATTTCTGTCCCGTAATGTTGACAATGTATTTTTAACATTGCCATGTAAGAGGGAGGTTTGGCTAGCCATAAAAGCAGGTTCAATCCACCATTTTTTTCTCTTAAAAGGTAGGAATCTGGCAGTTGGTATGTAATAGTTCGTTTCTATGTATGTTGTCATTTGTTTTTGTAGCGGTTCAGTGTTTCTGTTGTTCCGTTGTTTTCCTCTTATAGTTGATGTGTTTTTGGTTTGTTTTCGCTTTATCGACTTTTGAACGGCGTAATACTACTGTTGCCTTTATTGGTTCAATAATCGATTGTTTTTTGCCTTAATTCTAGTGGAAATATGTTATGCTTATTCAGGACGAAATTAAATTACAATTGAGGCAAGAAGTGAGTTTTACAAAGGTGGTCGCACGGAAGAAAAGTCTATAATTTTGACTGATATTTGAAAAATCATGGGTATATTGAATGACGTATTACAAGTATGTTGGAGGGTAGATGTTTGCGTTGCAAAACCGCTTCAGAAGTGTTGCAAGGATTTATTACCATAGAGAGACCATTTGCACTATCTCATTACTAAGATTACGAGCTAACGTTCCAACTCCAACCAGACATGGCTGAATATGTATACAGACAAACAGCTGTCACACTCAAACTAGGGTTTTATATACGAGAATAGTCATGAACATGTTTCTTTACCACTGTAACATTGTTATTAAGACTTCTCATTTCAATATGGTCCTTAGTTTTTCTAATCATATTTCAGAAAGGTGCAATAACAAGATGTACAAACTATGATGAAGTGTAGAAGATTTGTTTGGTTCTTTCCGCTATCATTCTCATAGTACATTTGATGAAATGATGATGGATTCCAAATCATCAAAAACGCATTGAGATTTATATCGTTCTATTATATCCCTTGCATTATGATAACATAAACGTAGAGACAAAATTAACGGTTTATAAATACAGATTGATCTTTCTGTCAGATGCCACTTTCAACACTATTTGCTATTTGTGGCGACCAGTTTATAATGGTGAAGGAAGGCGGAATGCTCGGAATGAATCTACCACTCTAGGGAGAAAAAAATGATTATCTTTAGAGTCGAATGCACCTGAATCGCGGTTGGTCGAAATCAGAACTTCAGTGTTGACAGACTATTGACAGTGTTGACAGACTATTCATAGTGTTGACAGACTATTGATAGTGTTGACAGACTATTGATAGTGTTGACAGACTATTGATAGTGTTGACAGGCTATTGATAGTGTTGACAGACTATTGATAGTGTTGACAGACTATTGATAGTGTTGACAGGCTATTGATAGTGTTGACAGACTATTGATAGTGTTGACAGACTATTGATAGTGTTGACAGTTGACATGTTATTGATAGTGTTGACAGACTGTTGATACAGCATATTTCAAACTACTTAAACGAGTTTTCCACCGATACTTAATAACAAGTACTAATTCTTGATCTCAGGCATGCTAACCACTATATTAAATCGTTCGATTTGAAATTTCCAAATCGGATATTTTTCAAAACAGGGGAAATTTCTGAGGGTTTAGAAGATGTTTTAAAAAGAGCCCTAGATGAACGCAATTAAAGCAGATTGATACGATCTCCACATTATGCATCCTGCTGATTGCATATTGCGTGTCAATTTGATAAAAAAAAAAAAAGTCAATTAATCAATCTTTCTTGTATTACATAACGCAAGATATGAACTTTTGAGCATGCACCTCACTGACTGTCATTTCAGCAGGAGAAAAAAAAATCATGGACAAAGTTTTGAAAACTAATTTTCAACAAAGGTGCAAAGAATAAACAGAAATTGAGATAGCAAGTTTTTAATTCGTGTCTGTTACACTTCAATGTTGTAAAATTCAACAACTAGATAATGCAACAACTGATGTTGAAAATCTTATGAGTAGTATAAATAATCAGAGGGGACATTTATTTATTATCTTTTGGATAATTATATTCCTGTCTTGTTTATAGGAAAACAGCCAATTTTCACATGAAAGGCTACATGATGTGAAGCCTGGTACCTTTGATAACCTTGTAATACAACATCTTAAAGCTAAATTAGAGCAATAACATATCAAAGCCAAAACTTTAATGGATATTATTGTGAACCTTTCAAACACTAAAACCAAGATGTTTGAAATCATTCAGCAATTGTTTTAGGCGATTATGTGAAAGATTTTAAACAGCTCTCTAGGTCACTTATTCTTCATGTAACTCAAATGTGCATATTTGTGTATACATTTAAGCATGACAAATGTATTTGGACTATCAGAATGAGGTAGCAATACGCAGTTAGAAGTTTGGTTTCGCATTTTGGCCCCGGTGAATTTTTCAAATATAAAATTATTGTGTAATAAAATTCATTTTTAGACAGCTGAGTACTAATTTAGCCTTCAAAGATGGTTTATAAGAACATCAAGATTATATTTTACATGTTTTATGGCTATTCTGTTTGGCTCTCCGTATTTTCATAGCTAGACCGGCCATAGGTCATGAAATAAATGTCTTGTTTACAAACACTTTTTTTTCTACACGAAGTTTTTGACGCAATTTTACAGAAAAATGAGATAAAAACATATGAATTTTCATTGATTCATTGAAAGATACATGTGCACAGTTTCAGAAAAGGTATTACTTTAAGGGATTAAAGTTCTACTTTTAGCCAAATTTTGGGGAAATATGTGACATCTTTTCCACCCTTTTTGCAATATTTTATAACAAGTAAATGCAGATTGTTGCCATGGATACACCAAAAAAAAATTATAGTTTACCATTTTATATTCTGGATATAAAATCTATGAAAAGATTCTGATTCTATACATGACACAAACAGTAAGCTTAATATTGTCAGAAAGCACTGAAAAGGGGATGGTAAAATGTATTAGGGCAAGTTTTAATATTTTTTTCCTAATTGTTTATTGCTACCATACATATTGAACAATAGCTTGGAATCGAACAAGAATGATAGACAGCAATAAGTTATAGCGTAAGTAGATATCATTTCCTTGTTTTTGTACAGAAGGAAATACATCTATTATTGACAACTATGTACACTGTGATTTAAATAACGGAAGTTTATTTTGTATCTTGAAATAGGAATAAATATGTAACTATTCAATATTTTAGCTTGTGGAATTGTTTTTTGTAAGGTAATAAACTGAAGTCATTTGTAATATTCTATGTCTTGACATACAATATGTGATTCCTTCGAGACATAGCACCAGGGTATTGCACTTAGAATATTGCCATTAGATTAATTTTAGTAAGGCCGTATGTCAAAATGAACAATGCAATCAGATAAATATGTATGTAATGTTTCGAATTACGTAACAGAAAATCGTTGAATTGAATTACTTTATTGTCTGTAGTAATAAGGACGATTAAAGGAATACGATGTTTTTGTCTGATTAAAGCATTAAAACCAGTTATATATGGTTCCTTATCTATACTTCTGATCTTGCATAGTAAGTGGTTTGTTTACATTATCTTGAGAGGAGTATAAACTTATGACTAACGTGCTAAAACATACCATAATCTCCAGGAAAAGCTCTTTTAGCACCATTTATTGGTAAAATATTGGAAGACTTTATTTGGTCTATCTTGTTAGCAAACCAAGATTGCAGAAATGTATTATATCTAAAAGAGAACAAGATCAATACGATTAGATAATAAAATGAATATAAAATAAAACTCCGCAACAATTCCTGTTTTTCTATTTTTTTGTGCGCACTTTGGGGTCCTGTAGAACTAATCAACTATAAATCGGTTTTCCATGATAATTCTGAATCTTTTAATACCCATAATGTATTGGATTATTATGTAATTAATCATGCTATAAATGCAGACAAGTTGAGTTAAAAAGTCCTGATTATGAAGAAAGTATCATAGTCAAATCTACCGTATGAAACTAATTAATATAATATTCGTGTACTGTAATTACGAATATTTCCTAGATGTAAATCAAGAAACAAGCTCTTAGTTTGATTTAAACAACATACAAAAGTATGAGTCAGATAAAATAAACCGATCAACATATCTATCGCTTTGGCATTACACTAATGATATACGCACTACTGGAAGCATAACTAGTATTCGAAACTGCATCAACATTTTCAGAATTCCATTTTATCATCAAATATACTTTGCTTTGATGCAAACATTGGTCAGATAATAATATATCAAAATATAACGCGTTCTTTTCTAAAAGTTCATTCGTGTTAAGATTTAATTTCTCAGTTACGGGAATTTAAAATTATTTGCAAAGGAAAACAAAGATGATGAACAAATATTTAAGTAAAAAAATACAACTCCAAGGAAAAATCGAAAACGGAAAGTCCCTAATCAAATGACAAAATCTGGAACTCACATAGTTCAAACGAATGGAAAACAACTGTCATTTTCCTGACTTGGTACAGGCATTTTATATGTAGGAAAATAGTGAATTAAACCTAGTTTGGTATTAAAGCTAGCTAAACGTCTCACTTGTGTGACAGTCGCATGCAATTTCTTATATTAATAACAATGTGTGAACAAAACAAACCGACACAGTAGGTAATCATGTCAAATTAGGAGAACAGCAGATAACATTGTTTGTAATCCTAAATGCTATAAAAACAAACATATGTGAAATCCGTACGAACAAATCACATATTGCAAAAATGAAAACAAGGATACAAAAAATTACTATAACACATTAGTACCGAGCCAAAAGGGTTTTACCATAATAAAAAAAACCAGAACAGTAAAGGTAATTAACAATGACATAATAAAAGCCCACTATGACACGTAATAAATATGATTAACAACGTCAGAACAGAGAATCAATACTGAAACCGTCATGATTTGTGGATCGACGTGTGATATATCTGTCAAAGTTATGTTAATTTATTGGATTCACTATCCCGTCATCTATTCCTCGATTGCGACCTCAAAGAATGAGACATATTACTGAATGTGTTCTAACAATGAACAAAACGTAACTTTCCACATTTGTTGCAAGAGCTGATAACCCTTGTGAAACACCTAATATAAAACTGAATTTTTTAATGATTTGTTTTATAGTTTTCTGCGTTTGTACTTTCCTTCGTTTTTCAATTTTACATGGTTTGTTCGGTTTCTTTTTTCTTTTGGAATTTTCCTTGTCCCTATTTTTAAACTCACCATCATCCCATAAGAAAATTATCCTGCAATTAACCAACTATTGTAAAATAACAGCTATATAAATAATTTTTTGCTTTATTTGCACTTGTACAAATAAAGTCTCCTGTTACCCTACTTCACGTTGAGCAAGCGATAATATGAATATTTCTGATTCCTAACCAGTTCATTTTGGGGTCCTCTTCGCGGTCCGCGTTTCAGCGATGTCGATTTTTTGAGAAATTAGAGATAATTATTTTTGTTTCATAACTAAAGTTTCAAGTGTTGGGAGTAATTTCAGGAAAAAAACAATATGTAAATTGTCGGAAAACATAAATTTATTTGTATGAGCTTTAGAAACGGGACGAAAAGCGAGGCTCTGTCGATTTTCTCCTGTTTCGTAGCGAGTACAAATACATATATTGTATATGAATAATGAATATGCATTTCATTCATCATTATTTTGCACGTTATTTGAATATAATTGTATTAGATGTATGTTTCATTATAATACGTTATTCTGATGGCTACACTGTAATCTCGCGTTATTCCTTAAGCAACTTCATTACACAATAAAATTTATCATTCATGATGACACGAGGTCCCACAATAAAGTGCACAGGTAAATCAAATAAAAACTTGATAAAAATCGTGTTTTCATTATCAAAGCTTAAAAATGTAATTATAAGTATTGAATGCTTCTTTTTGTTACTTCATAGGGTTGTAAAAGCGTTGACCGTGCGCACATTTTTAGAATGAAGCGCTCCCGCGTTTCATACAAAATGTACTTCGGTCAATGCTTTTACACCCCAATAAAGTTTAAAAAAAAAAAAAAAAAGAAGCATTCAATTCTTAAGTAATTTATTAATGTATTTATACATTGTGACCAATATGGATGTAAACCAAAAAAAGTCATATACTTTCGTTTCAAGCAATTATTCTCTTCAAACAGTTCAGCTATAGCTCTCACAACTGAAAATGTATTGTTTTATCCGGATGTTTCAGCCGGGTCTTATTCTATTAATTAGTTGTTGTTCATTATGGAGGATCGTTTTATTTGATTCAGTTATAGTTCAATAGCTATATTTCATATACATCATCGTAATTAAACGTTGTTTTTGTTGATACAAAAATATGAATTGATTTTAACTTAAGATTCATATATTCTGCCTGACAGTCTCAGCTTAATAATAAAGACCATACATCAAACCAAGTGTTACAGAATGATCGACACATGCAATTAAGTGCGATGCTTTCATTCTGGTTTCTATGTTATGGTGATGAAATACTTGTCAAAAAGCCTTTAATTGAAAAGCAATATAACTGACTTTAGTTTGGAATATGGCGTCTGTCATAATATATCTATGGAACTAGAAATATGTTTATGATTGCACAGCAAAAAGTAAAATGATAAAAATACTAGTTTCCGAGGAAAATTCAAAACGGAAAGTCCCCATGTGAAATTATAAAATTGTTTTGTGTATTAAAACATTGAACGACACAATTCTTCCTATGTGACGTATACATTTTCTGACGTCAGACACGTGAAGCAATGAATGTGTTTTTGATTTGATAGATGCTTGTGTGCTTTTTTGTTAAATTGTTTGTTTTAAGATTGTAACACAGTGATGACTGGCTGTACCCACATTTTGACTATTTTATTTATTATGTCTGTTTTGTTCACACATCGTTGTAAATATAACGAAATTTGATGAGACTGTCGTAAAGGTGAGAGGTTTAGTGCTATAATACAAGGTTCAATCCACCGTTTTGTACATTTGAAAATGCCTGTACCAAGTCAGGAATATGACAGTTGTTGTCCATTCGTTTGATGGTTTTGTCATTTGATTTTGCCATGTGATTAGGGATTTTCCGATTGAATTTTCCTATAGTTCCGTATTTTTGTGATTTTACTTTTTCCCTAATCAAATGGCAAAATCAAAAGCTCACACACTCAAACGAATGGATAACAACTTTCATATTCCTGATTGGTACAGGCATTTTCTTATGTAGAAAAATGGTGAATTGAACCTGGTTTTATAGCTAGTTAACCTTTTACTTGTATGACAGTCGCATCAAATTCCAAAAACATGAAATTGTTGGAAATGTTCGTTATCACAGAAGCAATATGACGGTTGCCACATGTGGAGCAGGATCTGCTTACCCTTCCGGAGCACCTGAGATCAACCCTAGTTTTTTGTGGGGTTCTTGTTGTTTATTCTTTAGTTTTCTATGTTGTGTCATGTGTACTATTGTTTGTCTGTTTGTCTTTTCATTTTTAGCCATGGCGTGGTCAGTTTATTTTCGATTTATGAGTTTGACTGTCCCTTTGGTATATTTCGTCCCTCTTCGTTAAACCTAGCATTATAAATTTGGAAATGTTATCATCACATGATCAAAATGTCCAAAGTGATTACCAGATGATTGATTAAATAAAAGATCAATGATGCATTTGATAGTGAGATGCATTTATCAATCATTAAGTTATTTACAAGCATGTGCCACTAATATAATGTTATTAAGAACCATTTAAGTCTCAAAATTGAGACCATTTATGAAAATTCTTTAAGGAAGTTTCCGAATAATACTCAATTTCAATGCCGAGGGTATGGTAGTGTTTGAATACACGTGAAGCTGTAAAACCAAATGATATGTAATAAAAATATCTACATCACGGGAGTCAAATCAATCGACAGTAAAATTTGGAAACGTTAGTTCAATATAATTTAAATTGCATTTGCACCCATTCGACTCTCCTGATATAATTGCGTACCCGTCCAACCCTGAAATGATTTACAATCAAAATCCACAAGCTAAATATTGGAGTTCATTTTGAATCTATATTAACTCATTACCAGAAGTAAATAATACTAGATATCAACAGAGCCCTGAACTGGAAACGGTCTAGAAATATATTATTTTCATAGAACTGTCAATTCTGTCTACGGCTATTAATCGGTGAACATTGTCAATTGGTGCAAAACTAATGTGGAAAAATACAAATGTTTTTCATTCGTTTGAGAAAAATCTGTTTGTGTATCGTGCAATGGTAATTATTTCAATATCTTTTAGAACGATTACACATCAACATATACTTCGAATAGACTGGCTCTGCAAAGCTGAACAACCGGGATTAAGGGTTAACATTCGGAGTGCCAATGAAAAAAGGAATATGTAAGATATGGACAGATATTCCTCGTAACAAAATTTGACTTATGAACCCCTGAAAAAATACTTTGAAACGCAGAGAGCACACCACTCATCTTACACGAGGCATCGGATTTAACATTAAGATTCCGACCGCAAATGCATGCGTTTTTATATATCTAGGACAAACAGACATTTATAATGGGTTTTATCGGATTGAAGAAGTTAAAGATACAAAGCCTCTATTACCGCAGTATATCAGTATAAAATCTTGAGAATGTCTAACAATAAAGGAGAACATTTTCTTGTCATCATAATTTGAAAAGCCAAAGGTCCCAAATTGTTCAAAGTTTAGTAACACTGCCAGAATGCCCGAATTGATTATTTTACAATCCTTAAAGGATAACTCAAGTTATCATCCAAAATCAACATCTCTCAACGAGGAATATATACTTTTCTTTTATTATGGTTTAAAAAAAAAAGTCGGGTATCAAGAAATCTAAGCTGATATCTTAGTATTATCCATAGCCCTAATATACACCAAAAACTTTGCAACATTACTATTTAAAAAATTAGTTAAGCTAACCCTAGCTAACCTAGCTAACTCCAATTGATATGAGGGGCATATGGCCCGTAATATTGCTTTGTTTTAAATAACATTTCAAGAAATTTCATTTCATAAAAAAAAAATCCCCGTAGCTTAGCTAATACAGCTTCATTGTCATTCTTAACAATAAAGCAATAGTTAAAAGCTTAAAAATAAAACCCAAGATTTTCATACTATTAGCTTACTGATGAAAGGAAATCCATAAACTGTTATTAGATGCACCAACCTTATAAACTGTTTTCTTGTTTATAGATGTTGCCTTGGCCTTAGACTTATTAGTTTATTAAAACGTTTCAATGAAGTGCCGATTGACTTTGTGTTCTAAGAGATTTTATAGAGAGAAGAATATAAACTATCAAGTATGACAATTTAAGATCCCAATTGTCCTTTAGTTCATGCTAAAAAAAACATTACGTATCTTGTGATAAATGAAATTGTTCAATATTATTTGCAAATTATTTTGATTTGTGTTAAAGAAATAATTCGTAAACAAAACATACCAAGGTAAACTGCGGTGCAAAATAAAAAAATATGAAAAGCAACACGAGTTTCTTTAGGAATATTGCTGACCTCATAACTACAATATATCCTGCATATAAAATAAGCATGATGAGAGATTCATACCACGTTACAATGCCATCTGAAACAACCTAAAATATAATAAACAAAATTAGTGTAACATATTGTGTGATATATTTTGCCGATATCTTGTGTCTTTTATATGCTCTTTGTACGGGGCGCCGAATAGGACTCTTGTGGTTTTGTACAAAATTCAATTCTGTTAGAACAAAATCATTTTTTCTTACAAAACTATGTGATACAGACTTGTTTTATGAGAACTTCAATTTTGGATGACAAAATTCATTTTTGTCATTTTGTCCAATAGGTATGCAAATATAAATTTATTTGCATACAAAATTGACTTTTGGACACAAAATTGACTTTTGTGACACAAAATTAACTTTTGTGACAAAAATTAATTTTGTAATACAAAATTGACTTTTGTGTTAAAATTTCACTTCTGTTTAACAAAACTCAATTTTGTCTACACAAAAATAACCACAAAATTCAGACAAAATATCACTTTTGTATGCAAATTAGTTCACAGAATCCAAACTAAACTAATTTGCTTACAAAATTGACTTTTGTCGCCCAATTTTCATATTAGGTAACAAAAGTTAAGTCTGTGTTACAAAAATGAATTTTGTCATGACAAAAGTAACTTTTGTCCACTGAAAGATTTAAACTTGTAGTATGCTACAAATTTTCTTAAACTGAACTTATTTTTGTTGAACAAAACTCACTTTTGTCCGTACAAAATTTAATTTCGAGTACAAAACCACAAGAGTCCCGTTCGGCGCCCCGTACTTTGTGTGTCATAGCATTTCATGTTTACATAAATTTTCGGTTGTTGTCACAGAAACTGAATAAGTCGCGTCGAAAAATTCTTTTCTTTCTCACTGCTTTTCGTCGACGTAACGAACATCAAAAGCCTGAAGCACATTCAAAATCAAGCAAGTTTCAAACTTCAAGTCGATATTTAATGACTTAACATTTTGAAAATAAAAAACAACATGTTTCTTTACAAGATATAAAAAAAAATGTGATTATGTAAGCATGTTTTATATCCTTCAGACATACAGGCTGTTAATGTCCGCATCGAAATATGTCAAATAATAAATCTGACACTCATTATGAATATTCTATATTTTACAAAAGTTTTATTTAAAAAAAATTACATTATATCAGTTCGTTTAAACTTGATAAAATTCATTCTTCGGAAGATAATGTAAAAGCTATATTGGTTAACCAATTGTCCATATTTGATTCTGTGTGGGATGTTTAAAACAAACCTTTTGATTTTGTGTGGGATGTCTGAAACATACCTTTTTATTTTGTGTAGGATGTAGGAAACAAACCATTATTTTTACAGACTTAGAAGCTAATAAAATACACCGCGTCAAATTCAGTTGTTATGTAACAACGGTAGTCTGTTTAACTATTCAATATATTTTGGAAATTTATATTATCCGTTTTATGCATTACTTTGCTTATTCATTCTGTAGGTTTTGAGGTATCACTATAGCAATGGCTGAAATAGTTTAATAAATTGCAGTTTGGATCCTTCTCCCACAAACTGATTATCTGGTAATATATTTGAACAAATTGCTTCAGTGAAAGATTGTTAATATAAAGTGAGTGCAGCGAAATAAAAAAGAGATACTTATCATCCATCCTCAGTTCGATGATATGTTTGTCAAGAAATTCAAACACAATTAAAAAATATCCGAAAAGTTTTACCAAAGTAATATAATATAGAATTTTTACACCAGTGACTTATATTAAAGAAAGTTATTATTTTGTTTGAAACTCATGACAGACAATCACTAGTTGGAGTTGGATGGTAAGTATTGCTTTTTAATTCTCTGCAATCACTTCAAACTAGCAACCTTTCACTGAAGCAATTGTTAAAATATTTTGCCAGTTAATCAGTTTGTGGGAGACGAATTCAAACTGCAATTTGTTAAACTGTTTGAGCAATTACTATTGAGATAGAAGCCTTCAGGGTATTTCATAGTAACACATATCATATTCCCGACTTTGCACAAAATTAACGCTTAACTAAGGCAGATACATTCAACAAATATTACAAATTTTAGGTTTTTCGTTCTGTCTTAAAATTGTATATTTTTTTTTTAGTTGTTTCATTCTCGGAGCCTGATATGTCATTATTGTTATTCACTTTTTGTAGATTTCAGTTTTGAGTTTTAGCAATTTTACAATCTTATCTTAACATTAACCCCATTTCTAAATGTGGAAAGCCATTGTTGTGCAGTGATATCAAAACAACAACTTTAACAGAATGCATGAATCGGCAACATTTTAACGCAAAGTAACCAAGGAAAAAAAATCAATCTATTCATTTTACTTAATATCATAAGATAAACTTATCAAAGATATAAATGATAACATTTCGTGATCTGCATGACAGTAAAACATTAGGATAATTCATTTATATAACATTAAAATGCTAGCATCAAATTAATCGTAGTGGTCTATGAAGCAGCAACAGAAAGTTAATAAGTAAAAAAAAAAAAACTAACAAACAAATAAATAAAAAGGGTTTCAAATAAAATCATATGTTTTAATGCTGTTTTATGATATGTCTGAAAGTCGACCATTTATTTTCTTCCCAGTCTTGTAAAACAAATAAATAGATATGAAATGTGATTTGTACATTACCATACTAACCTTTAATTGACTTACCAATATAAGAACAACGACAGACAATGAATAATAGAAAGAATCTCTACACATCATCCACCAAGACAGAGTAACTACCTATAGCAAAAATATTAAACATATATTGATAAAACAAGACAACATTTCTATTTATAGAGAAACAAATAACTTAAATTCATACATTGTCAACAGAAGTCTGCAGTAACTACAGGTTTTATACGATCAGAAAAAAGTCATTAAACTGTTTTAAATTTATGCTGCCTATGGTATTTTTGTTCTAACATAACTGTATATATTTACTTTTGTCTTCATAATCTTAACACTTGTATACCAGTTTTAATGTTTTCATATGACGGAGACCATTTCATTCTAAAACCATTAAAGAAATAAATCGATTCATACTTAAATACTAAGTTGTAGCATTCCGTTTTATATTCGGTGTACACAAGTTATCATCATGAAAAGACACCAATATTTTGCTTCCTCTCCATTTCTACTGAATTGTTCATCAACGGTGTATTTGGTAGGAAACACATACAATTATCATAGATGTGTAACACTAGTTTGAGCTCAAGTTGTTATGTGAGTAAAACCTGCTTTTACAGACTACTTTTAGTAAATGATAATACTGAAACAATTGGTAGTCCTTTAACTTATAAGACATTCGAGATCTTGAATTCCTATGATAATTTGCTTGAATGAGGATTGCTGCTTACAATTTTCAAAAAGTAAAGTAGACATAACTTCGAAAGTTTAACGGACGCCATTACGAGTTGGTGGAACGTTACAGAATATCTGTATCGAATATGACCACGAATATTTTCTGGTTTTGTCGAAACCACAAACCCGTCCCCTATTCTTTGATTATGACATCAAAGACAGAGACTTGTCGTCAGATATTTTACTCACACGAATAACAAGACAGATGCCATATGTGGAACAGAAACTGCTAGCATAATAGATCACCTGAGATCACCTCAGTTTTTTTGGGGGTTTGTATCGACTTGTGTTTAATTTTCTATATAGGGTTTTATTTAAAAGTTGTTTGTCAAATCGTCGGAAACCTTTTTTGCCATGGCGCTGTCAGTTATCTCCGACGTGCAGGTTTTGAATTTCCTCCGCGTTTCTCTTCTTTTTATAATTCATGGACATTCAAGTCTGTTCATAGAGTTATCAGCTTCAGTTATCAGTTATACACAAACATGAATTCTCCTGAGATATGTGTATACCTTCCCTTAACATAACAGGCACCAATGCGTGAGGAGGGGTAATATTTTCTTCAATAATCTAAAAAATCCGACATAATACAGGCAAGATTTTTTCCTAATCTGTGACACCTTTACTGGTTCCATTCAAATGGGATTACAGATGTTTGTTTCCTTCGGCATATCTTTTATTTATTTTTCAAAACCACCAATTGGACATAGTTATATACATGTTTAAAAATGAAAGAAATATATGTTTAATATGCGTCTGACTGGTGTTAACAGAGGTATGCTTCAAATGCTTTCGTTTTGCATTTAAAGGGCCTATTTATGAATATATAATACAGGTTCATTCTAAAATAATATTAAATTTACAAATAAATAATTAAAAATGTGTTTTGTATATAAGGTATTCTGCTGAAATACCCGCATTGGTAGATGCCATTAAGGTGGTACCCAACACTTTCCCTAAAATTAATTTGGCTCGTTTAATTTTCATAAAATTTTGACAAAGTATTTACTTTGACCCTTTAACAAAAATATAAAAAAAATCAAAAATTTGAACCAAGCGTTTTATCAGGAAAATTACACTGGTTATATATAGCAGTTTGACAAACACTAATTTTGATCATTGAGACGCCTTACAATGCCTTCACAATGCAACGTAATTAAAACGTTTAGCTGATATTACAGAGTTATCTCACTGTAGTGTTAGGTACCACCTTAAACTCTATTTAGTAGTAGCAAAGGATCTGTTATTAAAACTGTTACAATTGATGTCTTTAGTATATTTTTTCTTGTGAAGTTTGTGTCACAGTGAAAAGAGCATTACTAAACCAATTCTAAACTAAACTTATTTAGAGTCAAATGGTAGTGATCCAAACAGTAACTATTTTTTCTATAATGTATAGAAACAAGCTGACCACTGAGTTGTCTTGAAAGTCTCGTGGATGCAAACAACATTTATCACGGTCCAATTGATCACTCCACACCAATATTTAATGAAAGAATTGTTTGTTGTTAAGGTAGTAAACAAGTATGTGTTTTATTCAGTCCAAAGGGAAATGAAATCAATAATCTTTAAGTTATTAAAAAACCTAACTTTACGCCCAGTTGATTCCGCAACATCAAAGGGTCATATCCATTTCATGTATTCCCTTTTTTCATATTGTAGCAAAATGTTTTCAATTGTCTTCATTTAAAAACTAGTCTCAAATTAAGACATTTGTACTACATTTTTCTTGAAAGCTATTAAACTCGGTTTACTATTGGAAAGGGCATTGGATGTATCTGTTATATATATTACAAGAAGACTTGTTAACATCATAATGCATATTGCTTAACATTAGCTATCTAAATTCGTGACGATTATTCTAGAGAGTTAAGGTTGACATTTTAAGATTAATTTTGTCAATCTGAAACCCCATACAAATTTCCAGGCTATAGTTTGGAACGACAGACGCGCGTTCAATATACATCAGACTCGACTTATCAGTGACGCTCTAATAAAACCAGTTGGAAGATTAATCAAAAGTAGACGAGTTAAATAGCATTGAAAGTTGACATAAATGTGCGCAACACTTAATTAAGAGTCGATTCAGAACAAAATCTATTTCAAGGATGTTTTCAAATCTTTTGTTTTTGTACTTGAGATCTTGAATAACAAAATGTTTACAAAACTTCACTCTTGAAACTTGAAGCAAAATAGCATAAATGCCAACTCATTATTATATACAGTAGGTCTGTCAGATATTGTCTCACTGGAAAATTTCCATATGATCAATGATAAAGTTTCTTAGCCGAAATATCGTTAATCCTGGAAAATCAATTGGGAAAATAACTTTATAATATCAATGCGTACATTCCCTTAAGCAGGCGATGCGGAAGCGATTCAAATTAATTATGATAGTCCATTAATGAAAACCTTCCACATCATGCACATATTCAAAAAAAGATTAATGAGTTCTATTGATTCAAATATTTTAAATGTCTTGACGTTTATTGCTGCTGTTACTACAACACAGATTGAGCTACGCAAACACCATCAAAACTTTGTGTCACCTCATGTGCTCTATAATGGTAAGTTTTTTTTTTCATAATATGTGACACCGTTAAAATCTGGTAATATTTTGTATTCGGTAATGTTACAATCGAGTGGAAGAGGACGGATATGTGGTTATGGAAAATTGGAAAATATCGTCTGCGACCTAAGTATAATACAAGGGTCAACCAAATCATGATTGCATTCATAAAAACTTTCTTAGGATTTACTTCAACTTTGTCACTTGAAACCCTTGTTGCAATAGTGTTTTTTTTCATGGAAATTATGATAGGAAATGTAGCCCTAGAATATCGCATCAACCTGGAGATATGTAGCCTATAAACAGACCTGCTGGGTGTGAAAAAGGGAACAAATGTACTCAATGAATATTCAAAAAGGGGAACAAATGTACTCAAATGAATATTCAAAAAAGGGAACAGATGTACTCAAATGAATATTCAAAAAGGGGAACAAATGTACTCAAATGAATATTCAAAAAGGGGAACACATGTACTCAAATGAATATTCAAAAAGGGGAGGTTCATAAAACATAACTAAATGTAACGTTACCGATCAATAATGTTCACAATGGGGAAATTGAAATCATAATTAGAAATTAGCATTTACCAAAGTTCCTGGCATTTCATTTGAAACGCTCTGCCAGAGTAATTACAGATTTGATGTTTATCCTTTTAAAGCATGAATAAAAGAGATACATTTATAATTGCATAGTGTTTTATAAATAAAGGCAACAGTTGTATACGGCTGTTCAAAACTCATAAATCCATGGACAAAAAACGGGGTAACAAACTAAAACCGAGGGAAACGCATTAAATATAAGAGGAGAATAACGACACAACACTAAAATGTAACACACACAAAAACGGACCAAACATCAGACAAAATCCCACGAGAATAACAAATATAACATCAAAACCAAATACATGAATTTGGGATAGACAAATACCGTGACACGTCTTATCGCAATAGAAATTACACTCAAAAATAAGAGAAAACAAACGACGCAAGGTTAAAATATAACACACACAGAAACAAACAATAATATAACAATGGCCATATTCCTGACTTGGTACAGGACATTTTTAAAGGAAAAAATGGTGGGTTGAACCTGGTTTTATAACAGTTTTTTTGTCATACTATTTTGCAAATCCACGGTTTAAGGAACGTGAATTAGAAACACAAGTAATGTACTACCGAAAACAACTTGACAAAATGGTTAATGTCTAGGTTGACATTATTCGAGATCTATGATATAGAGTTATGTCACTGGTAATGAGATGCATTTCAACTGACTTGAGTAGTAATTGAATAGGGAATACACAGTTTAGCAAAGTGTCATAATGAGAACAAATTATCGGTTTGCATAACGACTTAAAAATAGCTTTAGGTGGGTATGCTACAAAAATAACTTCTTAACAATTGACAAACGGGTATTTGATATTACAGAGCCAATAACACTTAACGAATGTCAATAGAAAGTATATTTCAAAAGTTCATATAGTAGGCGTTTACATAGTTTTAATATAGAAACTTAATAAATTGATATATTATTTGACTATCAATTTTTATCTAAATATTTTCGTTACCTTTATTATAAAAATACACTTTATTTTTAAAATGATAGTAAGAAATGCACTATTTACATATGAATAGAGTTAAACAGCGTAATAAAGGAAGATTTCAATACTTAAATTAAACATGTCGAAAAAAACTCCAAAGATTCCTTTATAAAGATTTACAAATGTCTGAATAAAATCAGATATATGATAAATGCCAATAATGCATTAACGAACTTCTTACAAGTTTCCGTAATAATGTATACTAATATTATTGGTATCCTTCTTACACTGGAGATTTCCTATTTACAGTGGCAGTGACAACTAAGTGCTACTTCATCTATGTCATTAAGAGAAATATTACCTTGTTGTTATGACCATTTATTAAGAAGATTAGAGGAAATGGAATGTGATCGAAGATGACGGATGATAGAATAGAACATAACCACTTTCCAATGAGATATATTTGTAAAGGGCCGTTTATGCAACAGCAACCCAGCAAAACATCTAAACAGCAGAGGAGAATAGAAGTCAAATTACGGCATTAAACAATTGAGAAGCGTCCATATTGTTTGTCAAATGCTTGAGTAATTATGAATAAATTAAGACAGAACTAAATAATTGACACTCAAGGTTCTGTACAAACAACTAATTAATAAACATTTGGCCAGGTTAACATTTGTGTGTGCTTAACTTTTTAGTTTCATGCAATCAGTTGACTTAGAATGAAACTTAAACAAAACAACAACCTATTGTGCTTTCATATCCGTATAACGGAAGAAACATTTCACAACAAAATTAAACACAAATACCACTTCTCAAACAATGCTCTTGGTTATTGAAAACAAGCTTTAAGTATTTTTATGTTGATTATGAAAATAAAAGTAATCCGGTTTTAAAGGTCAGTTTGTACGTTCTGTATTTTTGTCTGTTTTATAATGACACAAAATCTAAGCCGATTGTTTACGATTTATAAAACTTTCTGAAACCATGCCTAAACAGCTAAATAGTCTTCATTTTAATGTCAATTAGCTAAAAAGTCTCCCTTGCATTAAATCTGAACTCAACACTTTCAATCTTATCCTGTATTTTTTGTCATTTGTTATAGAATAGATATAGGAAGATGTGGTATGAGTGCCAATGACACAACTCTCCAGCCAAGTAACAATTTATATAAGTAAACCATTATAGGCCAAAGTACGGCCTCCAACTCGGAGCCGTGGGTCACACCAAACAGCAAACTATAAAGGGCCCCACAAATTACTAGTGTTAAACCATTTAAACGAGAAAAAAAAACCCAACACTCTAATCTATAAAAAAAAACGAAAACGAGAAACACTTATGAACAACATAAACAGACGACAACCATCGAACAACAGATTCCTACTTAGCTGTGTTGATCAACAACCGTTCCATATTGAAAAAAGAAAGGAAAAAGATAACGGGGTAAACAATCGATATACTTCAGGCGAAGAAATATTTCAACACGTGTTTCAAAAGATTCATAGTAACCAGAAAATGAATTTCATCAAAAGACCAAATCAAAATTAAGGAATGAGAAGCAAGAACCCAAAAATTCCAAATAAACGCCGGTGCTTCGGAAAAATATGCTTTTTGGGGGTAAGAAGTGATATTTTTGTATTAATCCTGTTCAAATCCATTGTTTTGTCATAATAAGGGACTAAGTAAACTATGTAGGATTTAATGATAAAACTGTTGTAAGGAAACTAATGTGCGATGTACTTTTTGACAGAAATTACTCTTTGGTTAATGATTTTTATTTGATTCATGAGAACTTTAGAATGTGATACGATTTTCTCTGAACCATTAGCAATATATTGCTTTAAACAAGACGTCGATTTGTAATAAGCAATTACATAGAAAGGTTGCAATATTGCAGGATTGATTATATAACGATATCAGCTTTGGTTATTTGGCACAAAAACAGTCACGTGCGAGTTTCAATATGGCATCCTCTAATGACATATACTAGAATCGTATTACATTTTTCATTAATATTTTTACTCTTACTCTCGAATACTCGTCAGAGTGGTCGTTTACACTTAGACAATGGAATTCTAAACAGGGTTTTGACATTTACTCAGCAGCCTTTTTATAATGAGAATCTCCGCCTCCGTTATGTAACATATATTTGATTTGACCTTATTGTTTCGCATCACTGGTGAGAAGCAATTAGTTTCATACGATCTTGAAATGATTGCTTAACAAATTTATCATTGGTTGCCTTATGATGTGGGAACGATTCTATTAGATAGAATGATATATAAAATTGAGAAATGTCTCAGACAGCAGAAAAGAGAGGCAACATACTACCAAAGGGACATTTTAAATACATAAGTCAAAAATAAACTACAACGTCAAAAATAGAGAAAAAGACCAAAAGACAAACAACAGTTCACAAAACCTACCATAACAAACTATAGAGTGAGCAACTCCATCAAACACCGAGGGTGATCATAGATGTTTCAGAAGAGAAAGCAGATACTATATGTTTATCATGTAAGTACAAACCAGGTGATAGTCTAATTCGGTAGTTAACATTCGTGGAAAAGAGGAAGGGATTATATATATAGTTACGATAATTGAAAAAATATCCGTCAATATCTGTGAAACAGATATTCCATAACGATCAACTCATTATCGGGTCTGTTAAATAACAAAGGTATCATTTCTACTTAACCACTTCGAACTTTTGGTTAATAGCTTCCTTCTGAGCAGTAATCCTCTATCAAGGAAATCATGATAGAACTAAAAGCCCTGCCATTTCGTATCAAATTGAAGATAAATACTCCGTATGCAAGCGCTGCTGGAATGTTGCAACATAAAAATTACGGTTCACAATTGGGTAGCTGAATCATCTCTTTTGTCGTGAAGTTTTGTTTTGATGACTTACTAGACTTGGATTATTAGTGAGAGAACATCATCTATATAGAAGAACGTAAAGTTAACAAATACTGCTAACTTCATTTATTTCGTCCTAAGAAGTTCCTGTATGGAGTCGGTTTTATAGGAATAAAGGAACAAGCCTTCAAGCATCTCTTGGTAATGCGAGTTTCAGACAATTTTTTGTTTGAAAAGAGATCTTTTTACAAAAAAAAGATTTGTCCCTCTCTAAGAACAGATACTTTTGTTTATAACGTTGGTCATTCTTTTTCTATGAAAGTTCCTTTGTGACATTCAAGTTCATAAACATAAATAAACTGGCTACAAAAGTGTCTTTTACACAAGGCAGTATTTGGTACAACTTTCAGGAATGATTATTTTTAAACCTCTTTAACATCGTATTTGATTTAACCTTAAAACTATTTTTGATTGGGATGCCACTGAGCATCCGCAGACACGCGTCTGGCGTATCAATTATAACCCTGGTATCTTTGGTGAGTATTTACATTGATCGAAATTTTCTGACGTTCTTTTGTGCTTTTTTGTTTATTACTACGTAACCGAAAAGCGATCATGTCTGCTGTTGTTAAAAATTACCACAAGTTTTTTTTATCATTTAGAATTAAACATAAAGTATGTTTAATTTACCGTCTAAATACAATTGAGCAACTTTCAATATACCATCGCTATAGCTATATTTACCTGTCCAGCAAGTATTCCGCAAATTCCAATGACAAACAAAATATTGAACACGGCTGATCCTACAATTGTCCCTACGCCAACATCCCCTTTAGTTATAAAAACACCTGAAAAAAATTAAAACAATCAGCTTTAAACATTCTCTTTTATCAACCTCTTTTAATTGAATATATTTTCATTACATATTGTTCAAAATAAGACAGCTCGGACTGAAAGATTCGATAACAAAGTTAGCATGTTCGGTTGAATACTCTTGTAAACATTCTTAAATTGTCTCTTTCTCATATATATTTTGACTTTGAAAAATATTAAAAAAACAATTTTCATATTATTCAAAGATATAGCTATATGATTTTTTTTCAACATACAAGTCTTTATGAAAGGAAAAGAAACAACAGTGGTGTGTTTTTTCAACGTCACTACAAACAAAACGTGCAAACACCTAGCATCTATGCTATTTGAAACTATTAGGGAATGTGTGTATAATTTTTGTCTTGAATGAATTAGTTTTCACTGATTCAAAAGCTAGTTTTCAATAATGTTTGTAGTTTTAAACAATTTTTCGTTAAACTATGATTCAAAAATCAAACTTCACATTGGTATTTTAAGTATATATTATCAATATGTATAAGACTGTATCCGTCAAATGTTGACTCAAATATAATCGACAGGTTGTACGATGCCATAAAGAAATGAGTTTAAGTTAATTGCAATATTGATATAATTGAATTGAGTAATTGGGGGCTTCTAATTTTACCTTTTTGGTAATATTTTGGGTGAATTTATCTGTTAAAGTATTTTTAACCTAGTTGTCCACCATTTTCGGCCAAGTATAAATACCCTGTACATCTTTGCAGATTTTAATTAATTTTCTTACACCATCATTTTTGCTTAATAAGATATTTGGAAATGTTTGCTGTTTGAAATAATAACTCAATTTACTGACTACCCATAAGACAAAACTGTAACTAGTACCAAATTATATGAACGAATAACATTAACGGTACCGATTTTCCTGCACCAGATGCGCATTTTGACAATACATGTCTCTTCAGTGATGCTCGTGGCCAAAATATTTGAAATCCAAAGCTTATATAAAAGATGAAGAGCTTTAATCCAAAAGGTCCAAAAGGTATAGCCAAATCCGCGAAAGGAATCAGAGCTATGTATGAGGGAGATGCATTCCTTAATTTATAATAGTTTCTAACATTTTGTAACAGCAAATTTTAATAACACAAAAAATCCGTATTTTCATGCCAGTACCGAAACTGTACAAATTTCTGAAATAACTTACCTATAATAGCGGTAAATAGTTCTGGTGCTGAACTACCAGCAGCCATAAAAGTTGCCCCAGCGACATCTTCACTAAAACCAAGTTTCTACAACGATACATAGGATCATTTCAAGTTAATGTGATAAAAAAAATGCTACGGGGTATACGCTTGTAGACATCAGCCCAACAACACAACAAATACAAAACACGTAACTTACTATTATAGAAAAGTATTGAGTCTATATAGTCTTAAGTTTAAAACAATTATCACGAGATCTATCATCTACACCCTATTCGACGAGGACTAAACACTAATGTTTAGCTGGATACAACCACTGAAAAGGACTTAACACTAATGTCTAGCTGGACACAACCACTGACAGGGACTTAACACTAATTTCTAGCTGGACACAACTACTGACAAGGACTTAACACTAATTTCTAGCTAGACACAACCACTGACAGGGACTTAACACTAATGTCTAGCTGGACACAACCACTGACAAGGACTCAACACTAATTTCTAGCTGGACACAACCAATGACAAGGATTTAACACTAATGTTTAGCTGTACACAACCATTGACAAGGACGTAACACTAATGTCTAGTTGTACACAACCACTGACAAGGACTTTACAATAATTTCTAGCTGTACACAACTACTGACAAGGACTTAACACTAATTTCATGCAGGACACAACCACTGACAAGGACTTAACACTAATTTCTAGTTGGACACAACCACTGACAAGGACTTAACACTAATTTCTAGCTGTACACAACCACTGACAAGGACTTAACACTTATTTCTAGCTGGACACAACCACTGGCAAGGACTTAACACTAATGTATAGCTGGACACACCACTGACAAGGACTTAACACTAATTTCTAGCTGGACACAACCACAGACAATGACTTAACACTAATTTCTAGCTGGACACAACCACTTACAAGGACATAACACTAATTTCTAGCTGGACACAACCACAGACAAGGACTTAACACTAATTTCTAGCTGGACAAATCCACTGACAAGGACTTAACACTTATTTCTTGCAGGACACACCACTCACAAGGACTTTACACTAATTTCTAGCTGGACACAACCAATGACAAGGACCTAACACTAATGACTAGCTGGACACAACCACTTACAAGGAATTAACACTAATTTCTAGTTGGACACAACCACTGACAAGGACTCTGACCTGCTTTATAAAGGCAACAGTAGTGTACGGCTGTTCAAACTCATAAATCCATGGACAAAAAACAAAATCGGGGTAACAAACTAAAACTGAGGGAAACGCATAAATATAAGAGGAGAACAACGACACAACACTACAATGTAACTATCACACACAGAAACGGACCAAGCATAAGACAAAATCCAACGAGAATAACAAACACAACATCAAAACCAAACACATGAATTTGGGATAGACAAGTACCGTGACACGTCTTATCGCAATGTCAATTTACACTCAAAAATAAGAGAAAACAAACGACGCAACGTTAAATTGTAACACACACAGAAACGAACTATAATATAACAATGGCCATATTCCTGACTTGGTACAGGACATTTTTTATGCCTATAAACACATGGATGTGTTAAAATTTTGTTTTAATACTAAATGTTCCCCATTTTAATCTCTATCAATGGAACAACAAAAGATACATAAAAAAAAACGTAACATCAAACATATCTTTAAGTTTTCAAAAACAATTCTATATCTCCCTTCTTTTTTCCACATTTTTGGGCTGAACTAACAGACTGCTATTTTGTTGCATGAATTAAGTGCCAATCGTATCAACAATTTCCTTTAAATCGTAAATAAGTATAACATAACTTTTATTATACCGATTTGGTATTCTGTAGAACATATGACATTAATTGATTTTGCTATTCCTTTTATGTCTTTTTCGATCATTTAGCTCATCTGGTTTGCAAGTTGTTATGAAATCGGCAGCAAAATCTCCGCGCGAAAGAACCATTGCTAGGGAGAATATACCTATGGGCAATAAAAAGCATTTGTTGGAGTAATAATGACGATGCCATGTACAAATAAAATAGATGATCCTATAAACAACAGTCTATTTACAAAACACAGAAAAGTTGGGAGGAGCAAAACGAACCACACTAAATACTGGCGACAAACTCAGGTGCTCCAGAAGAATCAATAGTTTTTTTAATATAATCAGACTTTCGAGCAGATTTCTCGGGACGATACTGGTGCGATTTTTAAAAGATATAGAACCTACACGATGTATTTTGTAATGTGCCATATTTCAAGTATAAATAGGAATAAGTGTAAAGATGAATTTCTAAAACGCGTCATTGATAGTTTATAATGATGTTGCCACAGTAATAAGTAATTATTTATACTTAACGCGTCATTTTATTTCTATAGGTCTAGACTGTTTATCTAGAACTATAAAATCGTCTATAGCTAGCAATAAAGATCTATTTTCTGTTAAAAGAAAGGATTACATAAAATGCAAGAGGGTTGATAAACTACACTTCTTACATTTCTAATGAAAGGAAATCGTTAAATGGCTAAATCAAGATAAAATATAATATATTCATCTTAATAGCGGCTAGGGAAAGTAAGATTGGAACTAGCAACTTAACTGATTACAATTGTCAAACACGTCGAAGACTAAAACATAATTATAGTAGTAGAGTTTGATTTATTCAATCAGCGAAATCGTCTGTATTATATTTGAAGTCATTGTAATTTGTTTCACAGTGTTTGATTCACCTACAACATGTCTGTTTTTGTCGTACTTTCGATTTATGTATACCACTGTTGTCTTGAGTTTTCTTTGTTATTTAAAAATATCCTGTCACTGATTAATTCAATGGTGTGTCTGTCATTTATATAAGTCAATAGAGTATTTCATATTATGTATTATTTTTATTCTGGGTCCTTTGAATAAATGAAAATTTTGGATGGATATTTATTCGTGCAGGGCTGACTGACAACTGATAATTTTGTGATCTAAAACATTGAAAAAAATACAAATTCATTGATTCTTAAACTTTATTACTTCATCGCCATTATGTTTTCACGTTAGCATAAGATCATCTAGAACAGTATGTACAATAAACAGAATATGAACTGAAATAATATTACGTAATAAAGTAATTTAAATTTTAGCACGCAACACACTAACATGACAATCATTGCAATGAACAGTGTGCGTTTGAGATATCTTTGTAAGACAACTTAAATGGACTTATAGATTAATGCAATTGATGTTTTTTGAAGTATCAAAGTAACATGCTATAAGCTTGCTCAAATATAAATATACAGATATATTGAAAACATAAAGTCAATCCAATGACAAGATGATAACACAAGGAATGCACCTTTTTCTTCAAGACGTCATTTCAGAATTAAGACCAGAATAGGTTAAAACTTGTATCACGGGCGTAGACAGTTTATGGGGATATCATACAATTTACAAAAATGCAGATGACCATTTATGATTGAAACAATGTGTGGTCCTGGTATTACAAAACATTTAATTGGCCCTTAACAGATCCTTGTAATTTTCTAGATTAGAGTTATTCATGGTTAGGTTGTGGTTTCATCCAGGCAATGGTTAAGTTTTAGGCTTAAAGTTATTGTAAGGGTCGATTTGGGTTTGGGTTCCCAAAGATATTTAAAACGCAAAGTTTTCATTAAATGGTTGTCATGTAAATGTATTGCGCACACTTCAAAGTCCAAATGTCTTTGTAGTTTTGAAGTAATTGTAGTCATACTGCTGCAGATACAAGTTACACAAAGGTTTATTGATATAAAGTTATTTTTTTTTACAATTCAACTTTGTTAAGGCTTAGTTTTTATTCTGATTTTTTTTTATATTTTGGTTATCGAACATTCAGATAAAATATATCTGTTCTAAATTGATAACAGAGGAAGGTTTAGTCCTGGATTCCACTAATTGAGTTTTAAAAATATGATAAATGAATAGAATGTTTACAAGTATTACACCAATCATTGTCATACCTAAAATAAAAATAGAATATATGTATAGGGAGATGTGGTATGAGTGCCAATGAAACAACAATCCATCCAAATATCAATTTATGAAAGTAAACCATTATAGGTCAAGGTACGGCCTTCAACACGGAGCCTTGGCTCACACCGAACAACAAGCTATACAGGGTTCCCAAAATTATAAGTCTAAAACCATTCAAAGGGAAAACCAACGGTCTAATCTATATAAAAAACGGGAAACGAGAAACATATATAAACTACATAAAAAACGACAACTACTGTGCATCAGATTCCTGACTTAGGACAGGTGCAAACATTTGCAGCCGGATTAAACGTTTTAATGGTACCAAACCTTCTCCCGTTTACTGAGACAATAGTATAACATATGTTCTTATTCTACAAGACAATTCTCGTTTGTTAATCTGTGTTAATTCTTGAAAAAAAATCAAAGACACTTACTTGACATATCCTGTCCAATGAAGTTACAAAATAGTCATCGCAGACGACAGCTAAGGCAGCGAACATATAAATAACAACCATCACATGTACAATTAAGGCGCCATGTTCTCTCTGTGTGTTGGTAAAGGCATCTGGTGGAAACTCATGAAATGCTGTAATGGAGTTTCCACAATATATTGTGCAGTTACTTAGTATAAAATATATGCAGTAGACGATAAATGAACGACAGACCTATGGTTATTTTTTCTTACAATATCTGTTCCGAGTGTATCAGTATAGGTATTCTGTTGGGTTTTTTTTCCATTGATTTCAGTTGTTTTATTTGAAAATGATTTTAATTTTAAGAACAGGGATTTTATACTTTTTCATAAATAACAAACATTTGGTGGAACGGCAAATTGCTTTTCTTCTCAAAAACGTTAATGCACTATTAAATATACGAAATATAAAAGCATATAATGCTATATTAATGACAATACTATAAGGTTGTAACTGTTATCGGATTTTTACATCACATGTCCCGTTTTAGCTTTAATAAAGCCACGTTGGGCACGAGGTGAGTGATTTGTATTATTACAGCATCAGCTGAATCAGCCGTTATGAATAAGCCATTTACAAATTAACTCTAGAGTAGGCAGCATTAATACGATAGGATTCAAAGCTAATCTACTTACAGTTCATGGAAGCATCGACTTAGATTAATAGTCATTGCTATAAACTGACACATTTATCAATGCAATATTATTTTTATTTTAATATTTTGCATCCAAACAATAAAGATAGAACATTAACACCATTTTAGGTCAACAACATTTTAATCGGTTTTAAAACATTGAATTCAGACAACATACCATAATTTTCTTGTTCTATTTTTAGTTCTTTACAATGTGTACTTTTTGAGCTTACGTGTGCTCCGAATGGAATGGTTGATATTGTTTTTCTAGCTATTCGACATGGGTACGATAATAAACTATTAGAAACAATATTACTCTTCATAAATGACTGGTTGTTTGAAATAATTACACAAATTTCCAGGGGAAGAGTTCAACAAAAACAACAGAAAAAATTCTCCAAGAGAACATTTAAGCCACCTTCATTGTTGATATCAAAGTGTTATTCAAAATGATTGTCTTGTCAAACCTGTTGATTTTTCAAAAACTTGGTTCTACCATATCGAACTTGATTTTCTTTCATTTAATGGTTCGATAATTTCGACTATCTGCTATGATATTAAACCTTATCTTTTATTTATCGAATTTGCATGTGAGCAAAGAATGTAAATAGTGTAGAAGGAATTATTAACCTTGATGGAGCACAGCAGTTCGTCATAGTTTTTGATGACGTTTGTACTTCTCTGTGTAGTGATATGTTGAAAAATGTTTATGTTTCGTTCTCTTATTTTTCTCTTATTGTCATGGCGTTTTATTTTATTGTGAAATGAAGGTTTTCTCTTGAAATCTTCTTACTTTTTCCATCAAATATGGAAAGATAAAATATGTTAAGCGGGACATGACTCTAAAGAGTAAATAGTTATCAAAGGTATCAGGATTATATTCAGTACGCCAGACGCGCGTTTCGTCTACATAAGACTCATAAAGGCAACAGTAGTATACCGCTGTTCAAACTCATAAATCCATGGACAAAAAACAAAATCGGTGTAACGAACTAAAACTGAGGGAAACGCATAAATATAAGAGGAGAACATTGACACAACACTACAAAGTAACTAACACACACAGAAACGGACCAAGCATCAGACAAAATCCCACGAGAATAACAAATATAACATAAAAACCAAATACATGAATTTGGGATAGACAAGTACCGTGACACGTCTTATCGCAATGTCAATTTACACTCAAAAATATCAGTGACGCTCATATCATAATATTTATAAAGCCAAAGAAGTACAAACTTGAAGAGCATTGAGGATTCAAAATTCCAAAAAGTTGTGCCAAATACGTAAACTATTTTAAAAACTCATGTACAAGGTATTAAACGAATTAAGAACATGTCGGCTAGATGAGTATTAAAGTCGATTCGAAATGAATGCTGCATTAATGTTCATAGAGCTGTCTTTTTTATAAATTATTCTTCACACGATCTAAATTATGATTTAAAAGTTATGTTTTCAGTTAATGAATTAACGTTCAATAAATTACATGATCCAATAACTTAACGATTTTGAAGAGAGGTAAATGGAGAAAGTTTTCTAACCACTGTAGTTAACAGCATGATAATATATATGAATGAAAAATTTACAAGGGTGTATTCAGGAAGTCAAGACATTGAAATGATGAGATTCGCAGCGGAATTGATTGGAACAGAATGGGATGAGTTTAGGTTTTGTTCTGATTATCGTTTTACAAATCATTAGGGGGAATTGTCACTAGGTGTGCAACGGGAAAGTGACAATTCCCCCTTATTTCACTTTTGCACTTGCTGATTTAAATGATTTCCTCATCGGTATTAGAACTTCAGATGATGCCAAAGGTCAATAATCAGTACACACATTTTATAGAAATGCGTAGAATCAATGGAACAGCAAATGAATTTTCGTAATAAGTACACAATATCTTTAACTTACAAAATATACAGCATGTCTTTTGTGATCATAAGAAAGCTCCCTTTACAAGATTTAACATTCAGTGTTTTCAATATACAGCATGTCTTTTGTGATCATAAGAAAGCTCCCTTTACAAGATTCAACATTCAGTGTTTTCAATATACAGCATGTCTTTTGTGATCATAATAAAGCTCCTTTTACAAGATTGAACATTCCGTGATTTCAATATACAGCATGTCTTTTGTGATCATAAGAAAGCTCCTTTTACAAGATTCAACATTCCGTGATTTCAATATACAGCATGTCTTTTGTGATCATAAGAAAGCTCCTTTTACAAGATTTAACATTCAGTGGTTTCAATATACAGCATGTCTTTTGTGATCATAAGAAAGCTCCCTTTACACGATTAACATTCAGTGTTTTCAATATACAGCATGTCTTTTGTGATCATAAGAAAGCTCCCTTTACAAGATTTAACATACAGTGTTTGATGCTTCTGAGACTTTTGGGACCTCTTTTTTACTATTTGGTCGGTTGCATAAACATTCATTTAACGAGAGAAACTGAATAAGACTTTAAGCGTTTGTATTCTAAACTCATACAACGCATTATAATTTACATAACACGTTATATTTACAAATAAAAAGAAAATGTTCTTACCTGGCTCCGTACATATTGGTGTTGGCTTTAGAATAGTTATATTAGGCATTGTACTGTCGTTTGTTATATTGTTTAATACATAAATTATAGTACTTTCCAGTGGTCTAATTGTTGTTTCCATGGACATTATTGTAGATGTTCTAAGGTGTTTCGAATATTTCGTTTGATAACTGTCTACAGTTGAATTTGCCATGGTTGCTTAACTGGAAAAAAACATGAAATGATTCACAGTCAATAACAAATATCTGCTTTATGTGTCAAGAACGATAGAGATGTGTATCCATTGATGAGGATTAGGTTTGCACAAAAATAAATATAATCCTTCTGATGTCAAGTTAATGCTTATTTTTCACGCACTATAAAAAGATTTCGAAACAAAGCCTACGCTTTGTTAAGTCAGTTGTATTAAACATTTCCCTTGAAAAAGATATGGCTCTTCTATTTTCATCAAGGTTTCATTACTAATTATGGTTTTGTAGAAAAGAAGCAAAAATCAATACTGGAAAAATTAACAGATTTTTCTCACTTGAGAGGCTTGTCCGGTTGTTGATAATTTATAAATTATTCCAGCTCAGATGTGTCTGGGCAGAGAGCTGATCATGCTGAACGAGCAGCATATAATTTTCTTCAATCTTTAAAGAATGAAACTAAAAAGGTGAACGTAAAATGAACTGCTGTTCTCTGTTTGACAAACATATGAAAACAGAATCCATCTAAAGGAACTAATATCATTAAATAAAATGAAAAACTTGTTTTAAATCTTTATTTACGTAACCAAATTTTAAAATCTGTCCAATTACTGGGGGACATCAAAGTGATACTTGCGTTCTCAAATTCAATACAATACAATTCAAATATGTTTATTTTAGTGACATTATGTGTAATGAAATATGAACAATATTGAAATATTTAAATTAAATTAAACCCGGCCCAATGGACCTACATGTATAAGTCACTTTAAATAAATACTATAGTATTAATTCAGATTGACATCAAGAATATTACATAAATTTCTGATATTATAGATGAAAAATCAATACGCATTCTTCTTCGTCTTGTTTCGAAATTCAAAAAAAAGTTATTGAAAATAATGGAATTGCTTGCCCCTCAAGATAAAAGGAAAGAATCAAGTTTTGACATTTCCTCGGAGTTCAGTATTTTGGGAGAGATCCGTTTGCGCCAAAAATGCGTCCTTTTGCGCCACAACTTTTTTCTACAATGCTACGTTTGCGCCACCTGTTTTAAAATTACACGGTATCATTTGCGCCAAAAATAAAACATACGATTGCGCCAATTAGAAGAAAAATGACTTCTCTCCACCTTTATTCAGACTTGGAACCGGCAGTTTACACGGCAAATGTTTCCGTTTCTGAAACATACTTTCTTCTTACTACTTCTGCATGGGTACTTCCTTATTTTTGCGATTTTACTTTTTAAAACAAATTAAACTAGGTGTATATAACACGATCATCTAATGAATACTTCTTACATATTTTTATTCTGGTATATCAATAAAAGACATGTTTGGTTAAATGAAATATTTCCAATACATTTTCATTAAAAAGTCCGTACAGCACCAAGTTCTATGCACATTTCATTTCCAAAACGGAAATATTTATTAATATTTTCAGGCTTTTGAACCGAATGAATGAGATTTCATGAGACCACTTACAAAAAACTTTGTTATGTGTTTCAAATACAGTTGGCTAAAAGTGATTATAAAAACTTGTTTGTTCTCATTTACCATTAAATCTAATTACTTCCAATTCACCGAGGACAATATTTTAATTTGTTTTGCTTTAAAATTAGCAACAGTCTTGATTTGCCTGCTTCCAGTTAATTCTACAGAATAATTACGTTTCAAATGTAAAAAGTTGTTACAAGCCCTTGCGTGATTAAAAGATTGTGTTTCCCGAAGACATAATAGATTAAATTGTTTTAACCATCTCTTTCTTGTGAATCTGTATTCATGCATAACTAAGCCTCAGTTGTTCAATAACTGATTTTTAAACTGTAATTGTTTCACTTTATTACGTATTAGTGTGTTTCAAAACACTTTTGAATAGTGTCCCAAAATCAAACAACTGTATAATTTTATGTTTTGATCCAGGATTTGTAATCACTTGTTAAAGAAATTAATGCCATATTTTCTATTTTTAACATACGAGCCTTAGACTCGAACTGCCACATGTCCGAACAAAAACGTACGGCGAAAGACAATTTAATCGTGCTGCCGCTACCCTATGGAACAATCTACCTGTACAAATTCGTCACTCTAAATCTGTTCAGTGTTTTAAAAAACAATTGAAGACATATTTTTACAGACTTGCGTTTAATAAGCTGTTATCTTAATTCTTATTCCTTTTATTTGAAAATGTGCTGTGATTTTTGTTTTTTTTTTGTTTTCTTCGCACAATTTTTATTCTAGCAAAAGTTTTCATGACCATTTCAATTAT
This sequence comes from Mytilus edulis, assembly GCA_019925275.1. Classification (NCBI taxonomy): domain Eukaryota; kingdom Metazoa; phylum Mollusca; class Bivalvia; order Mytilida; family Mytilidae; genus Mytilus; species Mytilus edulis. The sequence goes on from CM034350.1 coordinate 38,695,845, forward strand.
TTATTATAATCTTTCTGCTAAATTTTTAATATATTTTCGCTTTCTATGTTTTAATTATTTTGTACTTATTATTGATTTTAATTCTATTATTTTTCTATCAATATAATTATTTATGTTCATATATCTTTCATATATACGTTTTTAGTTCTTTTAAACATAACATTTTTTTTTTTTTTTTATTTCATTTTGTTTTGTGGTTAACTTAATATATTTTTATCATGTATATATGTAAAGCGCCTTAGAGTGATTTTATTGTTATATAGGGCGCTATAGAAATTTTTACTATTATTATTATTATTATTACATTTATAATGTCTCTATCTAAACAAGGGTGCATAACAATGTTTTTGAAAAGACTTAATGATAAGGTGCAATACCACCAAATAATGGTACGTCACATCCGGTTGTATACGAAAATAGGTAGAAAAAAATATTCCTTGAATTTGATAGTCGAAGGCAATTAATCCTACATTTTATTGCAGTAAAGCATTTCTGTGTCATAAACATATGTCTTGGGTATTTCAAAGCACCATTATTTTTTTATTTGGGGTTTCTATAGAATATTTTGTAAACTTGAGGTTACATGGTTACTAAAACTTGTACACAGATAAGTGGAGAAATTTAATTGGTTAACTTCTAGTGATGGTTAATTTCTTATATGTAATGAAATGTTATGGGAAATTTTTGCTATAGTACTGGACAGGATAAAACTTTACTCATACCAATTATTTCTTGATTTGAAACTAAGATAAATTCTGCACAATATTTTGAAAAGTACAATTTTAACAAAGATTAATAGGGAAAATCAATCGTGGTATTACACCATAACGCATTATGCAATATACCGACACAAAATGTAGTACTCTTTTCGTACATTTTCATTTTACTATCTAATACATACAGATGTTTTTTAAAAGTTCAAAGACAGACCTAATGAGACATTACTATTAATTGTGAATTATTATGGAAATTATTTGAAAATCCGATAAAATTTAACTAGAAATAGATTTGTTAAACATTTCTTAGACAGTGTATCACGTAATTGCACTAATTTTGACACACTGACATAGGGTAATACGGTATGTGTCCCAAGCAGCGCAGTTTTTAGCTCTCGATATCACTTTCGGTTTAAAGGGGATTTGTATTGACGAAACCGAGTTTTTCAAGTGTCGCTGTACGTATATAAGTTTTCTCGTTATTCTGTTTTTTCTTTACATATTTTTTGTTTAGGTTTTGGTTGATTCCGCATATATAACATAGTTAGATCGGTATCTTTTATAAGCTTTTTATAAATAAGATTGCGCCTAGATAAAGATTGACGAGCCAATTAACTGTAATTATATTATTTTTCTATAGCTTTACTGACAAGTCTTTTGTAGACGAAAGTTTGCCGTATAAGCTGGTACTTTTTCAAAGAGTTTCTTTTAATGATAGTTATCTATATAATTAGAGTTACTAAATATAGAAGGCATGCATAGGTGTTAAAGATAAAATACAATGAACATCGGCTGCCTAGTTTTATTTCCTAAATCTACAACAAAGGAGAACAAACCCATATTTTATTAAATTTCATGAAAACACTATCGTAAAGTCTTTCTTGTCATTTGCTTGATATTTTATCCAGACCATAGACAAAAACTTTTTTTTAAATATTTTTGTGAATTATTGTTTGTTACATTTAGTAAACATTGCATTCTATATTCTAAAATAAAAATTCAGTCATAACTGTTTTTTTTCTGGAAACGAACAATAAAATCGATTAAATAAACTTTGTCATTTGGAAAAATTTACTCTGTTGTCAGATGAGCTAATCTAAAACAAGGTTATCCAATCAACATATAAAAATTCCGTCAACTAAGTATTTGTGTAAATCAAATTGTCCTCTAGACTGTCACATTTCGCTTTCAATTGTTTACTTTTTCTTCCAGATGATTATCAGTAAGTTCAACAAAGGGAAGATAATGTGCAGTCCCTGTTTACAATTCTCCTATACTACTTAATCAAAGTGATGGTAAATTTGCTTTTTTTACATTTATGATAATTCTGCCCTCAAATTCCTAATCGTCATAAAGCAAATACATATTATGATACATCATATTTACTGGATTTATATATTCAACTTTTCATAATAGTACAGATGATATCAATGTATAGTGGTTAATTGTTTGTGAACGTGCAGTGGCAACTATTTCTGAACGAAATTGAAAAATCTTCAATATTTGAAGTAAACAGTGGAACATAACTCTTAGTTATTTCGTTTCGAATGAGACCCTATAAATCATATCGTTTGGCAATCAAGTGTTGGTTTGATATTCTTAATATATCTGCTTTACCAAAGGCCGTCCGAAACTATTGCACAAGAACTATAAAATACATCCTATCTTACCCTTTATAACCAAATTTTGATATTAATTCTTATTATCAGCAATTTCTACTTCAGCAATAAAATAAACGGTACCAATTTTCTTGCACCAGATGCGCATTTCGACAATACATGTCTCTTCAGCAGAATGGGTTTGTTGGTGGTTCTTATTTTATGTCTTACATAATATTTTATTTGAAATAGCACCACCGAGTCTTGATTAAATAACATAACACAACTAAACTGTACAAACATAACGTGTTATGTTACTCATGGTTTAATCTGTCATGCTATTAACTTATCAATCAAAATATTGTCTAGACTACTGGATTTTCCTATAAATATATTGTCTTTCAAAGTTGAGAGGGGAAGCAGCATGTCGGTTTCGTAAGTCAAGATATCAACTAATATCATTTCGTTTTCAGAATTTGTCACTTTTTATGATGATTTCGTTTGAAATAATCGTATCTATTTAGTTAGATTCTATTTAAGTGTGTAAAAGCATTTGGTTAGATCACTTCTGACTTTATATTAATGTCCATGTTGAACCATGTGCATGCTTAACCACAGAATCGTTTCAATGCGACATCAAACTGGTTATTACTGATATCTTTATTTGAGTTTGTTATTTATATTTATATCTATTTACTATAAAAATAATAATAAGCTCAAATACAAGTGGAAATCTAGCTTTTTCTATGTCCGTCAAAAAGTGTCTACAGACACGCGAACCAACACAGAATATACCAATCAATCAAATTAGAAATAGTAAGTTTCGTCATATATCTCCTCAACTTTCTTGACGCGATCATGACAACCTCGGATAACAATATTTTACTGAACTTCCGCCAGTAACTGTCTCTTGATATCGTGAAATTACTTAATTAACTTGCCAATGTTTCCACCGAAATCACCAATGACCACATAAAATATTGCAATCGATATAATAAACACGGTCTAAAGTTCAATCAAGTGTAAGATTATAGCCATAAAACTCCTTGGAGTAAACAAAGTCACTTGTAATCAAATACGAGAAAAATTCATTTATATTTATTGTAGAAACCAATTTCTTATAATAAATTGTTAACTCAGGCATTCACATTTAATAGCTTTTTTTTGCTTCCTAAGCTTACAGTAAAGAGCTTGGAAACACGTTTTCTATTTTAAAATCATTTGAAAACCAATTTTGAAGTGTGTCCTAGAAAGTTGACGAGCATTCAAGGAAAGTTATCTTCTGTTTTATATAGTAATTAACATAATTACACCTTATGTAAGAATCCGGGGTTTTGATTGGTTAATAGCCAGTGTATTTTTCACCAATTTACTGTTATCAAATGAATATCGTTCATTTTTAACGCCGCCGGGGTATTTGCTAAAAGGATATGCCTTTTTTACCCTCTCTGCCGTGGTATTTGCCAAAAAATACTCTATCCGACTGGACGCTTGTAACGTCACGATCATCAATGCGTTTTAGTACATTAACATTCGGTGTAATTAAACAGATATATCATGTTATTGAGGGATATTTGCGAAAAATACCAGTCTTGAGAATGAATTTCCCTCGCCTTACGGCTCGTGAAATTTAACATTCTCTCGACTGGTATTTTTCGCAAATACCCCTCCTTAACATGATATATCTGTTCAATATTGGCTATACGTTTTCTCAATCGCTGAGAGAAAACGAAATTGTATTTAGAGAAATCAGTAACAATTACTTCAAGTTATAAAACAACTTGTCTGATTTCAAATCAATAGGGTAGAGAGTACATAACACATTATTCAAAATGGGGAAAATCAATTTTTACACTTATGTTAACTATACGTCAGACAATAGTTTTATCAGCAATGGATTAGTACCTTTATTTCAAAATTCTGGCCTTGATGATGACTTTTGACTTTATTATATTTAATTTGTAAAAAGTCTTTCTTGATTAAATATGACTCATAACGTATCTATTCGTCTTCGACATTTCAGATTACATCTCCGATAATTACTGACGAAGAATGTCAGTGTAAAACTGATTTTGAGGTAGTCTTTAAGCCTTTTACTATTAAACGTAACCCTCAGTTCACAACACTCAAGACAAACTATAAATTCTTTGATGAGTTTTTACAACTGCTGGGTTGTGCCATTATTATTACGGATTTTAATGCTTCTAAACTTCATATCTTATTTTATTTTACCTTCTAACTGGTCGATCTGATAGCCACAGATCAGTCTTATATGGATTTAGGTTTTCTCTAAGTATTTTATGGAGTGTTGGGTGTCTGAAAAAAAAATCGTATTTAATTTTGGTGTTCGTTCTTACTAGGGTAACAGTAATGCAATAAAGGCAACAGTAGTATACCGCTGTTCAAAACTCATAAATCCATGGACAAAAAACAAAATCGGGGTAACAAACTAAAACCGAGGGAAACGCATTAAATATAAGAGGAGAACAACGACATAACACTAAAATGTAACACACATAGACAAAATCCCACGAGAATAACAAATATAACATATATATATAACATCAAAACCAAATACATGAATTTGGGATAGACAAGTACCGTGACACGTCTTATCGCAATGTGAATATACACTCAAAAATAAGAGAAAACAAACGACACAACGTTATAATGTAATACACACAGAAACGAACTATAATATAACAATGGCCATATTCCTGACTTGGTACAGGGCATTTTTAAAGGAAAAAATGGTGGGTTGAACCTGGTTTTGTGGCATGCCAAACCTCCCCTTTTATAGCCATGTGAAATATAACATTAAAAGGACAACTCAACACCACAGGACTACAATATAAATAAATTGGAGAATACAATTGACAAAGAAACACACGAACAACAGCCAACAAAAGGCAACAAGTTGAAAATTTTAATACGTCAGAAGTGCATTTTATCCACTCAAGATCCACCAGTGACGCCCAGATACAAAAGTTTTAAGCCGAAACAAGCACAAAGTTGAACAGCATTGCGGACCAAAAGGTCAAAAAAGTTGTGCCAAAAACGGCCAGGGTTTTCTGTTAGTTACCAGAACATCCTTATTATTTAGAATAATTTATACTTTTGCAAACAGTAAATTTTATATAAACAAAACTTACATAAAAACTGAAATATTAACTAATATACAGAAAAAACATGAAATACATTACATAACCAGACATTTGCAACACAAAATGTAGACACATTTGAACAAGCCCAAACCCCAACGCCAAGTGACGTCATATTTGAAGTTGTAAAAAATGACAAAAAAAATGATGACGTCATTTGAATTTGTAAAACAGATCATCAAAAATGAAAAATGACGTCATTTCAATGAATAAGATAGAATTAGGATTGATGCGTTTTAACGGACATCATTTTGTATTTGTATTTGTAAAAATACCAACACTAAAAATGAATTTGACTTTTTTGTTGTTATTGTTTAATGTCATATTGCTCCTATCTTTCTACTTTATTTATTCACCCATTGCTTTCACGTGGTTAAGAAAAGATACAAAACTCCAATGCAAATTAAAAAGAAAGAGCCCATTTGAACTGACAAAATCGAACGATATGTGGCAACAGAACATGTGAAAACAACTGCTTAGTACAGGAATTTTCAGAAGAAATGATACATTGAACATCGTTTTATAGCTAGCTTTACCTCCAACCTGTATGACAGTTGTTCATAGTTTCTTTATACTAACAAAATTGGAGTAGTAAACCAAACAGACATGATAGGGTTAAATGAAAACCACAGGTCTACGGCAAATCTGACTCGCAAATTCAAATACACATACAAATTAATCTAACAAAGATGTCAACTAAAAAGATGTAATAAGTAATACATTTGACGTTGACAATGCTGTCAAGAGTAACAGTTGTTGTCTATAGTAGATAAGATACCGAATAAAGTATACACTTTCTCGATAAAGTAAATATTACTAGTAAGTTAATATAAATACAATGGTAAACAAAAATAAAACTTCACTTTTAAACATTTTGTGTTAAAATACCCACCGGGACATACCTGCACCAGGAATTCCCAAAGTTTAACAGACAAAATCTCGATGACATGATGCATTAATGTCGAGTCACGTCAAAAGTGATGCAAAAGAAGGAACATGATAATAGCATGAAGACAAATAACGTAGAAAATTAGGTAAAGTGCAACTGCCTAGAATCGTATGAGGAATGTATACTCCATACGGTATCGTGTAACCTGTGTTATCCGACACACTGGAGGACCTAAAAAATGTTAGAATAACCAAGGTATCGGAAAACTCAGTTTTTTTTCTGCAAGGATGTGCTTATTTTGGGTCCAGAAAAATGTGTCGCTTAAAAAAGAGGGACGAAAGATACCAGAGGGAGAGTCAAACTCATAAATAGAAAATAAACAGACAACGCCATGGCTAAATATAAAAAAAAAGACAAACAAACAATAGCACACATGACACAACATAGAAAACTAAAGAATAAATAACACGAACCCCGCCAAAAAATAGGGGTGATCTCAGGTGCTCCGGAAGGGCAAGCAGATCCTGCTCCACATGTGACACCAATCGTGTTGCTTATGTTATAACGAATCCAGTAAATAGTCTTATTCGGTAGATCACATTCATGAAAAGAAAGGGGATTGTAGTTACGACGTAAGGAACATATCCGATATCATTTGTGAAACGGTTATTCCATAACGGTCAACCAACTCGTAATGGCGTCCATAAAATTTACGAAGAACCATTTGGAACTCTTGATTTAATAGCTTCCTTGTGAGCAACAACCTTCTATCAAGAAAATCATGATAGGAAATGTAAGCACGGGAATATCGTATCAATTGGGAGATATATACACCGTTTGCAGGTGTTGCTGGAATGTTGCTACTTAGAAATGGAAAGTTCACAATTAGAAAGCTGAAATCATCTCTTTTGTCGTAAAGTTTTGTTTTCAATCGACACTCATTGTCAATTTCTAGATGTAATCAAGATATGAGGCTGACTTAAGGTGGCACGGTAGTATTTCCTGGCCCATAAGGGATAATGATAGCCTTTTTAGAATTTTCACCACTTTCTAACACTGCAAAAAATTCTACATTCACAGTTAACTGAAGTACTTTCATTTTACTATTCAGAAATGAATTTGAATGTGTATCATGACCGTTTACTTTTTTTGCTATTTTTAAAAACCTAAGGCCACTAGTACTTTTAGGTCTTTTATGGTGCAGTGAATACAAAATTAAAAAAAATTCTCAAAAATTCATTTTCATCTGTATGTAAAATTATTTCATATTTTTCTACACCTGATTCATCCCTCAGTTTGGGAAAGTAAGTTCAGTTGATACTGTATGTTTTGTCCAATCGCACTGTTTAGATACATTAACCTAAGTAGGGTACACAAAAGAGCAACCTAAATTCTGGAATGCAAATACTACCGTGCCACCTTTACTGTATCTGTTGTATCCTTTAACTCTAGTTCAATGGGATAGATGCATTCGACATAGTCCCCAAATTTTGAATTATTTAGTGAAAGAACATCATCTATTAAGCGAAAAATAGAGTTAAAGGATATTAAAGCAGGATGTTGGAATACTCAGGTGTCGGATTAGACAAGTTACACTGTATACACAGGAAGTGTTTTTTTAAATCACTATTTTAAGACCCACCATTTTTTCTATAATATGTCCTGTACCAAGTCATGTAAAGGGGAATTGTCGTTTGTTTTTGTTTTGTTCACTTCAATGTTTCGGTTTTTTCGTTGTCGAAATGTACTGTATTGTATTGTTTATTTTGCGTAATTCTCTGTCCTGAATGTTCTTGCATTTAGTTGTACTGTTTTCCTGTCATGTAATGGTGTCATTTTAGTATTATATTTAACATTGCCATAAAAGTGCGAGTTTTGGCTAGCCACAAAACCAGGTTCAACCCAACATTTTTCTTAAAATGTCCTGTACCAAGTCAGGGAAATGGCTATTGTTATCTTATAGCTCGTTTCTCTGTGGGTTGCATTTAAGTGTTTCTGTTGTGTCGTTGTTCTTCTCTTATATTTGATGAGTTTCCCTTAGTTTTTGTTTGTAACCAGGATTTGTTTTTTCTCAATCGATTTATGAATTTTTAACAGTGGTATACTACTTTTGCCAAATATCATTTTTAAAGTTTTGTTTACTTTACAAGGATTTGGTACTGACACGAATGATAACATTTTTTTTTTAAATTCCAAGTCAATTATTAAAAAAAAAAGAATTCCGATGTTTCAAATGTCATGGTTTGCTCGTTCGTAATGAAGATGAATCCAGAAAAGCTCTTCAGACATAAGAAAGTATTATTATACCTCAGTATGTTTTTTCTCTATAAAAAAATAATGAAATAGTTGTGCTATTCCATTCCACAGACTATTTGCCAGTCAATAGTTTCAAAGATTATTACCCCGGTTAATAGTTTCATTATCATCTTTCCCGTACTTTTTCATGCTTATTTTTCATTGACTATTTTGCTTGGCAACGTCAAACTATAATATTTTAAAAGGTATAATCTGTTTGTGTCGATTGTAATTTCACTAACAAGAAGCAATTATAAAAGAGAGAAAATCTTCGCGCGCATTTTTAAGGATCTAAAATATAGTACCTTATTCATAACATAGGTTCGGTCGTCGTATTCTAAAATTGAATTTGCGTTTGGTGAACTTTATCATAAATTTATCATATGCACGGAAAATTTAACACAAGTATTTCTAGTCTTGATTGCAATTAATGAAATATTTACAAATACAAGAAGAACTATTAAAAAAAACCGCATAGTGCATCTTGTGCATGTCAAGTTATGTGACATTTTTTTTCTTTTCTGTCAGATGATATATAGGTACACTTTTAGAAAATTAGTTAATTTGGTCTATAAAAACACTTAATGTCTGTGTTGTTCAGTATAATAAAACACCTAATGACTGGTTGTGCGGGTAAGAGCAATTTTGTTGTCCCTTCGCATACCAACTATTGCTCTCGGCTTTGCCTCAAGCAATATTTGGTATCTCAGGGACAACAGACAATAGAGCCGCGTCATATTAAAAAAAAACTACAGGCGTCACTGCAACACGCGCATATCAGCTTTTAGATTAAGAAAAGAACCGGATCTTATGAACAGATTGACCACAAAGAAATCGAGATCTTAGTTCAATCTTACGTCGTCATTATACATAAAAGCAGCAAAAAGTTTTATTCGGTCATCTTTGGAGGAAAGAGGATGTGCTAGGGACTACGTCGATTGTAAATTTAACGTGGTTATCTTTTCATGCTTTTCATTCATAGTTTCATGCTCCGTAGCTTATTTTTTCTTGAATTGCATTACATTTAACCTCAATCGATTATGAAAAAAACATGTGACGTGTGCAATGAAATCGATACATTAAGTTAATAAGTTTAAAAGCTCAAATCTCTTTTTATTTTCATTTTGACAATATAGTCAATGTGCGAAGCCTTTAAAGAAGAATTAGGTGTTATCACAGATCACCAAGTGCCGAATGCCATTGAAGCTTTGGGAAGAAGTATTTTTTTTTCTCGATATACAATTTCATTAGGAACATTCAAAGCCGAATATGTGAATACCAAGGATGTATAAGTACCGAAACCCTTATAAACCTTTGTGAAAAGGTATCTTGAAATTAAATCAAATTCATCTGTAGTCACGTTTATCTAAGGAGTTGGAACCGAAGTTTCAATAATTTATAAATTTAAACATGAGGCAACAGTAGTATACCAGTGTTCAAAGGTAATAAATCGATTGAGAAAAAACAATTACGATACGAACTAAAATCGAGGGAAACACATCAACATAAGAGGACACCGAACGAACAACAGGAGTACTGACATAAAAAGGCTCATTGTTGAAGGCCGTACGGTGACCTATAGTTGTTAACTTATGTGTTATTTGTGTGATTGGTGAGATTTGTCTCATTGGCAATTATATCACATCTTCTTTTTTTATAAAGAAACGAACTATTTGATATCAATTGCTATATTCCTGACTGACTTGGTACATGACATTTTTATAAAAAATGGTACGTTAAACCTGGTTTAATGGCTAGCAAAATCTCCCGCTTTATGACAATGATAAAAAAAAATATATCGCTAAAAAGAATTTGGTTGTTTATCATACTGTTCTTCATTCACATCTTTTTTATTCTCTCGTCTATCTTGCTAAATATAAATATATATAAAAAAAGATATTAATACTAAAGTGGCAAACTCTTTACTACGCTTATACGAAAAATCTGTGGTCTACAAGTAGTTTAACGGTTCGTCAGACTCGACATTGCAACGTACTTTTTTTCATTTACAATCAAATTCTGTATTTATCTGTGAACGTAAAAAAATTATAGTTAACGAAAATAGAACTGCTTTCATATTTAAGAGTCGTCAATTTGTTATGCCTGTGTAGTATTTTTGATAAAAAAATTCCTAAACCATCTTGATTTAATATGGGAAATTCTACCAAATAAATCTTGATTTTCTTTTACTCACTAAGATCTTAAGCCGATGGAATTTTGAATATACTTGTTCCGATTTAATTGTTATAACAGATTGGTTATGGACTCCAAGTAGAGAACCAATTACTAATAACAATTGCAAACAGAGTCTTGAACCAATTCATAACAGCGAAGATGAGAACTGTTTACAAATAGATAAGAAAAGTCATCCTCGATCGGAAGCAGAAGAATTTGATAATTCACATATGTTTTTATGTCAAACACCGTAATTATTTACACATTTTCCAAATGGATGTTTCGTCCCCGAGGGTATCACCAGCCCAGTAGTCAGCACTTCGGTGATGACATGAATATCAATTATATGGTAATATTTATAAATTTCTTGTTTACAAAACTTTGAATTTTTCGAAAAACTAAGGATTTTCTTATCCCAGGCATAGATTACCTTAGCCGTATTTGGCATAATATATTGGAAATTTAGGTTCTCAATGCACTTCAACTTTATACTTTTTTGGCTTTGTAACTATTTTGATCTGAGCGTCACTGATAAGTCTTATGTAGACAAAACATGTAGTACTTTGGTTTCCATTTTTTATCTCATTATAATTATCATTTTATATTGTGGTATTCATTTCTTATTAGATAAACAATTTAAGGCACATCTCTAGTAAAATCTATAAACAAAATTGCAACTCAAGTTTGAAATAGCCATATAGCTGTTAGAGTTAAAGGTCAATTTACCGTAGTAGTTTAATGTGGTATTGGTGTCTCCAACGATCTTGAAATGCAAAATAGCAACAGGTTTAGAATTGTAATCATGTAAGCAATGTTCAATGCAAGAGTGCAATATGTGATAAGAATAATTTACATATAAATGAACAAATTGAAGTAATTTAAATTGTAATAACTCTTTTTTGTTTTAGAAGTAGAATGTGTTTGCTTATTTTTTATTTATAATTTTGCGTATTAAGTGGAGATAACTCAGGCATAGTATAATTTAAGAAGTACTTTTCAGAAATTTTTTCTATTTTATGTTATAGCAAGAAAAAACCTTACGGTGACCCCATTTTTTCCTTTAATATTCTGAGAGCATTTTACAAGAGCTCTCTTCTCATTTTCTATTTAAAATTCTATAAATAAGATTTTTTTATAAACATGACAACACATTTTCTCTGTAAAACCTTTAAAACGTGTAACTTTTTCACCATTTGTAGCTTGAAAAAAAGCTCGGTGACCTAGCACTTTTGTTATAAATTTGAACGTATCACAATATAAAAAATAAAACCGCAAAATACTGAACTGATGCGAGGAAAATTCAAAACAGAAGGTCACTAATGAAAAGCTCAAACACACCAAACGAATGGCCAACAACTGTCAAAAACTAATTTAACAAAAGTATGAAAAAATCTATCATTTTCTGTTTATAATCCCATACCACATTAATAGGAGTTAAGCAATTTGGCTGCATGTTAATGCAAGGACATTAAGGTGTCATTGTTGACCAGTGTAACAGTGTATTCTAACCAATTACTTGGCTGATAATTTAAATGGTTGCCTAGGTGTGAATATTCTGCTTTTATTATTGCTGATTAAATCCTGCACAGTAATAACTCACAATTAATGTCTTTTTTTTTTATCAAATGTCAGCGGGAACATTTTGTAGCCAATAATGTTTATATTCTTGAATACGGGAAAAGCTTAACAATACAGAATGTAGAAGAGAGGCGAAAGATACCAAGACATTCAAACTCATAGGTATAAAATAAACTGAAAACGTCATAGCAAAAAAGGACCAAAAGACAAAGACAAAAACAAATGCATGATTACAAAAACGAAACAACATATAGAAAACATAAAGAACTTGGTAACAATTGAACACACACAATCGGCAAACACTGATTGTCGTGAATCAGCTGTCGTGTGCTCCGGAAAATAGAAATATCCTCCTCTTTCTAGTGGCACCTGTCGTGTTGTTCATGTAAGAACACAATCTGCAATAAGTTTATTCGGTAGATCACAATCGAGAAAATAGAGGAATGGGTAGGGTTACGACAATTTGAACATATCCATCGACATCTGTGAAACAGATATTCCATAACGGCCACCTTTCGTGATGGCGTCCGTAAAATTATTTAAATATGATTTCAACTTTACGACTTGGAACTCTTGGTTTTATATCTTTCTTGTGAGCATCAACCCTCAATTTAGAAATTCATGATAGGACATGTCAATACCCTATATATGTTACAACTGGGGGTATATATTCCATATACAGGTGCTGCTGGAATGTTGTTACATAGAAAAAAGTTATATCACAAAAATACTGAACTTCGAAGAAAATTCAAACGGTAATTCCCTCATCAAATGGCAAAATCAAAAGCTCAAACACATCAAACGAATGGATATTAACAGTCATATACCTTTATGATACGTATAGATTCGTAAACGGATAATTGTGCAAGGTTATTTCCACATGTATTGTTAATGGCATTACTGCATGTTATCTTGACTGAATAAACTCATCATAGATACCAGGACCAAACTTTGTATATACGCCAGACGCGCGTTCCGTCTACAAAAGACTCATCAGTGACGCTCGAATCCAAAAAACTTAAAAAGCCAAATAAAGTACGAGTTTGAAGAGCATTGAGGACCAAAGTTCCTAAAAGTTTTGCCAAACTGCTAAGGTAATCTATGCCTGAGGTAGAAACGCCTTAGTATTTCAAAATTCTAAATTTTCAAAACAGTTAATTCATAAATATAACCATATCAATGATAATTCATGTCAGCACAAAAAGTGCTGAAGTAAAACCACCAATATTAGAGATAGAACGTCAGTATAGTTCAAAACAGTAGTTGAGTATTTAGAGATTGTTTCCAATGTAAGGTATCATTTGCTTATATTTGGTTAGGTAAAATAAAACCCTTATCATAGTTATTTATTTTCTATATACTTGATAAAAGAGGGACGAAAGATACCAAAGGGACAGTCAAACTCATAAATCGAAAATAAACTGACAAATGAATTACGCTGCACCTGATTTTTCTCTATTCATATAAGAGTTGTATCAAATACAAACGTTCTCCCTTTACTTTACTTTTTCGTGTTAATGTGGTATTCTATGTCATGAAATGAAACATCACATGCTTTCTTTTCATTTGTATTCAAACAAACTATTTCCCTGTTATAATTGATTATTTAGAAGTTAGCTGTATTTGAACAATAATTATCATAACTCTGTATTAATCACAGCGCAGTCGTGATGTAATTTTCGTGGTATATGAATATAAATATTGTCTTTTAGTTAATGAGGATAAAATGTCTTTGTTAAATTCCATAACATCCTGAATCCTGAATTTCAACAATTATGATTTTAATTGGGACAAAAGTACTGTGTATAAATCAAAAGTTGTTACATAGGAATACCGTTGAAAATAATATATTCCATATGCGAATTAGTCAGCTTCTTTATGTTACCACTTACGTACTTAGTATTTCCTCATATTGAAAATGTAAGAAACAATTACCTCGTATATACTAAATAAAGGCAACAGCAGTATACCGTTGTTCGAAACTCATAAATCGATAGAAATAAACAATTCCGGGTTACAAACTAAAACTGAGGGAAACACATCAAATATAAGAGGAGAACAACGGCACAACATTAAAATGTAACACACACAGAAACAAACTAAGCATTAGACAAAATCGGTTCATTAAATTCGATATTAATGCGAGATAAAATTTTGTCTAAGCTTAAATGATTCCCATATGGATGACCACGTACTTACCGTATTTATATTATTAACCGGCAATTAAATTTTATTGTATAGCAACGAATGGCAAACGGAACAAAACATGCTATAAAAATGCTGAACATGTATTATATACGAATTTTTTTCAAGTAATTACTCGTTCTGAATGAAATATGGTTTCGGTAACAGATATTTTCGGGTTACGAGCTTTAAAACCTACATTTATATAAGTACGTGTCATGAGTTTACACATTGATTTATGAAGGTAGCATCATACATAAATAGTTTAAGTGACTCATAATTTTCTGCTAACATACGATGTTATTTTTGTTTCTTTTATCGTTAGGCAGTCTGTAAAGGCTCTGATAATTCTTTTTTTAACTGTCTATCTATCAAAGACACATTCTATGTAATTATCTGTAGTATTCTAACAAATCATTTGCCAGGAGATCTCTTTATTTAACTGTCAACCTTAGTTTAGCAAAAAAAAATCGATGGTTTATCGTCACTTTTAGAAATATTATTATATCTATGTATATGTGAGTGTTCTTATGTACTGTCCTAGGAGAAAACTGATGACCTCAATAATTGCAGACATTTGTTTTGTACGTGTTCAAACCTAAAAGTATACAAATATTTCACAGGGATCAATTAGTTAAAACATTTCTATTGTTTGTTGTGTAAAACGTCACAACTTAATTGATTTTCTGACAAATCCTGGATTGTTACTCATCAGTATATAATACAATAAGACATTTCAATAAATTTAATGAGAATACTATGCCTTCTGGAAAATAATTTTGAAAATTTATGATACAACGATAATAATCAATGTTAAATTGTATTCTGTAGAGATTTTCAACGCGAGGTTGGACAGTAAACTTATATATAAGAGTAGTATATTTAACAGAAAATAAGTAGTGATTCATCATTAGACGCAAAGAGTATTCATTTTTTTAAAAGCCATAGTATGTCAACTCAGAGAAATACATGGTAACATATAAGTAACAATCTTACTCAGGAGAACAATAAATTTATTCTGTTGTATTTAATCGTGACTAGCGTATGTAAAGGATATATGATCATAAGTGAATTTGACCAAGCATCGATAGTTTTGATAATAAACATGCCACATTTGATCGCATTATTTTCTTGATTTGCTAAGTATGAATGAAAGATGATATAAGTTAAGTCGATGAGACTATAGATCAATAAAACAAATCTACCAAACACTCCAGTGGCCTTCAACACAGTCTGGGACTTATAAATGTTGTTTTGTTTCCCTTTATCGTACTTTGAGTAATCAAGCATAACAAATTGTTAATCCATTTTTATCAACTAGATATTAATCAAAGATAAGTGAATACACAGAAAGGAATTGAACGAAACCAAAATTTCAATATTCGAGTCTTCAACAATAAGAGTCTATATCATTTGTCAAATATTGGACAAGTTATGAAACAAACTTTTTACCACCACCAAGAAAATCTCAAGAATAGATCAAAATTATAAAAAAAAAAACACTTCATCATTTCATTCGTCCGAAGCGCTTTGTGGATTTTCTGGATTTTCTTCAGGAACACCCATAGCAAGATTTTTACAGCAAGTATGTATCAGAATCAAAGCAGTTGAAGAGCTGTATGAAAAAAAGAGATTTAATAAACAAACCCTAATGAGGTCAACTTTTCATGAAGGAGTTGAAAGCTTAGTTTCTTAATTATTTCAAACTTTATGAACGAGTTCTTTTAAAAGGTAATCATACAAGTACAAGAAGCACTGAATACTGAGATAATGTCGACCTCGGGGATAGATAAAAAACATGATTAACAAAATATTAACATAGAGATTTAACACGAATATGGCTTATGGTTACAGCAAATTTTCAATCCATTTCTGTTTATTGCTTAATCACATGATTCAGCTTATATTATAGAGGTAACACGAAGAGTGTCACATGTAGAGCATGATCTGCTTGCCCTTCAGGAGCCCCTTTGTATACTGTTTTTTTTAACAATGATAAAAGAAAACCAAAGTAAGAGACGACATCAAAAGTTCAATGTAGGATTTTTTTTTAATTCATATATGTTTTTTTTTATTACGAAGCATTCCTAAGACCTGTCATAAGAAATATCTTAGGACATGTCTTATGATCCTCTTATGACTATCGATGGACATATCTTTATTTGATGAATTATAATTGTGAGTGTCCACTTTGAAGGCAATAGTAAAATACTTTCTTTCTAGTTGACACTAAAAGACATAAGAGGATAGCCAGGATAGATGTGTCTACAAATAAAATTGGGAATTGAAATGGGGTATGTGTCTGAAAGACAACAACCCGCCCATGGAGCAGACATCATCCAAAGGCCACAAATACATGCTTTCAAAGTAGAGGATATATATTTAAAACACCAAAAGGACATTCGCCTCATGCAATGATCTTATAGTTTATAAACAAAAATTGAGTTATAAATTTACATAAGTCATGCTGAAGGCCAAAAATGTTGAAGAGTAGATCCAAAGAGATTGATAATGAAGCGTGGTCCAATGAGAACTATTTCAGCTCTCTCTTGCCTTTACAGAGTAAGCATATAAGACATTGTTTTAGTCTTTCCATGCTATTAAAACGAGAGGAAGGAGTATTTCCCAAAATTGTTAGGAATCGTTGTTAAATTTTTTGGAAGAATTTAGGTACAAGTATCTAATGTAATTGTCATTGAGGAATTTATTTAAGCCATGATGGACTGCATAAAACATACAATTACATGAAAACACATTTTGCCAACATAAGTCATGAAACATATATTTCTGAAACTTTGTGATCATTGTCCTCTACAGAAAAAGACACGTGCTGGCCTATTTATTGTTGTTCTTTATGCATTGGTGAATTTAAATGTATATTTCACTTCATTAAGATTTGTTTTAAATTTTGTACAAGTTAAGACCATTTTTAAGCAATATTTTGTACAGGTTATAACACGTATGAGGTACTTTTGTACATGTTATAACTTGTATTTTTGCATTATACAAGTTATAACATGTACAATATTTTTGTACATGTTATAACCTGTATAAAATCGCAACTTGTACAATATTTTTGTACATGTTATAACCTGTATAAAATCGCAACTTGTACACGACATATATATATAATCGATGTCAATTAAACAAAACTTGCAGCAATTTTGACTCACCCCACCCACCAAAGAACTATTTGAATTAAGTATTTTGTCCTTCATTGATTTTTTGATGTCGTTCCTTAGTCATATTGTACTCTATATGTTCGCTGTTCGTTTCATCTATCACGACTTTTTAATCGGAGGTTATTAATTTGGCGCTGTACTTCTGTCTAACCGAATATGTTATATACATATACGTTGCCAAGAATAATACAGTAATACACGATCTTCACAATGTCAAAAGTAGATTAGAACCGTCAATCAATATACAAATTCAACTCAAAACAACTGATTTTGATCGTGTATCAAACTCTCATCATATAAATCTACCCCATTCGAAACAACCAAGGCACAATGATTTAAAAACTGATCAAAAATTCTTACTCAGTTTTTTTTATAATATTTTTACCATTAGTATTGAAAGTTGGAGCAAACAATTTTGTAGGACGATGAATATTTTTGTCTGGTTTCTGGAAATATTGATAAAAAGAATGCAATGGAAAACAATTTTTATTAAATTCCTAAAGTATGATTCATATTTACATAAAAATATCCTAACATGTAATAAATTTGATGGTTTTCGACAGTCTGTGATTTCTGTATTCTTCCTAAAAAAAAGTTTTGGCATTCAAATTATTACATTTGTACAATATTGACATGATCAACCAGCGCCACTTGAGAAATTTTCATTCCAGTTTATGTAGGCATGAAATAAAGGCAACAGTAGTATACCGCTGTTCAAAACGCATAAATCCATGGACAAAAAACAAAATCGGGGTAACAAACTAAAACTGAAGGAAACGCATTAAATATCAGAGGAGAACAACGACACAACATTAAAATGTAACACACACAGAAACGGACTAAGCATTAGACAAAATCCTATTAGAATAACAAATATAAAATCAAAACCAAATATATGAATTTGGGATAGATAAGTACCGTGACACGTTTTATAGTAATGTGAATTCACACTCAAAAATAAGAGAAAACAAACGACACAACGAAAACAGAACGTTAAAATGTAAACCACGAATGAAAGGAAAAATAACAAAAGTATACTAAAAGTCATGATTTGTATCATGAATTTTGTATGAACATTGCAATGTTTAAAAATTTGCTAAATTGTGATTTCTCTACATCTAAACGACACAACTAAAACGAATACAATCTGGACTTGAAAGGATTAAAACTTATCAAAGACCTTCGTAAATTTGTTAAAGCTTCTGAAATGGATTATATCAGTATTGAGTCCAAAATAAATATTTTGTTGAAATGATAATTACTGACAAACTTTATTGATATATATATTTTAATATTATATTTCATAATCCAAATCTTAATACAAATGTTGTTGAAGAGCTGTTCAACCAAAATGACCTAAAGTATCGCACAAATCTGACGACAGGGAAAGAAATCTTGGCAAGAAGGAGAAAAAAATTATTTGTAAAATTTTATAACTTTATCAAAGATAAAAATCCATACCGTATTACTAGCTATAAAAGACCCCGGCATGACAGAATGTGAAATAATCAAATATCTCAAACCAACGTCTGATCTATGTCACAACAATGAACATAAAACTTCTTTGAATATGACAACATCCGCTAGTTTACATAATCCTTTTGGACTTGATCCCAATAAATCTTGCAAGTATTTACACCTTAAAAGATTTATGATATTTAAGAACATGCGCGAGCTACCAACAATTCTATAAACCATTCTTGTTTCTATTTCTTCGTTTAACCAATAAAATGGCTGTAGATCTCTGAGATAGGAAAGGATCGAATTAATCAAGCAAGTTTATTCCATCTTGTTTATTTTTTTCTGATAATTTGTAACATAAATTATTCAAGCTTATCTTTAACCTTATACGGATGTGAACAGTGACCAAAACGAATTACAATAAAAACAATCACAAAAACAAAATTAGATATATCCTTTGGGACTATAAAGACCTTAACAACATTGTGTAGAATTCAAAACCCAATCAAATTTCTTCAAAAACAGAAATCGTGTTATTGAACATATCTGGTATTAATCTAGTGTTTTGATGGAAAACTTATGCATTGGAAAGTTGATTAACATTCTAACCATTACTGGCCATTTTCTATTAAACAGAAACGGTAATATAAGTATAAACAATATCATATGTATAAACCAATGAGACATGAAATATGCAACTATTCATTTGAAGCTATTGTCTGCCACCATTCAGATCTAAGATGACAGAACAGGCATTTTCTATTTGTAAAGTAATAACTTTACGAATTATCTGAAGGAATATATTCCGCTGAGAGTTAAAGGCTTACTATTCGCCTTTGCTAATAGACAAATTTCTCCAATCCTAGTGAAAAAAACATCATGTTCTTAAATATGTTTGCTAAATAGCAATAGAATTCATCCTAGAAACCAAGAAACCAAGATTAAAATTTGTACTCCATACGCGCGTGGCGTCTACAAAATACTCATCAGTGACGCCTGAATCAAAAATTTTATTAGCAAATCTAATTCAAGTTTAATAGCATTAAAGGCTAATATTTAAAAAAAGTTTTTGCCAAATACAGCTAAGGTAATTTATTCCTGTGGTTAAAAATATTAGTTCGACGAAAAATTGTTAAAAATTAACAACTTTATCGGCAAAGATTCAACTCTGTTTCAATTATTGCATTTTAAAACTGTCGTATTCCTGACTAGGTACATACAGTTTCTTGTGTAGAAAATGGTTGATTAAACCTGGTTTTATAGCTAGCTAAACGTCTAGCTTGTATGACAGTTGCATCAAATTCCATTATATTGACAACGATGTGTGAACAAAACAAATAGACACAATAGGTAAAAATGTCAAAAAGAGGTACAGCAGTTAACACTGTGTTATTATCTTAATCACTATAAAAACAAACAAATATGTAACAAAGAAGCTCAATATATATGAACCATTGTGTTAGTATTTAAAAACAACATTGAAATATGAAAAAGAATATGTAGATACATGTCAATGAGACAACAATAAAACTAAACAATTTACAAAAAGGTATTTAGATGTTAACATTCAATCTTCTAACTCTTTTCATTCGAACAACAAATTAACCGAAAATCATACATTTTTTTAGCTATAACATAAATACTTATATTAACGCCATACATATACGACTCTTTAGGAAAGCCCTCATCAAACACGAGGGCCGAATCAAACGCAAAGTTGAGAAGCATTGAAACCCCCCAAAAATCCGAAAAGCTGTTCCAAAAAAGTCTTCTATGGAGGTAAAATAACCTAGTATTTCAAAAATTTGAAATATAAATATAGATAATTTTCAAACATGACCGTATCATCAATATTTCATGTCAACACAGAGGGTGTACTGCTAGGCTGGTAATATCCTCGAAGACGAAACGTATACCGTCAGTGCTATAGACTTGTTTCACCTGACTCGCGTTTTTTTAAAATAAAAAAATCATCAGTGGCGCTCGAATAATGCCATATGAAGATAATATCAAATACATAGTTACATAAAGACCATATCAAAAACATAGTTGCAAATTGTAAAACAAATAATTCCGAAAAGTTGTATCAAATATGGTTACGACCATCTATGCCTGATGGTAGGAAAACTTCAGTATTTTAAACAACAAACAGCAGAATTTTACAAATATGGTGGTAATCATTGATGTTGCATATCAACACAGAAAAGTTGTATGCTTGGTTGGTAAAATACTCGGGGACCAAATTTCCACAAGCATCGACCTAGTAGTTGAAAAACTTATTCAAAAGTACCAGGTTTATTCTATGTTGTCCAGACGCTTATTTCAATTTCATCAAACTTATCTGTTGCTCTCCAAAAGTGGATGGCCAAGTCAAATACAAAGTTTAATAGCAATGAGAACTACAACATTCTAAAGTTGAGACAAACACGGTTACGGCCATAATTGTCTGGGATGAAAAGACCGTTGTAAGTCAATTGTTGACGAGAAATCTGTATTTCAATAGGAACATGGTTCTAATGGTGGCTGTTTTTCTACATTTCAATCTCTTTTCATTAAGTAATGAATACAGTGATTGCAAAACGCATTGCTTATACGTGATTGACGAACATGTTTCAATATTTGACATATTTGAAATAATGAGAAGTTGAAGTAGTTCAACGACATACACAGTAATTAAGAGAATGGCTAATATGAGGGTTGAATTAATCATTTCAAAATTGCAACCCTTATTTGCAAATCTGTATTCCATATTAATTCTTGGTTGTCCAACCAACACATGTCAATTTAACAACAATCTTTAGTTCAGAAGGTAAAAAAATAATTAATTTCTCATAAAATACCAATACAATTAAACACAGTTTAGTTTAACTGCAAAACGTTTGTTATTAGATTAAAGTGTGTCGTGTACCGAAGGGTTTATTTATAAGATAAAGTACCTTGTTCCTGAATGAACATACTATTGTAGGCATCTTGGTCTACGTGTAAGACAAAACACTTACGGAAGATATAATGTGTGTACTTAGGAAATGTCCAGTCTCTGGTGAAAAACATATTCCAGAGAAGAAAAAGACTTGTCAAACTTAAGCTTTAACATTAACGGTCAAACCATTAGGTAAAAAATGTTGGATAATGAATATATACAGATATGCTTCTCTTGCATAATTATGTTATAAGGATAACAGTGATTTCAATTTAAAAAGAATAGTTTCGTATATGGATAATATACATCATATATAAAACGTCTAGATAATTTCAAGGACCTTTCTTTTGGAATGTGCTGGATCGTTGATATAATTATATATACATGTATATATTATTCCAACTTAAATGAAGTAAGCTTTCTGAAAATTACTGACAATGTAACTGTCTTCAAACAATAAATACGAAATGCCTTTTGTTGTCGTTACCCACAGTTTACTAAACGTGTTTTGTTTTATAATGCATTGTATGGCGTTTTTAACCATACATCATACATACATTTTTGCTTAACTATTGTCACTGTAATCATTTCTGATCCAAAGTATTGTTCCTCTGAATTATAACCATACAGAAAGGTTATTTGATACGATTGGTTTACCCAGACTATAAATCATATTTGTCAGAGTATGATTGATTTATTTATTCTCAGTCTGTCCTTCAAACTGGTAATAATTTCCGTTCTTTGTTTACGTGAGCGTTAGCAGGTCTTTTACACACGACTTCGATCAATTCTTCCGACTGTTAATTCACCTTATCAACTGTATCAAGTGACAATGCATAAAAACCATTTTCCAAGTTGGCAATTTTATACCATGCACAATCAGTCATTAAATCATTATAACTGTACACTACAATTATACACATCTATTGCAATTAATGTGTGTTTGTAAGATGTAAACCAAATAACAAATAGCATTATCGGGTGTCCAAATATAATGACATTCATACAATGTAATGTTCAGTTTTGAATAAGATGACAATGTAGTTTCAATTTAGTACCAACAAAAAAATAACAAGACAAGTAGAACAACTCAGGTTAAAGTATAAATAGTATACCTTATTGGTTGATGTGTCTTACTAAATATCCAATGTATCACTCATACTATGTCACAACCTCAAAACAATGCAGATTTACTTCAAGGCTTTAACTCAGGTTAAAAGTATAAATAATATACCTTATTGGTTGATGTGTCTTACTAAATATCCAATGTATCACTCATACTATGGCACAACCTCAAAACAATGCAGATTTACTTCAAGGCTTTAACTCAGGTTAAAAGTATAAATAATATACCTTATTGGTTGATGTGTCTTACTAAATATCCAATGTATCACTCACAATATGGCACAACCTCAAAACAATGCAGATTTACTTCAAGGCTTTAACTCAGGTTAAAAGTATAAATAATATACCTTATTGGTTGATGTGTCTTACTAAATATCCAATGTATCACTCATACTATGTCACAACCTCAAAACAATGCAGATTTACTTCAAGGCTTTAACTCAGGTTAAAAGTATAAATAATATACCTTATTGGTTGATGTGTCTTACTAAATATCCAATGTATCACTCATACTATGGCACAACCTCAAAACAATGCAGATTTACTTCAAGGCTTTAACTCAGGTTAAAAGTATAAATAATATACCTTATTGGTTGATGTATCTTACTAAATATTCAATGTATCACTCATACTATGGCAGAACAACCTCAAAACAATGCAGATTTACTTTAAGGCTTTAACTCAGGTTAAACGTATAAATATTATACCTTATTGGTTGATGTGTTTTACTAAATATCCAATGTATCACTCATACTATGGCAGCACAATCTCAAAACAATGCAGATTAACTTCAAGGCTTTAACTCAGGTTAAAAGTATAAATAATATACCTTATTGGTTGATATATCTTACTAAATATTCAATGCATCTCTCATACTATGGCAGCACAATCTCAAAACAATGCAGATTAATACCAAGGTTTTATACAGTATATATATTTATGGTGAAAACATTTCCACTATAATTAATGAGTATGTATATTTCTGCGTTTAATTCGTTTAATTCAAAAGTATCGATTAAAACTGTTAAGTTATAGTTATTGAATATTTTTATATTTATGTTATTATATATGTAGAAACTTGTCAATACGTCGTATGCATTTTTTAAAAGTTTATAAACACTGATCTTGCACTATAAATGAGCCGAAAATGAACTTTAGATATTTTTGTCATATCAGTTATAACTAAATGAGATGTAACTTCGCTTGACAATATTGTCTGACACCTTTCAAATCTAGAAGACGAGAACAGGCATTTCCAATTTATAAAGTAATAACTGTAATAAGTATTGTCTTGGGAGTATATTCTCATGGAATATGTTTGTTGGGTCTGTTTCTGATACATGCTGATATATACAATACTCTCTTTATAGTAAAGGAAAATATATCCATATATATATATATATATATATATATCGTGCTAAAATGCAGGGTTTTCCGCATTGGATTGGATTTAGGACATATCTGGGAATGTAGTTTCATTCCTAATGAAACTTGAGGTTTCGTGTTAAATTTCAACGTTAATTTTAAATCCGATATCAACCTTATTTCAATCTGTTTGTACGTCCTTATATTTTGCAATTGAAAATGTTGGGTTTTTTTTATAGCAAATTTTTTTTCTAATAGGAAAGAAATATACACACTTTTGTGAACAAAACAAAAGCAGTAGCTTAAAAACAATTCTGTTTTTTTCACGTGTGGTATAAGTAATAGAATTAAATTACCTCAAAATCATTCATTTCAATCACTTTAAAATTTTAACGGATTGAATTCTGCATTTGTTTATTTGATAAGTTGAGACGAATTTAAAAGCGTTTTTAACATGTATTTGAAAATAATGTTTTTGACGATGACCAACTAGATTCAAATTGATTTTAAAAAGGGAAAAGGCATTTCCGCCAGAACTTATTGATGCTACTCTTGATTACATTCCAAATTTAAAACATTCATAAACCTGGTATATCTGTTATCAGTTTTTTTTCATCCTTATCATTGTTCTGTTATGTGTATATGCGGACAGTTTGCCATACAAATTTTCTGTCCAACCGTATATATTCTTCTTGATTACAATGCATATATATCGCAATATGCTGAAATAGAAGCAGAAGCAATGTATTTTTCAAACATAAATAAAGGCAACAGTAGAATACCAGTGTTCAAATGTCATAAATCGAATGAGAGAGAACAAATCCGGGTTAAATCTAAAACGAAAGGGAACACTTAAACTATAAGAGGAAAACAAACGAACAACTGTTACACTGATGTGAACAAAAGAAACCGATAAAATACATAGAAACGAACTAGTGAATAACGACTGTCATATTCCTGACTATGTACAGGACATACTGTGATGTCCTAGTGTTAGCAATCCCCGTTAAATAAATTAAACATACATCAAAAGAAATATTTACTTGATAATTGGTTTAATTACGGTCAGAATATCAAATCCAAATAATTGCATCCTGAATTGTAACCATTCCCAGATTTGACTTTCCTCATGATTGTTACATCTAAAACAAAATCAGAGGTGTTTTTTTTGGTTTTTTTTTGGGTTTTTTTTAGATTTGGTTGGTTTATATAAACTTAATTGTGAACTGGAATAAAATTTCCGTTCTTTTAGTTTTTTTATGCAATGTTTTGATCGATTATTACGATAGGTATTTTACCATATCAAGTGTAAAGAGTGACCATGCATATTTACTTTTCTTTGCATTTTTCTATGACAAAATTATAATGTATCAACTATAGTCGACAGGTCTATACAATTATTTATCAGACTTTAAAAAATCCATACAAATTATTGATTTCAATTAGTTAATGTGACATATCAATATCAATAATTACAGCCAACAACGTTTACATTCAGAGAAAATATTGTTTGACTGTTTACTACGATATATGTTTAAAAGCAAATATTGTCCAATAGTTATCAAAGGTACCAGGATTATAATTTAGTACGCCAATACTATAAAAAGCAATATGAATTAAAGTAGGAATGATTTACGTCATTGAAACAGTAAACCCTTAATAAGATCACATTTTTCATAGCTTCTCATAATTATTTTAGTCCTATTAGACAGATAGGACGAATTTGAACAAACTATCAGACTTAACACAATAGTTATCAAAGGTACCAGGATTACAATTTAGTACGCCAGACGGGCGTTTCGTCTACATAAGACTCATCAGTGACGATTATATCAAAATATTCATAAAGCCAAACAAGTGCAAAGTTGAATAGCATTGAGGATCCAAAATTCCAAAAAGTTGTGCCAAATACGGCTAAGGTAATCTATGCCTGGGATAAGAACATCCTTAGTTTTTCAAAAAATTCAAAGTTCTGTAAACAGGAATCTTCTCGAATAGAGTAAATAATTGATACTAAATGTGGTCATCATCATGAATTGGTTGACCGATACTTTATTTCAGTGCCCCAAGGCATTACCGACATGTCTGCACAGACTTATTCCTTCAAATACCAGAACAGTCGTCTTATTAATAATTTAACTAACTTTGTCGATTATGACTCTTTGGCTGAATGTGGAATCGTAAGGTGGATGATGAATGCATAGCAGGAATCACTTTTTCTATATCGACCCACTCGGTTTCGCTTCTGTTCGATTTCCATCAGTAAGAGTCTGCACCTTGATTTGTTTTTTTCATCGATTTATGAGATTTTAACATCGATAAACTACCGTTGCCTTAATCAACACTTTATCAAGATATCTAAATAACGAAACCTTAAAAGGACAAAAATGGCATACTGTATAAAATTTGTATGCATTGCACTGCGACGAAATGATAAAATTCAGTATAAAATGATGCAAATTATACTTGACAATAATCCGCAAAAATCGTTCTAGAAACAATCGAATCCCCGCATACTTTCAGATATTAAATTAACTGATATAAGACTATTGAAACTTAAAACGGATGCACGATATATTAAAATATTTCATATAAAACTTGTAATACAAAAACACTTACACCGATTATCAATTTCCGGTTTTAATGGGGTTTTTTTTACAATGCATTTATTTATCACAGGTATAACATCACCAAATTATAGTACGTCACATCCAGTTGTATACGAAAATAGGTCGACAATATTCTCTTGAATTTGACAATTGTAGGTAATTAATCCTACATTTCATTGCAGTAAACGTTTCTGGGTCATAAACATATATCTTATGCATTTCAAAACACCATTATTTTTTTTATTTGGGGTGTCTATAGAATATTTTTGAAACTTGAGGTTATATGGTTTCTAAAGCTTGCACACAGGTTAAATAGAAGTGAAAATTTGATTTGTTAACTTCCAGTGATGGTTATTTTCTTATATGCAATGAAATGTTTTTTGAATTTTTACATATGGAGATAAACCGTTTCTAATTTCATGTATTTCTTTATTTGAAACAAAGATAAATTCTGCACAATTTCCTCAAAAGTGCAAATTTAACAAAGATTAATTTGGGAAATCAATGGTGGTATTACACCATACATATATGGTCCTTACATCCTAAAAAACATTAAAATATATACCTTAACATGAAAACTTGCATCCCTAATTGTTTTTTTTAGATGTCAGAATAGAAAAGGGAATTACGGAAGATGTTTTCATGAAAATAATATGACATTCATCATAAATTACTATCTTGTATACCCATTAAAACTACAAATGAAATCATATGAATACCAAAGAAGCGAGACCTAGTGCGTCTATTGATTGAACGCATCCGCACCGCCCTTAATGCGAAACCAAACTTTCACGATAGAGTAAATAAATTGAAAACAACACGTTTAATAATTTCAATGCGTCCGAAGCGCTTTTCAAGATTTACCTTCATCAGGAACGCTCAAAGCCAAACATTTGAAATCAGAGGATAAATAAGTGCCGAAACCGTTGAAGAGCTATATGACAAAAGTACCTAAAATTGATAGCCAAATTCATCTAAAGTCAACTTTGCCTGAGGGAGTTGAAACCTTAGTTTCTTAATAATTTCAAATTCAAAAAACGGACAGAGTAAAGGACACAACTGGTAAATTAACAGATGACCCAATCAGTCTGTGTATAATATTTAATCTAGTTTCGGTATGTGAAATGTAAAGAACAAACAGAATATATATTATTGTTCATCTTCATATTAGCAATCAATAACCATTCTCTTATGTTAACTTCTAGATGTCTTTGGGTTTTGTGTTCGGTCAATGTCTTTTATGATAAATGCCACTGCTAAAAAGATTGACTAGCAAGTGTCACTTTTCGATGTTACAATCTACATAGTGAGAGATAATAAAGTATGAAATGTAATTATAACATATTATTCATAGATAATTAACTGATATGTCGACATACTGGAATTGATATAAAATATTAAAGTAGTAACAGTGTGCTGAATAGAGTCTCAATAATAGCTTTTAATTGACTACTTTATACCATTAAGAACTGGTAGTCAAACACACAAACCTGTGGAGTTAAAGAAAAGGTAGACCTTTACCCTGGGGAGTGGGTTGAAAATGTAATAAACACTCATCAAAGATGTCATGCTTAATATTAAGTACATCAAAAAACATTTGGCCTAGTAAACAAGTCTCCTCAGTCAAACTTAATAAAAAAAGAATGTTGAACTCAACTAAGATGTTGAAGAGCAAACAAAATAAAAACTGCTAAAAAGCTAGAAAACAAATCTAGTTTCAGCTATAAATGAATGAGGTAGAAAAAACCTTTTAATAGTTTAAATGAATTTAAAGTTTAATTACCAGAAACTTTACAAAATTTCGTATCATCGATTTGTGTAAGTAAAGAAGTGTTTTCTACTGAGATGGGTAGGGACTTCGTGTTTTGAAAAGTCTACCATCTTTTAGGATCGATCCAGTGGTTGTAAAAACTAAAATATAGAAGTCTCAAAATTATGAACGCCATACGCTTCTTTCTTATAAACAGTTTCCTCTAATGTGCTTTGATAAAAAAAAATCCATATCATTGAGGATTGACAAAAAAAAATATTCTTAAAAAAATATATCAAATTCGTCTAAGGTTAAAGGAAAAAAATCTTAAATTTTGGAATGATTTGAATTTTCATGAATACAAAATGAGACAAACACCCATGAACAAAATTTAAACAAACAAATTGGAGTGTAGTATCACCAAATGTGGAATAGTAGTATCACCAAATGTGGAGTAGTAGTATTACCAAATGTGGAGTAGTAGTATTACCAAATGTGGAGTAGTAGTATCCCCACTTACGGGTCGGTAATATTTTTCCCAGTTTCATGAGTTCCACTGACAAATCTCGATAGCATAGAGAAGGTAAACTCTGGAATATAGAGCATTGAGTTTAGAAAACTATAAAAACAAGAAAAATCAAAACGTGTTTTCAAACATTTGAATAACTTGTTAAAGGATGTTTTTCCCCCGAGATTATTATTATGAGGACATTACTTTGACTTATTGTACTCATGCTTCCATAAAAGTTAATCGACATATGTGAGCTATTCTAAAATACCCATATATAGTTTGATGCATATGCTTTGCATTTATGTGATTATATAGATGAATAAAAAATAAGGATTTTATCAGAAACATTATTGTTCAAGACAAGAAATATATCGATATTGCAGAAGTAGCAGGGGTGTTTATTGGAAACCTGCATGCTATATTTATCGAACCCATCTGTGTGTTTAGATTCAAGATTGATACCATGGTCTATTCAGTGACTGATTTATGGTTCGACATGTATAATGCACAAATAGACACGAACAGATTCAGATGGATTCTTTTAACATTAACTATTGACTAGGCAGTCTAATTAAGAAAACCATTTGATAATTATTTCAAAAATAGATTTGTCAGGAATTTATGAACAATTGCTTATAAATATCACATACAATTTGTTCTGAATAAACATATTCTCAATCATTTGTGAATGACAACTCACGAATATCACGATTTTGGTTTGGCTGAATATTCTGAAGTTATATTTATCCCATTGATGAAACAATAATTTGATCCTATTCATTCGTATTTATCGAATCTCTAATCACAAAGTTCAGAAAATAAAATCCCATACATATCTCAGTTTCTAATATAATAACATAGAAAATGAATCAATAATGTTCCGTTGATAGCATTAGGAATTTAATATCAGCACAAACGTGACTAGAGTTGATTTTGTTTGTGTTGGTTTTTTGTTTGTGTTGTGAAATTATAGCATATTAAATCAACGTTTTCATATTTAACTATACGTCAAGCATATGATGTATAAATTAAGGCAACATTGCTTTACCGATGTCCCAATCTCATAAATTGTTAAAGAAGACAAATCTAAGTAACTAACAAATACTGATGGAATCGAACAAACTCATAAGGAGCAATTTGGTGAGTCAAAAAATAATCGTCTACAAAGCATCGCTGAGTAGACTCAGTCAAAATATAAGAAATACCCATCCAAGTAAGATATAAAAACCAAAAGACTGAAAAAAAATAAAACTAAATATCTTCAAATATATCAATCAAAATAGAGAAAATGTGAAAGTAGACGGTCAGATCTGCATGATCATGCGTAGTGGCCTCTATTATTGAAAAGATGTCACGATCGCTAACAGCTATACAAGTGTTGTTGATGCAAATTCATGAAATGCAACATAAATATCACAAAAAACATGGCATTGCATATTATCCTATACGATTGTGTCATAAACCATCCGTATATGGGATGTCGAAACCATCGAAGTATTCATAAATGCCCATCAACAATGACATAAACCAATAAAAGAAGTTTTACATGGAATTATATAACATAGGTTTTTAGCGACATTTCGTTCTACCTTTCACATCAACTGTACATATCATCAAGTATATAAATGCATGTTGATTTTCAGTGCAACTGGTGTTTTTTTTTTATTGTAAACTGTAAATTCATGATAAACAAACACAAAATATAAGAAGATATGTCCAGATTTATTAAATAAAGTAATAAAATTGTTCCTTTTTACATTCATAAATACTAAATTGTAAAACAACAACAATATATCTTTCCAATTAAATTGTGACTAACCCCAATTATCAACAAGTTTTTGCATTTGCGTTCTTTTAAAGTGCCTGATAATTTGAATAAAAACACTGAATATGTTTTTCTCTGAAACCTTTATCATTTTCTAATATGTAAATCAGAGCTGAAAAGTTTCAGACGACGACGGTGGGTATTGTATTTCTTGCAGAATGGCTATTTTTTATATATTATGGATACAATTTTTATCATCTTTCTTAATAGTAAAATATCAAATATCAGATACGTTTTACACAAGTGATATATTTTAAAAGTATGATATCATTTATCTTCCAATTTTTAGTTGCTGTAGATTAATGCGATGTATTATAACACCCAGCGCAAAAATAGTCTATACAAACATGTTATAGAATTAAAAATGTCAACTCACCTGTTGGATATCCAAGAAAAATCAGCAGAGAGCTTCGACCACGCAGTGAGACTGTGAATCAATAAAGCAGCATCATTAATACTGATGACTAAAGTCCTGTAGGTGAAGATGTAACTTATACTGAATGTTCCAATTTATTGATTTAATATTAATTGAATGTATTTAAAAAAAATATTTGGATTCCATATTGTATAATAGTGATTTATAAAACAAACTAAGAATTGTTAACTATAAATTTGAAATGTATTACTATGATTAATTGTATAAATTATCAGAGAAGCAATCGCTACAGGAAATCAAGGATATCGTAGGAATCCTTGTTTGTATTCAACTCAGTATGACTTGATTTCAAAACATCACTCACAGTTGATAAATCATACAACCGAGTATTGCTTGGTTTATGTACGACATTCTCTACAGCTTTCGTTCTTTTGCTTATAGTCTTTTTTTAATTTTACTCTCTAAATGTATCATCTTGAAAGGTAATTCTATATACCTATAATTCTAGATCTCCAAGGTAGGCATCAATCTAGAAGTTAATTTTTGTGTAGGGTGTTCCGTATAATACTTTAAAAACTACATATAGGAAAGGACAGTAATGCTGTTTATATTGCATTTACTTGAAGATCTTTTGTGTTATTTTCGGCAGTATATTTATAGAGTTTTTGATTATAGACGTGTCTTTACTGATTTTGACTATAAACTATAATTCATAACAACAGAGGAATAAATCTGTTATACTAGGGAAGCTATTGTTGGAATACTTACAACCTGCTGTAAATACTTTATTTTTCTGTTTTAAACAATGGTGTAAAAGTGCAACACTAGTATTCCGCTGTTCGAAATTCATAAATCGATTGAGAGAAAACAAATCCAGATTACAAACTAAAACCTAGGGAAACACATCAACTATAAGAGAAAAACAACCAAACAACAGAAACACTGAAGTGCAACAAACAAACAAAAAAGACAATGCAACACACACAGAAACGAACTATACGATGATAACTGCCATTTTCCTAACTGGGTGAAGGACATTTTTAGAAAAAATGGTGGGATTGAACCTAATTATGCCTTTAGACGAAATCGGAAGCAATGATACTAAATGCATAGTCATTCTTATTTATAACTAAGTGTCCGTTTTCCAAATTCTAGATCCATTTCCGCATATAATTCAAATGTTTAAGACTGTGTTAACCATACATATTCTATCTGAGTTTTTAAACAACCATAAGTAATTTTATTAGTAAAATTTTGGCAGCAGATGTAAATAAAATGTACAAAATGCTAATAAAATCTTCCTTTAAAGATAGTTGTGGTTTAGAAAGAACTGGCGGATTCGAGTGTTTTAATGATATTTTTTTTTTATCATCAGATTATTTAAAGCCATATTAATAGTGTTCGGGTGCGAATAGGCTTTAGAATAGGCTTTTCTACATTGGCTAGAGGTATAGGGGGAGGGTTGAGATCTCACAAACATGTTTAACCCCGCCGCATTTTTGCGCCTGTCCCAAGTCAGGAGCCTCTGGCCTTTGTTAGTCTTGTATTATTTTAATTTTAGTTTCTTGTGTACAATTTGGAAATTAGTATGGCGTTCATTATCACTGAACTAGTATATATTTGTTTAGGGGCAAGATGAAGGACGCCTCCGGGTGCGGGAACTTCTCGCTACATTGAAGACCTGTTGGTGACATTCTGCTGTTGTTTTTTTTTTCTATGGTCGGGTTGTTGTCTCTTTGGCACATTCCCCATTTCCATTCTCAATTTTATTTATCATGGTGTAATGTATTGCGTATCATTTTGATTACTTCGTATAGGAATGATGTTCATAGTTCTTTGAATTGTGATTCGTAATTTCACCGTGGTACTTAGCCAACTCCACTATAATCCTATTTACTTGTTGCATGTATCTAACTTCTTTTTGTCGAGCCTTCGACTTTAGTCGAAAAGGCGAGACTAAGCGATCCTACATTCCGTCGTCGTCGGTGTCGTCGTCGTCGTCGGCGGCGTCCAAAATATTCACTCTGTGGTTAAAGTTTTTGAAATTTTAATAACTTTCTTAAACCATACTGGATTTCTACCAAACTTGGACAGAAGCTTGTTTTTGATCATAAACTATTATTTAGAAGTAAATTTTGTAAAAATAAAATTCCATTTTTTCCGTATTTTTCTTATAAATGGACTTAGTTTTTCTGCGGGAAAACATTACATACACTCTGTGGTTAAAGTTTTTAAAATTTCAATAACTTTCTTAAACTATCCTGGATTTCTACCAAACTTGTACAAAAGCTTATTAATGATCATAAGGAAGTAAATTTTGTGAAAATAAAATTCCATTTTTTCGTATTTTACTTATAAACGCACTTAGTTTTTCTGCGGGAAAACATTACATCACTCTGAGGTGGAAGTTTTTAAAATTATAATAACTTTCTTAAACTATCCTTGGTTTGTACCAAACTTGGACAGAAGCTTGTTTATGATCATAAGATAGTATCCAGAAGTAAATTTTGTAAAATAACAAATCCATTTTTTTCCATATTTTACTTAAAATGGACTTTTTCTGCCAGGAAACAACACATTCACTCTGTGGTTAAATTTTTTAAAATTTTGATAACTTTCTTATTCTATTTTTTATTTGTACCAAACTAAGACAGAAGCTTGTTTATGATCAAAAGCTAGTATCTAGAAGGAAATTTTGTTAATATTTTGTACCTGTGTATCTGTATTTTACTTATAAATGGACTTAGTTTTTCTTCCAATTAACATTACATCCAGTCTGCAGTTAAAGTATTTAAAACATTTATTAGATTCATAAACTATCCAGGATTTTTACCAAACTTGGACAGAAGCTTCCTACAATCCAAATATGGTATCAAGCGGAATATTTTTATTGATTTTTTCCCTCATTTTTGTTGATCCTGCAATTTACAGCAAAAGTAGGCTAGACACTGGGTTCCGCGGAACCCTTACAAATTTCAGATTTGCAAAGTAAATGTAGTTGATATTTGAAACCGATTTTTTGCTTTTGTTTCTTTTCACAACTGTTGATTTAAAGCAAATTATCTTTAAAGAGAGACAGAATTCTACACTCAATTAGGTTAAATTGCGGTAGGAAACAGATGATTTATCAACGCTGTTCATCATCAACATCGAGGTTGATTAATGTAATTTTTATTCCGTTTGAACTCGAAATGAACAAACCTAGTGGTGTTTTCTTATTTCAAAATTGATTCAAAGTTGACAGGGTTTAACGAGTTAAAATTCTGTGTGTTTGATTTCTTGTGACTGTGATTGATCTAAACTGTACCTTTGGTTTAAGTTTGTTGGTAGTTTTTTTGTGCTTTTTACAGATCTGTCGAGTCGAGCCATTTTCAACTTTTTCACAGTTTGTTATTTTACTGCACTGTATCTTGCCATACACCAAATATTTTGAAGGGTAAGGCGCTAAAAATATGTTGAACTCCACCACATTCTTTTTTTTTTTGTCAAAAGAGTATGTAAACCATTTGTTTAAATCAGACCATTAATTGGTTTCCACTTTCGAATTTTTTAACTATTTTTTGCTCCCTGATTTTTATAACGTACTAGATACATTATGGATTTTAATATTTTTGAAGACCATGTTGCTTACATCCGTGTCGTTTGGTTTTATAATGGATATATAGTAGTTCTATTGATAATCATACAGATGTACCTTGGTTAGCTCCTTGTAGAAGCGATCATATTTTAAACCTGCTTTCTAAAGAATTCTAAAGAATTTACTGTCTTTTATTCCTTTGTTCGAAAAATTGTAGAAATTAGTGTTCACAGTTTTGGAAACACTTTTCAATAAAATGTCTATTCGACGGTCTTGGGGTCTTAGCGCACATATGTTGTGTAAAGATAAACGTACTGTAAATGTCGGCTATAAAAAGTATTAGAAAAACTCGGTTTATGGTTAGAACTTAGAGCAAGTGTAGCTGCGATTGCTGTAAACTTATACAACATATGAAACCTATGAACCTATATGATATCAGTGTTCATTTACAGTTAGATAAATCTAATTTGCTTTGACCAATTTATCTTTGGTGAATATCTTTATCTCTCGAATCATTGTATCAAATTGTTGACTGCCAATCTGTACAATCTTTTTACAATTTAAAATCCTTACACGAAGACATAATTTCTATAGATATGTGATAGCACTACAGCTAGGATTGTCAGAATCAATGAATTTTTTTATTATGTAATTCTGGCTTTTAAATCTTCAGACATGCTCGATTTCTGTCTGTCTAAAAAGATCGGTAGATTCTATATATATCTTCTGTTACAGTTTTATTTTAGTAAGCATTGTCTTGAAGGAGTGGAATCTAGGTTGAGCTCACATGAGTACTTTTATACATGCACAATATTTCAGCATGTACCAAGCTAAGAAAAACTGTTTTGTTTATATGTTTTATGTGAGACATGCTGTAAACTAATAATCCAAATCCCTGAATGTACTTGTTATTACTAGACTTTGAATGCTGTTATTCATTTAAACTATACGGTTAGGTCTTTAATCCTAGCACAAGTTCTTGACTCTAGCACAGGTTTTGTACAACTAGGTTCTTAATGCTAACGGTATTGAAGAGTTTACTACTTTGATAAGCCACTATTGTAAATACCCGGTAGATAAATTCGATTCATAGAGTGCTAGTGACCTAATACGATATATATATGGGGTCAGTTAATTCCATATGTGGATTCGAGCTTAACTCTTATTGACCCCATGTAAATCGTATTAGCTCATTAGCACACCTTTGCTCGAATCCCCATATGAAATTTACTGACCCCATATATATCGTATTATACACTAGCACACTATGTAACTAATAGTATCTATTCAGGATATAAAAGTGTTTTTTTTCCATTCGTTTGATGTGTTTGGGCTTTGATTTAGCCATTTTATAAGGGACTTGTAAGTGAATTATTCGACCTCATTGAATCCGTATTCATGTTACTTCAATTTAATCACTTAGATAGAGATGGATTACGCATACATTTTGCGTGTTTGGTGTTTAAAAGGAAAAGAATGTCAACATTGAAAGTAATTCATTTGATTGACTGATTCGATCCACAAAAACTCATTCTTATACATGTAATCAAAGAGCAGACTGCTCTGAGGGATTCGATTGCCATTGTTTTCATTGACACATGTATACATGTAGCTGGATAATATTATTTTCAAAACTAATTCAACTTCTTCTTGTTGTCTTGTCTCCGTGTAAGCATCCTTTATAAGGATCAGCACCATGAGTTTAGCGAATAAAGGAAGCATTTGGAGCCTGTATCGGTACAGATTAATGTGAGCATTTACCTATCCAATTCCCCAGCCAGGCCGTGACGGGTCTTTATTACCAGAAAGTTAACCTTCCCCAAACATAATACAATATAACAAAATAAAAGATACGAACTCACACACTCATCTGATTCGCTCAGTCCTCAAAGTATAAAAAGTGTATTTTTTCTATGTATCAAATATCCTTTTTTAAATATCTGTGCGTTTTAAATGAATAAGGGTCACCCCGGATGCCCACATATACGTAATCTAAATAGTTACAAAATAGCCAATCCCGGATAAAAGTATGAGAACAATATACTTAGGCCTATTGTGTTTTAGTTTTGTACTATCAATTCTTAGTTTACTTTCCTCAGCAGTCATTGAGACTCAGAGTGAGAGAAGGTATTTAACTTCGTATCTAACATGTATCACCTATTTTCCTACGTTAATTCTAGGAGGAACCCCATTCCTAACTCTTTAAATATTTAATTTCCTTTGGGTCAGTGATCATGATTCTTTCCGTACACATTCATCGGTTTAAATTGCGATCGTTTTTAATATAGTACGACGTTATCGACAGAACAAGTTTATTTTTCTGAACGTGTTGTTATGATTAGAATTCACGGAAGTTACTTCCGGAAGCGAAACGATAATATGGAAGACTCCATTTCGCCTGAAAGGGTGTTGTAGTTACTTTTACAATTTTGACTTCATTTATTTTAATTTAAATGATGTATATGATTTAAAATTATGCAACAACAATAACCCTCAATAGCAGACATACATAGAAAGGATCCCATGAGTTATAAATTAATCAATTGAGTGGGGAATCCAAAGCAACCATTCAATGTAATACCCCTTGAAGTCAAGAAAACTATACGCATGCGCATAATTACCTAAACAAACCCTGAAGCAAGAACGTACATTAATTAAACGACCTAGATGGTTCTCTATTTCTTTATGGAAGTACATTATCAAATATCAGTTTCATAACAGTGACATATAAGAAAAACTCCACTTCAGTTCTTATATGACAGAAATAAATTTATCGGAATTCAGCGAACTCTCGCATTTTTATCCCAACTGGGGAATTTCCTCTGACGTGTTTCTAAATTTATAAAAACACTAAATATAAATACTGCTTAATTCTGATTTTCCGTGTTGTTAAAAACACGCATATAAGTCAAGGGCAATATCAAACATGAAGATTATGAAAAGAACATTATAGGAAAGTTGTTTAAGTTCAATTCATTTGTTTGTTTTTACCTTTTAAACCAAGACAATCATAAAAATCTGAGATGTTCCTTAATATTTAGAATAAAACGGTTGACGTGAGGGCATAATACCCTGAGCCAATCCCATAAGTCTACAGATTGCTTGAAAGCAATCGTATCCCAAAAACGATGATAAGCATATAGTTAACCTACAATATGAAATTAGATAAAGACAGCAGTAGTATGTCGGTGTTCAAAGTCTTAAATTAATTGAGAAAAGGAAATCCGGGTAGCAAACTAATACCGAGGGAAACTATCAACTATAAGATGAAAACAAAAGAACAACAGGAACATTGAAGTGCAACAATAACAAACGCCAACATACATAGAAACGAACTGTTGATTACAACTGCTATATTCTATACGTCTTGATACAGGATATTTTAAGAAAAAAAGTGGGTTGGACCTGTTTATGTGGCTACCCAAACCTCCCGCTTATATGACAATGTTAGTAAGATATCGTTAAAACGACAACACTACGTGACAGAAATACAGCAAAAACACATGCAAGAACACTCCATCACAGAGAAACGCACAAACAAAACAATGAGTAGTCGACACAACATGCACATCGCAGAACAACAACGAACATGTTCCATCAACATCGTTATCCACAGGATATCACAAACAGTGATGCTCTTACGTAACGAACATGCAATCTCGAACTTTATACAATCATTTTCACAATACCAGTCTAAACAAATTTCATGACAATGATGGTATTGAAAGGCAATTTCATAACTATTTGGACTACAAACGATAAGACATAATACATTATCCAACCGAAATACGTGAATGTTTGATGTACAAAATATCGAGACACGTCGTATAGCATTAGCAATGCATATTCACGCACGGTATAACGTACAGTTCTTTTCAAGAATAAGTCACGTTCGGTACTTAACAGACAGACGACATAGATGTTAAACCACATTTATCTACGATTTCATTAGTTAGTTTAGACACAAATCTGGAAAATTATTTGCATGAGTTCACTACCATTTTATATATTTATTTATGTTTATATCGCTTATATATGACCGTCGACAGTCTACGGAGGTCAACTCGATAGTTAATTAGATTACGTTTGGATGAAATACACACGAAACAATGTAACATATTATCGAGCTAGTACCCTGTAAATTGTTTATTTTAGACGTTTTTTAATTTGGATATACGTTTCAGAATGTTATAAATAAAATATGAGAACAACAAAT
This sequence comes from Mytilus edulis, assembly GCA_019925275.1. Lineage (NCBI taxonomy): Eukaryota > Metazoa > Mollusca > Bivalvia > Mytilida > Mytilidae > Mytilus > Mytilus edulis. Next base: position 38,735,358 of record CM034350.1, read on the forward strand.
TACTTCCAATGTCAACTTAGGTTGAAGAATTGTAACCAGGATTTGTATTGTAAGATCGTATTACTAGTACATGTATAAAAATCCTTTTTGCAACATAAGTAAACACACTTATACAAAATGATATGTGCAAAGGAAGTGTTTCTGATTTTTACGGATGCCTTATAAGATTTGTTTGATCGTTACACTTCCGGTGAAACTGTCACACGTTTTTTTTTTTGTTGCTCAATCTTTTTTTTCTGTTAGTTTGATTGATTGTTGTTTGCTTTACGCCGCATTAGCACAAAAAGGCTACATCGCGGCGATCTTATAGTTTGAATTAGTGTTTAATGTTTGTTTGAAGTTGAAATACTTTTGCCTTTTTAAAAATGGTTATTGTACTAGATATCCTACCTTTTTTTGTTGTTGTTAAAAAACGTTCAAATTGTTTGTTTGCAATAATTATGTTATGTAATTTAAAATACAACATAGACAGTAATGATACTGATGTTCGAAATAATTAATGAAGGCATCTAATTAAGAAAGGAAACTAAAATCTCTCAGGAGACATAAATTAAAGATTATCTTCCATGAAGAATGCTGCAGGAAATTGATAAAGTTACACCCTCTGCAAGAAAAATTCCCAAATGTGAAAACCAAGTGAGAGGCATATCTTGAAATTAACTTTCACTGCCTTTAATGTTTGCAAAATATATCTACATGCTAAGAAGATTGAAATCATTAATTTCAGAGGGTTCTGTACATAAAACTGTAGGAGTCATTAACAATGTATGGGTACCTTCCATCAAGAATGTTGCTAAATATTTCCAAAGTCCAACAATCAGGAAAAAATGCAAACAAAATCTCCAAATATTGTAACAAAGTGAGATACACATCTTTAATGAATCTGCAATCATTATAGAAAGTTTGGAGGCTCCTCGATTAAAACTGTAATAGGATTCAATTGTAAAAGGATTCAACTTGACAGAACAAGTAGTGTTTTCCTATTCCTATTCAGCCTGACATTCACTATACTAGTCGAGACATATTAACACTTTGTGCAACTGGCCAAAAAGTTTAATTAGCTAATATTTTTTTTACAAATTGAGCCATTTAAAGCAAACACTTTTATCCAGTGTTTTTATGCCCCACCTACGATAGTAGAGGGGCATTATGTTTTCTGGTCTATGCATCCGTTCGTCCGTCCGTTTGTTCGTCCGTCTGTCCCGCTTCAGGTTAAAGTTTTTGGTCGAGGTAGTTTTTGATGAAGTTGAAGTCCAATCGACTTCAAACTTGGTACACATGTTCCCTATGATATGATCTTTCTAATTTTAATGCCAAATTAGAGATTTTACCCCAATTTCACGGTCCACTGAACATAGAAAATGATAGTGCGAGTGGGGCATTCGTGTACTGAGGACACATTCTTGTTTCTTATATATTTTAGTATATTTATCATGCTGATAGATTGATGTAAAATTTTGAAACTGGACATCCTACGGATAATTGGAATTAAGCTATGACTCAGTTGGTTGTTATGTTATTCCTGTTTGATCCAACAGCATATTACAGCAGTCAATATAAGATGAACGATAAAGATAAAGATTTTTAAAAAGAACAAACATTTAACATTCATATATTGTACATTTATGTTCATTTAATGAATTAATCATTAAGGCAAATAATTCATATTTTGTCAAAGTTTTTTTTAAAGCAACGCATATATCAAGTATATTTTTTTCATGGCCATGGAGTCTGCAGTGATACAAGTTTGCAATGATTGCAGTTCTTCTAGTTTATAGTTAACGTTGGTATTAGTTGACTGTTAGTAGTTCAAGTTGACTTTAGTACGAGCTTGTAAAAGTATGAATGGACTTGCTTCCATGGAAAGAAAACTGAGTTTGTGGTCAATAGTACAACAGTTATGAGACACACATCAAACAAATGTTTACTACTACAGGGATTAAAGGTGAGGTCTGTCTAAAAGAGGGACGAAAGATACCAAAGGGACAGTCAAACTCATAAATCTAAAACAAACTGACAACGCCATGGCTAAAAATAAAAAAGACAAACAGAAAAACAATAGTACACACGACACAACATAGAAAACTAAAGAATAAACAACACGAACCCCACCAAAAACTAGGGGTGATCTCAGGTGCTCCGGAAGGGTAAGCAGATCCTGCTCCACATGTGGCACCCGTCGTGTTGCTTAAGTGATTACAAATCCGGTAAATAGTCTAATTCGGTAGGTCATATTCATGAAAGGGAAGGGGATTGTAGTTACGACGTAAGGAACATATCCGATATCATTTGTGAAACGGTTATTCCATAACGGTCAACCCGTGATGGCGTCCGTAAAATTTACGAAGGGATGATTTCAACTTCACCATTTGGAACTCTTGGTTTAATAGCTTCCTTGTGAGCAGCAAACCTCTATCAAGAAAATCATGATAGGAAATGCAAGCACGGGAATATCGTATCAATTGGGAGATATATACCCCGTATGCAGGTGCTGCTGGAATGTTGCTACCTAGAAATGGAAAGTTCACAATTGGAAAGCTGAAATCATCTCTTTTGTCGTAAAGTTTTGTTTTCAACCGACCCTCATTGTCAATTTCTAGATGTAAGTCAAGATATGAAGCCGACTTAACTGTATCTGTAGTATCCTTTATCTCTAGTTCGATTGGATAGATGCGTTCCACATATAAATGTCCCCCACATTCACCACAAGTCTATGATTTCTGAGTTTGGAATAAAATGACAGGTAATTATAAAAACAGTTGGTCAAACATTCTTCGGCTTGAAAGATATGTTTTCTTTAAAATGAGCCATAAGAAAATGAAAATTTTTTATAGGACCAGAAATAATTCAAATTATAATTAAGGTAAATTCTTTAAACCTACTAATTATTTTCCATCAATAACATTTTTTAATTATCAAAAAAATGATTGTAACATAATGCTGTTACGAAGTCTTCCAAACAAAGGTGCCATAATTATTCATTCCCATGGTCGCCTGAAATTGGACAAGGTCTAGTACACGTTGGTTAGGTCTAGCAAAGTGACATGCATATGTGACGTTACATGAGATTGACATTGTATGTCATTCAATCTTTTGAAATGACAAACACGAATGAATATGGTTTAGTTTAGGAGTTGGTATTTCAATCTTATACGAGTTCTCAAAACACACACAAGAGGGGGTGGGTGACCCTAGGGACTACCCTTATGTTTCATTTAATGTGTTATCTTGTCCCATACATATAAGTTCTCAAACAGGAGGGTGTACAGTGACCATAGGGACCCCGTTATAATTCATTTGATTTGTAATATTGTCCCATACATAAAAATATATTGTTTAAGATTGTGGATCTCGACCGTTATAAATTCTCAAACAGAAAGGGGTAGAGTGGCCCCACGAACTCCACCTATATTCCATATGATTTGTTATATTGTCCCCTACATGATTATATATGGTTTAGGGGTGGGGATCTCGACCGTTTCCAAGTTCTCAAATAGGAGGGGTGGGGCTACCCGCAGGGAATCCCCCTATATTTCATTTGATTAGGTAAATTGTCCCCTACATGAAGATATATGGTTTAGGGGTGGGGATCTCGACCGTTACCAAGTTCTCAAACAGGAGGGGTGGGGTGACCCCCAGGGACTCCACCTATATTTCATTTGATTATATATATATATTGTCCCATACATGAATAAATATGGTTTAGGGGTGGGGATCTCGACTGTTTCCAAGTTCTAAAACATGGAGGGGTGGGGTGATCCTAGGGACTTCCCCTATATTTTATTTGATTAGTTAGTTAGTCTCTGACATACATGAATGTATGTGGTTGAGGGGTGGGGATCTCATCCGTTTCAAAGTTATCAAACAGGAGGAGGTAGAGTGGCCCAATGGACTCCACCTATATATCATATGATTTGCTTACATTCAGGTATCATATAATATAGTTGCACTATTTGTGCCTGTCCCAAATCAGGAGCCTGTAATTCAGTGGTTGTAGTTTGTTTATGTGTTACATATTTGTTTTTTGTTATTTTTTTTTTATATAAATAGGGCCGTTAGTTTTCTCGTTTGAATTGTTTTACATTGTCTTATCGGGGCCTTTTATAGCTGACTATAGTGTATTGGCTTTGCTCCTTGTTGAAGGCCATACGATGACCTATAGTTGTTAATGTCTGTGTCATTTTGGTCTCTTGTGGATAGTTGTCTCATTGGCAATCATACCACATCTTTTCTTTTTTTTATATAAGAAAGTTCCAGCTATTTTAAATGACCTATCAAAATGGAGAAGAAAAAAATACCCCTTGAAATTGCAGTAATATGTTTAACTTTAAAAGCATCTAACATGCATTACCAACATTTATCACTGATAAAGAAAATTTCCTGTTACCAGGAACATATATATTGTCAGATAAACTGTTCCCAGCTGTTACATTGTATTGGATTATGAATTTTAAATTGGTGTACAAAATATTTTCTGCTTTTTCTTTCTTTTACATATATGTTTTGGTTTTCAATTCTAGTGTATATATTTCTTTACCACGCAAAGATGTATTTTGTCACCTGTCTGGATTTTTTAGTTAATAGCCAAAACCCGGGATTACCCTTATCCGCTTCCGGAATCGGATCCGATATTGTAATTGTCTTCTCGCGGCAGCCATTTTGTTTTCAATGTTGTTTTTGACAGATAGTGAGATACGATTTTACTCGGATTTACACATTATATGTCGGCGATTTTCTGTATAAAGCTAGCGGTTGAACAAATTGAACATCGCTGTCATAAATAGTAATGATGAAAATAAGTTTGAGATCGTTTATTAGATCGAAACTTTGGTAAAAACGTTTGCAAAGTTATTTTTTTATTTTCTTTCAAGGTCCGTCGGGCATGTCGGACGTAGCTAGTAAACAAGTAGAAAGTCCGACTGCAAAAGTGGAATGTCGCAGACCTCAGACAATCGCTAATTTGAACCCCTGCGTCCAAATTGAAAAGATACGAAAATTTCGTCTTCTAATTCAAAATTGCCGCCAACAGCGTGGTCAGTTGAACTTATATAAAATAGACTACTGACGTAGTTGACTACGTATTGATGACAAACAATATTCCTACGACTTTTGCAATTTGGGAAATCTTAACTACTTGTCTTTAGAGATTTACGGCGATTAAATATTTCATACATTTGTTCTTTGACATCTTAGCCAAAAGCTCAGGGGACAATAAACTACATAAGGATTTCTAATGCGCTCTTCTTCCTATGTGCAACTTCAAAACTTTTGGGAAAATCGACGATCATTTAACGTTTTTCTGGTCATATTTTTTGTAATCCAGAATGAAAAGTATGAAAAAACTGTCCAATAAGTTATAAATAACATAGTAGCCAGCTAGATGATAACAATGGCACGTATTTCAGCATTTATTCGGTAGAACACAAATCCAGGGTGCTTGCATAAGGCAGCTTAACTGCCTAAAAATCACTTAGTGGAATGGGACATATAAAAAGAAGAAAAAACTTGTTAGACAGTATATCAGGAATTAGGTTGAGAGGTTGCAAAATTAGGCCTTTTGTAGTGTTTTTTTTTATTATTATTATTCACATTAATTCACAAATGGTGTTCTCCGCCTTAATACAACATCTTATTTCTATTGTGTCATCATTATATAGAAGATTATTGTATATTACAACTTGAATGTTTTAACTTAAAGAAACAAAAAGATGACTCCATAGGACACAATTCCTACCTTACTCTATCAGATTTTCATTTTCAATGAAACATAGCCACATAAACATGAAGAATAATTCAATATTTTTGGAAGACAAAACATTTTATTTAATCTACCATTAAATTAATAATTACATCTTGTACATTTAACAATATAAATAACCACAGATAATGGAAATTTCATCACAGCTATCACACCATTCTTCATAATAAATGATAAGGAAACTTTGATAAAGTTTCGAAATATTTGAATCTTACTGTCACAATGATAACAAATAGAATGTAACATCTGTTAAGCTGACAGTCATTTTAGCAAAGCATTTGCATGATCAAACTAACTCATTAGAAAAATACCACAAGCACAGCTGTATTAACACATTAATATAAATCAACAAAAAAGGCAACAATTGTCAATATGAAAGTAAGCAACAATCATCCACAATGTTCTACTACACTCACCCCTTCATTTATACTTGTAGTTCATAAAGTCAGTTCACTCAAATAGATTCTTTTATACCCCAGAACTTTGTTGTGAGGGTAAGAAAAGGGAAAACCAAAAATATTCAACTTACACATAAATTAAAATGGGTAATAATATGTAATAGAATTGTAATAGTATGTAATAAATGTAATAGAATTGTAATATATGAAATAGAATTGTAATAGTATGTGATAGAATTTGCCACAGAGACACAGCAGCCAATAACAAAAAAATACATAATTATTGAGAAGAGATCAGGGGTGCACATATCAATGAGACAGCAATCAGATGATACAATAGAATCAAAAGATATTTTTAGGTCAAATCAAGTGTCCAACCACATACAAGTGTCTGTTATAAATGAAGTCAAGTTCTCAATAGCACAAACAGGACCAGTTGTGAACAGATTTAAATAATTTTTTTTGGACCCAAGTATTAATAAAAGCAGAATTTTTAAATAAAATTTCTTTATAAGCTCAAAAACAATGCTGATGTTTCGTTGACCTGCAAATCAATAATTTAACCTCTATTCATGTAACCTTCAATGTAACCCCTTAGCTAGAGATGGGCTATGCATGCACTAGGCTTGTTTATCTATCAAAAGGAAAAGAATGTCGAAATTGAAAGTGAAACAAGGGTGAACCAATAGGCTGATTACCTCCATTCATATAAAAACATTCTTATACAGGTAAAAACTATGGGTAACATACTTTTTTTTACCTATAACATGTAATCAAGCAGACCTAAGAAAATCAATTACATGTTCTCACTTTCTATTTATACCTATATTTATGTTCAAATTCAGGTTATATGACCACTGGCAGTTTTCAGAGGTCATCCAAACAGTTAATAAGATAATGTCTAGACTAGAATATATGTAATGCTGATACATATAATTAAGTCCATGAATTATAAATTGTTTATTTTTGATGCTTTGTTATTTGAATATAAGTTTTAGTATGTTATAAATCAAATATGAGAAATCGAGTTGAATCAGTGAACATGAATTTGACAGCTAATGCCCTTTAAAGAATCATTCTAAAATAAACATTAAACTTTGACCCTATCTTCTGTACTGTAAACAAACTTACACTAGAGATCGCATAGCAAAACATTAGTGATTACATTTCCATACTTTAAACTTCCTTTCAATCACAATATTTTTTTATATATACATACAATATAAACAAAAAAAATCAACAAAAATAAAATATAGTAAAATCAAATGATAGTTTTTAATAAGTCATACATAAGATTGAATATACTTACAGTTGATAATACTTGCACAATTTACTCTATCATTTTAATATCATTCATAATATACAAATATCACATGATATTTAAAATACCCTCAATAAAATGGACACTTAAGAGAAAACACAGTTCTTTTCTAAGTTCCAAAACTTATAATGAGCAGTTAATTCAGGTCAAGATTATACAAGTTGACTATCAGCTAGATGAAACACCAATGATTCCTTGAAAGTGACAAACAAAATGGTGAGCATGGAATAATTTCATACTAGAATTAAAAAATCATATCAAAAAATTTAAAATGTCAGGAAAATGTACTATCTTAGGTTTCCATTATTTTACAGCATCCACATTGATTTAGAATTACTATTTCCTGTCAACTACACATACAAAAATGTATTGTTGTCCTGTCTTCCAAGTAATTGTTAATTATTGAATAATTGTAGATGCATAATTTATATGCATTAATTTGATAAGAAACAAAAATATTGTAAGAAAATCAAAATTTTACAAACATTCACACACAATGAAATTAACTGCTGAATAAATATATCTATTTAATAATGCATGTTTTTAAAGGAATTATAATGTGACAATAAGAGTTGTTAAGAATTTAAGGAACTCTTTTCTATGTATTTTTTCTTGAAATACATGAACAAGAAAAAAATGCTATCATAAAAAAACAAAACTGTTAACCTTTTAGTTTCAAACATAAGGAATGTTTAAAGAGTGTATTGATAGATAGATAGATATATATATATATAGTGGAAGCAACTTTTATGATGTATTTATCATTTGAATACAAATTTGGAGCATTTTCAACTTACCATTCTTCATATACATTTTCAAAGCTAATGAACATGTAATAAAAAAATCTAAAGCAGGTTAATTAAATACCCAAAGATCATCAAAAACAAGTGAGACCCACAGCAGGAATGTGAATAAGATGCACATAACAATAAAACTGCACACAAAAAATAACTTAGTTAATGATCAAATTTTAGAAATTTGTTTACGCAATTATTTTCACTATCAAATCTTTTTATGAAAAAGCATATAAGTTTTCTACCAAAACTTATCTCTTATCAAATCAGCTTACACTAAAATTTGAGATTAAGGCAGTGAACAAGACATGTCACAACAAAAATTATCTAACATACACATGAAATTATACTCCAGCTTTTGATTTTTTAAGACCTCAAGACCTTTATAATAATGTGTAGAAGATATAAAGAGACTACATTGCTCTGTGACTAATAAAAAACATTTATATCTGGAGTTAAAGAGATTTATACTGGGAAAAGCTGCAGTGGACAAATGTGAAATCAATTTGTAAAATTGTGCCATTAATTTAGAAGTGATCCTAATTTGATTGCCAATGAGACAACTCTTCACAAGTGGCCAAATGAGTCAAATAATACAGAAATTAACAACTATAGGTCACCCATGTTGGAGAATACTATAATAAGTGAGCTACACCAAAAACAACACAAATAAATAATACATTTAAAGATCTACAAAGATAGACTAGTGTCTGTTCTGTATGAAAGAATATGGGATTCTTCTCTTCACAATGATCATTGTTAATTGTTATATCTTTATCATTAAACATAAAATTACCAGATAAATTAGATTTCATATAGATTTAGTTTAAACATATTTTATTTGCTGAATTAAAGCAAAATGGATTAGACACAAGTAAATCATACTTATGAAGTCTTCTCCATAATACAATATAAAGTTACAATAATAGTATAATATAATGGACATGCATATAAACAAACAATTTATGCAATATAATACTAGCTTTGATAGGTGAACAAAGAGGATAGAAAGTAAAAAGAGAAAAAGAAAGTTTGAAAAGTCGTATAATTCTGTGACGATGACTTGTGAATTGATGACAATGATGACGCTCGCTCCCGTGTCAGCAATAATAACGCTCTATCAAGGCATAAGAAATCTGTTTGACCTTTTTATGAAATTTTGAACATATAGATGTGTGTAAATATAAATTAACCCTCATCAAAACAATAACAGTATGCTAGTTATGCAGATTACAAAAAATACAATTGTCATTCTTTTTAAAGGAAGTAAAAATAAGAACCTTTTATAAATGTTTTTTTTTAATTTAAAGAGTCTGTTCCTTTTACTGCCAAGATGGGGGCAAATCAGCACAAATTCCTTCATAGCTCAAACCTTATTCAAGTTCTAAACCTGACAACTAGAATGTAGAAACATATGATATGTTATCTATTTTTTATCCAGTATAAATCATATCTGGTTTAATGTTGACATCATAAAACAAACTTTTAGTGAAGAGAAACTGTCAGAGTAAAATATAATAATTTGCAGAACCCTTTAATACATGGTAGAATATATAATATATATTGACATGTTTTCTTCTTGACAATATGAATTCAATGGGACAAGAAGTAGTTGTATAGTTCTAGGATTTTAATTTTGTCTATTTATCAAGGTTTTACCTGCAGTGGTTGGTAGATAGATTCTATATTGTTACATTTGATATCAATGAATATAAGTACTCCATTTATTCTAAATTATACACAATGTAAACTTCTGATATATATTTCAGTAGGTAACCTGGTCACAAGCACTCTCTGAAGGATCAAATCACACAATCATGATAGTGATGATACAGCTGTTTCATTTTTTATCAACTTACTACAAGGACCTAATTCTTTCATTGAGAATTCATGAAATATTAATTAATAAAATTGGTAAAAATTAAATTAAATGAAAACACTAAAATGTTCCTACTACCCTCTATATCTTTATTGATAGACACCTACTTATCTATATTGCAATAACCTTGTAAAGATAATTCAACTCATTGTTCAGTTTTACTGCACTTTCCTTTTGAATATAACCTCATTCATTAAATAAAGTGATAAGAAGACAAATAACTTTATTCATATCGAACATATTTACTTTCCTTCTCCAAAGACGATACAAATTTTATAACTATATGACGTGTGTCTGACAATGTTCTATAACCCATGTAATAAAGGCTCTTGTTAAAAAAATCAAAAGATTAAACCACAAACAACAATCAAATTTATACATTATGACTTAAAAAAACGTTAAACAAAACAAATTGAACTTGTTTTTAATGGCAAGATAAAATATTCTTATTAATAATGCCTTAAAATAAAAGTGTTCCACCAATGAAAATATTTAGCTGTTGAAATTGAAGGAATAAACTTTTTCACATAACTTAGATTTCTTTTTTAATTTGAAATGCTTTTTCACATTCAGTTAAACATGTTACAAAAACTATTGTTTGGTAGAAAATATTGTAAATCATAAATATGTGACTGAGAAACTTAGTAACATAGGTGTAGATACAATTGATCTTTTAAAACAGAAGACTGAAACTTGGAATATAAATAGTAATGTGTGAAGATTGTCTTGAACAAGGCGAATAAAATCCCTATTTTGTATTTTTCTTATGTCCTGTTTTAATCAGAAGTAAAAATTGTATACAAATTGTATACCAATATGGACTTGTCAGTAGGCTTGATTTAATCAATTTCAGTAAAAACAAATTTTAAATGTTACTGATCAATAAATAGTTTTCATTTCAATCTGGCAGCCAGTTAAAACATCACAGAAACAAAAACAAAAAACACTTAAAAATGTAAGAGCTGAAGAGATTAAATTCTTTTACACATCTTTGAGATATGATATATCAATCGTTGTATCATACAGCCTCTATCTGACAGTTCTTGTCAATATCTTGTGAGATACTTCTAATGACAATACCATTATAAATAACCTCTCAGTGCTTGTGGCCTAGAGATAAAATTACCGGAAGAATAGCCCCTACAACAATAGCTACAAGTTCTACATTTTTAAATCCTTTATGTTCATGGATGACTATGGTCCCATCAGGGTTGGTATGTTTGATTTGTCCAGATGATACTTCTGGTAAAACGTGGACTGTAGCTACATATAAAAAGGTCCCAGCACTAAATAACATAGCTATGCCTGTTGTTTTAATATCTGTGAAAGACTCTGCACTTTTCTGTAATGGAAATTTTTTTGACAATAAATTAAAAGGTTCAAGTCATTGTAATACCTATTGTAAGAATATTCTTTGATAATTAAAATTCTTTATTTTCGCTTTGTTTAATTAAATTATCTAAAGGAAAAGTGACTACTGCTTGATAGTCAATAACACTGCTGTTAATGGTCAAAAACAAGTAAATTATACATGTTATAGTGAGTAAATCTCCAATGGCATATAGTACATGCATATGAAAACGACATCATGTTACTGCGACTTGACTGTCAGTGTTGCTATCGAACTATTGCAACTCATTCAAAAATTTGACAAAATTGCAATTTGTTTTATAAAACCAAACTGTTCAACTGATAAGAAATTTGAACAAACTGCTGTAGAAAATCACAGTCAAGTTGTGAAAGTGCAATGGTGGTAAAATAAAAACATACTTACAATCCTATAATACTTTAACTCCACATTACGGTTGATGTGAAAATTTAGTCTATCAGTTTGTATAGATATTTTATAGTCATTTTCATGCTAAAAGTGAAATGTAGTTTTGAATTGCTATAAAAATATCCAAACTAAGCTTTCATATAGTTTTTCTTTCAAAATGTCTTTTATATTCACAAGAATTAGACATTTTGTGAATTAAAACATTTCATATTCAGTAAAATATGTGTGAAATTACAATATGTTCGTAGGAAGTGTCCATGGGGAGATAATCATTTTTTCTTTCAAAAAGTCTTTATTCAATAGAATAATGTTTTAGGTTATCTCCCCTTGGAAACTTATCAATAAAGTATTGTTATTTCACACATTCGGTACCGAATATATAATGATTTAATTCAAATGATGTCTGATTCTTATTAATATAGAAGACTTTTCAAAAGAAAAATTATATGAAAGCTTAGTTTGGACATTTTTTATAGCAATTCAAAATTACATTTCACCTCTTGCATGGTAATGACTATAATATATCTATACAAACTGTTATACAATGATGATTGATGAACCCATATTTTGACTATTTTATTTATTGTGCCTGTTTAGTAAACGCATCAATGTAAATATAACAGAATTTGATTAAACTGTCATCAAAGTGAGAGGGTTAGCGCTATAAAACCAGGTTTAATCCACCAATTTCTACATTTGAAAATGCCTGTACCAAGTCAGGAATATGACAGTTCTTGTCCATTCGTTTTTGATGCGTTTTGTTATTTGATTTTGCCATGTGATTATGGACTTTCCGAATTGATTTTCCTCTAAGTTCAGTATTTTTGTGATTTTACTTTTTAGACAGATTTTTTCAGATCAACATCAAAGTGGAGTTAAAGTCTTATAGGATTGTAAGTATATTTTACTTTATCACTTTGCACTTTCACAAATTGACTGAACAGTTTGTTCAAAATTCAATTTTGACCAGTTGAACAGTTTGGTTTTATAAAACAAATTGCAATTTGGTCAGAATTTTGATTGAGTTGCAAAAGTCGGATAGCAACACTAATAGTCAAGTCACTGTAATATGAGATAAATATGAACCCTGTTTGTACAAGACAGACATTCCTATCTAACTTTTAAACGGGGCAGTTCACAAGGTATCTCTCCATATAAACATGTCACTGTACTCATGCATATTATTTGACTCTGGATCCTTATTTTTGCTCCAGAATGTTGTGTGCTTGGCAGAGAGGTACACAAATGTAACAACTACCAATTTTCAAGTCTTTGGTTATTGAGCCAGAGATCCTATCCATAACCTCTCTCAATCAAAGCAAGATTATTCTTATACTGGTTTGGTTATAATAAGCATACTATAAACTATTTATTTAGGTAAATACTTTAGTTGTGTTTAGCCCTTGTAACTTTATTTCGCCACAATTTATTTTGCATGATTCATAACCTTATCTAGATAGTGTTGAATAGTTGTCTCATTGGCAATCATACCACATCACCTTGTTTTACTTATTAAAAAAATCCAAGTCTGACGTATCCCCAAAATTAGTCTGTTAACAATATTAATTCTACACCTATTTGTCTATTTTCTTTCATGCAGGTTAAGGATTAGACTAGCTAGTTAGCCATTAATTTCAATTTCAAGTATAGGGGTATTAATTAACAACGAATAATTTTGATTTCCTTGAAATTCAGTTTTCATTTTCTTTTCTTATACAAATGATACACACTTCTTTTATCAATTCTTTCAATCAGCTTGGATCTTTCAATGGGTTTGAAACAGATTGTATCCTGTTATTTTTCAAATGATTTCATATTGTACCACTTATTTGTTACAACTCTTTGTCAAATTATCTTTTAAATGATGTATATTATACTGACCTGACTTAAACATATAAATGTGATAATTGCCATTAATGGAGCAGCAATAGAAAACACAAACAAATGTTTCTTAATTCTAGGTCTGTCAAAGCCTTCGTGCAACAGGAAAGATACTAAACCAAATGCTGCAGGTGCCTGTAATAAGAAATCTCAAGGTTTACCAGTAGTATTTACAATGACTGAGAAGTCTGATTACCTACTACTGTAAAATAATTGATAAAGAATTTGAATTACAAAAAATGTATTATGCATTTAACAAGAGATATATAGAGGCCGGTAAGTCTAAAAATTATTGCCTATATAGATTGATAAAATTGCTATATTCAAATAATAAGGAAGCCAACCAGTAACACCTCTAACACATGTACAGTAAACACTGAAAATAACTCAAACTCAAGTTGTCTCATATAGAAAATATATTTTATATATATTTTTTTTTTGTCTCGGGCAGCTGGTGCCATCATAAATAGATACACAAACAAAGTACATCTGATCTTAAATCTGTATTTGTGGGGGGAAAACAAAGCTTTAAAATAAAAGATGTGTTGTACATTTTGCTTGGACAGTAGTCATACAGTATTATACATATTTTTAACTTCTTTTACACTTCGTCAGCATAAAAAAGTATTGTGAAGTAGGTGGGATAGAAGTCATACACCCTATTTATGTTTGAACTACATTAAGTGTTTGTCAAAAACAAAATAAATGACTTACCTTATGCAACATAATAGCTACAAATACTATAAGCGTAAGTGATGAATGATTTAACATGACAGCTGCACCTAATGCTACTCCATCAGCTAAAAATAGAAAATCATCAGTCAAATAAGAGATATTGCTTACTAATGCTACCCCAAGCTATAATTATTTAGTATAAAGGAAGTTAACATTGTTAAAAGTGTGTAATAAACTGTTATCACAGAGATATGTCTCACTTTTTTGTAATTTCGATAATGCAAATGTTGAAATTAAAATAGCAACACTTTAACATGTAAGTTTTGCAAATATTTAAAGTCAATCAACCATGACTGAAGGTACATGGCTAAACAATCTCCATGGAAATGAGATGTGCCAATGCTAATGCAACTTCATACCAAATACCATTGACTTAACTATCATTAGTAGTTCCCTTTAAATAAACCTAAACCCTAACTATTACATGTAAACTAAGCAAAAAAAATTCAAAATCAATAAACCATGACTGAGGGGGCGGGTCAAATAATCTACATGGAAATGAGATGTGCCAATGCTAATACAACTGCATACCAAATATCATTGACCTACCATTAGTGGTTCTCCATAAACAGACCTAATCACAAACTAATACATGAAAACTAAGCACAAGTTTCAAAGTCAATAGACCATAACTGAGGGGGCGGGGCCAAATAATCTCCATTGTAATGAGATGTGACAGTACTAGTACAGCTGTATACCAAATATCTTTGACTTACCACTAGTGGTTCACCATAAACTAGACCTAATCACAAACTAATACATGAAAACTAAGCAAACGTTTTAAAGTAAATAGACCATAACTGAGGGGGCGGGGCCAAATAATCTCCATGGTAATGAGATGTGCCAGTACTTGTACAGCTGTATCATCACGATTCACGAATTGATTTTTTTCACAATCACGATTCACAGAATAATAAATTTCCATGATTACGGATCATGAAAATAAAAAAAAAAAAATTGTAGAAAAACGGATCACGATAGCGAAAATGCGCTGATCACAAAGAACAAAAATAACCCATCAGGCCCCTCAAACATGACAATCTAACATCTTTTAGAAAAGTTGATTTGTGGTTCCTGAGGAAAAGAACCCAAAATTTAATGCATAACCATTATGTGTAAGAAACTATAAGCATTTGGTTAACAAGATGTTAAGGATGAATTATAGCATATAGTAATGAAATGTTTAATAATAGCAAATCTATTAATGTAATTCCTGAGAAAAATGAAAAAAGGACAGACACATACAAAGAGATTATGAAAAAGGTCAAATTGTAATAAGATTTTAATCAAAATAAGTACCATATGTTACACTTATTTTCTAAAAGATTAATCTGTTTATTGTTGTACACTTTTGTAATACAGTAATCACCTAGTTCCTGTCCTCTGAAGCATGAAAATTGTGTGTTTGAACACTTTTATCTTATAATCTCTAATGTTAATAGGATGTTTACTTGTTATAAATTATGATTTCTTTACTTAAATAAAATATTGATTTACTATATTTATATTTTCATCATAGAAACTGTACTTTACATAAAAAATCTTTTGATCTTTATAATTTTGAGATAATACATTGTGTAAGCTATTGACAGAAAAACATCTGCTATCACTGCCTATATACATTAATCAATTTTTTTTTAAAGTAAAGAAATTATCTAAAATATAATTTCAAACATATTGATTTTGAGATAAAATTTATACAATGAAAAATACCTGCAGCATGGACAACTAGTCCTAGTGTAGCTGTTATTTTATTTCTGTTCTGTTGTACTATTGTATCTGGTGACTCTGGATCTGGAAAAAAATTAAAAAAAACAATTTTCTACAAAAGAATATGAATCTTACTCTTAAAATTTACTTAAATCCTTAAGATTAACTGTTAGGGGATTGTTTACTTATTTCTGATTTGTGTTCAAAGAAATAGCTGTATTATGAATTTACAAGAGACTGGATTTAACTGTACTTTTTTCACTGGTAGATTAAAGTTTAAAAGATTATGCATGTGCATAAATTATAGCATACCTGATGAACCATGCATATGTGATCCTCCTATTTGGTCAACCAACAACATAAATATAAATCCTATTACCAAGGTAACACCAATTATTGAATGATTATCTTCCATTCCATGGCTGTGATGGTCATGTGATGAACCAGCCTCATGTTTATGTTCTGTTGCCTCCTTTTCAGTCGAAGAATGCTCATGATCGTGGTGACCTACAAATAATCTTGAATAATCAAATGATTTCCCTGATATATGTTTGTTATATTTGCATTAAAAAGTTACAGACATGGAGGAGCTGGACATTGTAGAATTTCCAAATATGTTATTTATATTTTTCTGGCCATAGGGTTTCACTGTAAAAAAAAACCTTTCTTTTCTAAACGCACTATTTAACCTTGTTGATGAATACATGTAGATTAAAAAAAACAAAAATAACCACAATAATCACATTTTTTATCTACCAACCTGGACCAGCACTATACATAGCATGTATTCCTTCTGGTATAATTACAGCTAAAGCTGTTCCTACAAGTAGACCTGCACCAAACACTGTCACTAGTTTTAACTTCTCCTACAAAAGAACATGAAGAATATATTTGTCAACATGGTTGATGTCAAAATGTTAATAAATATGTCAAATTTAAAACTGATCTCTGGAACAGAAAATAATGAGATGAACACATTGAATGGTCTGACTTGATGGATGCATCACACTTTTAATATGATCTCAAAATAATTAATTGTTAATATTTCTATTTCCTGCATTTGCGCAGAAATCTCTTTTTCTTTCTTCATGTCTCATTTGTCAAATGACTTTGAGTAAAATATAATATATCTATCAGTCTAGATAATATAAGAAAGAACACAGTAACAATTTTATTTAAGTTAATCATTGATATGAAAAACATTTTTTTTTTTGTTATCTGATGATGAATGAGTGTTTACAATGAAAATGATGTCATTACTAAAATCCCTGACAACAGGACCAACATAGGAAACATTTCAGTATTTTCGTTTCTTTTTCAACTGATTCTAACCTCTAGGTAGTAGTCCAAATCATATGACATCTTAAATTCTTTTTATTTTTTTTTGGCTTTAACGTCAAAGTAAAAAAATAAATAACCTTTCAAGACGTCACAATTATTTGGACTAAAAAGTAAAAAATTTACTTAAATTCAAAAAATAATTCAAGTGGGGACAAAGTCCCATTTCAATATATTCAAAGCGTATATTGATCCCTGAATGTGAAAAACCATGAGGTAAATTTTTTAAGCTCAAAACTATTTTAATAAATGTTTATTTCAGATTTTTATTATTACAATGCATTAGTCAAGTGTCTCAAAATTTCCAAACATAAAAAATGTGCCAAAAAACAAAAAAAGGTATGATCATTTTTATCCCATCCAGTTTATCTTCATGTCATTGGTGTACAACTGGAATTAAAGAAATAATATGATTCTGAATCATTAGATTTGCATTTTATAAAGTTAGTAATTTTAATGTTCTGTGGTATATTTCAGTAATTTTATTGTGATTTTTGTAGTTCTGTTGTGGTATATTTCAGTAATTTTATTGTGATTTCTGTAGTTCTGTGGTATATTTTGAGTGTTCAACTTCTGTGGTATTCTGTGGTAAAAATGACACTTGGTAAGTAAAGGTTTCAGGTAGGTTCAAGCCCAATACACTGTCGCATCCTACCTTGTTCAAACCCTACACGCTCTCACCCAATTTTTATTCAAATTCCAGTTGAATTATAAGACATCTTTTTATATGTACATGTATATATATGAAATAAATTATATTTTCCTGAATAAAACTTGAGGAATTATTACATGTACAAATGTATATAATTTTTTTTTTTTTTTTAATTTGATGAATACTTATTCATGTTATTTAATGTTAATTATGTATGATTACTGCTAATTGGTATTTATACACAGCTAAATTTGGTTTTATTGTTTTGTGTTTGAAAATCATGATTGTTGATTTTTTAAACTTACTTTGATGTAATGTACTTAGCTTGGTATGCACTAACCAAATTGTGATTAAAATGTCTTCAACCCAAAAACATAATGTTGGAATGTCACTTTATCTTGAAACAATGAAAAAAAATATGTATAGCAATACCCTAACCAAAACATGATTAAGAATAAACAATGATTTATTTAACAAAAAATAAAAAGTCAAAATCTTACTTCATTTAATTAAGGCAATATATTTACATTTGTTCACTAATTAAAACATGATTAAAATTTATTTTAAACTCCATTACAAAATCATTAAACACAAAAAGTCTTAAGTACTATACAGGGCCGTAACTACATTGAGGCAAATGAGGCAAATGCCTCATGTTAGAAATTAAAAAAAAAAAACTGAAACAAAAGATTGTCTTAATATCAAATTGTTTTCACGGAAAGTGTCTGGCAAGAAGCAAGTTCTCTTCACCCTATGGTGTCGCCCCTGCATGTTTTTCGTGATCCATGTTTCTATTTTTACTTTTAGTTTTCAGAGTTGATGGTCTATTGTTTGTACTTCTGTGTCCCGGGTTTGCCTTTTGTTCATTTCGTGTCCTACTTTATGACTACAGACTGAGTGTTGATTTTCATTTGTAAACGTGTGGTTTTGCAATGTTGCATGCCCATCGATGTCCAGATATTGTGCGAGAAAATATAAGAATATACGATGCTACAAGACACAGAAAAAAATGGAGAAGTGAACTTGATATCAAAGAATACATAACTGACTTTTTTTTTTTGGTAGATAAAACTAGATAGCTGACATGGTTTAAAGTAAAGTAAAGTAAGGTAACCAAATTCCCGGTTTCAAATATTTTGAAAAAAAAACAATAAAATATTGCCATATGACCTTTTTCATTGAAGGGTTAAACTTGCATTAAGTCATGTTCAGACCATTTAACAGAAAAATAAAGGAATATGGAGTAAATATATATTTTGCCTCACTATTAGAAGAGGCTACATGTAGTTACGGCCCTGCTATACAAATCCTTGACAAAACCAAATAAAAAGGGTGCGATTGTTTTTTGGGTGCCAAAGTGAAAAGGGTTGAAATAGAAAGGGCTCGAACATGCTTTTGGGCCAACGGACCTGTATTCGTATGAAAAAGTGTTTTTTTACTAAAATAGGATGTGATTGATGGCTTTTTCTGTCCCAACCAGTCACCACGCAGTTGTTATGACACACTTCATTTTTGTAGTGATTTATCTAAAGTGGGACATCCAAAAATCATGTTGCTTAGAAAAACGTCTTTTTTTCATAAATTTGACTTGGCTACAGTTTTTGTACCTAAGATTATCTGTCAGCTGTTCCCTGAAAAAAAACTAGTATAAAAAAAGTCAATATGTGGAAAGTAACCTCTGAAAATGTGATTGCAAGTGGTATCAGTCCTGACATGTAACAACCAATTAACATAGCAAGACAAAGTAAAAGCAGTGTCCATATTTCATCCATTTCTTGACGTTTTCTTTGGTTAGATCATAACAAATCGGAAAGTCGTGTCAGATATTGAAATCGAAGTCGAGTTATACCGCTGAAGAATGAACGTTTATTCTGTTTCAATAAACGTTCCAATGACTTCAGATTTTGTTATGAAAAGTCAAAAGAGATTCCGATATATTAACCGCGCCATCTTGGATGCTGAAAGAAGCGTGTGGAAGTCCAATAATCATTCAAAATGGTAATTTTGCATTAAAGAAAAATGCTAAAACAATTTCCCGAAGTTGCTGAAGTCCAACATCGATATAATTTTACAAATTTAACTTACTTTGTGATAACGAGAGTGTTTGGCATCAGAGTACAACTCTGTTGACTGTTGACTTGTGATGTCTTGAATTTTGTTTTGGTACAGACACTTGGGTATAAAAGTGGTGGGGTGGCCCATTTTTTTGTAAATTTCATGCCCGACTATAAATAAAATTTACTTACTTTTACTTACTTACGTGGTATGATTGCCAATATTACAACTCTCCACAATAGACCAAATGACAGAAATTAACAACAATAGGTCACTGGCCTTCAACAATGAGCAAAGCCCCAAACTGCATAGTCAGCTATGAAAGGCCCCAAAGTAACACAAATGTATAACAATTTAAACGAGAAAACAAACCGCCTTATTTACATGTATGTACAAAAAATGAAAGAAAAACAAATATGAAACAAATCTTTCTTTCATTGCTTCGTAAATTCCTCGGCCGGTGTCACAATGTAATAAAATATAGACCTTATATTTATATTAATCATTAATATAAAAGAAAAGGTGGTAAAGAGATATATTTACAGCAGGCAATTATTTATCTTATTAGTATACTTAAAAAGACATTCGCTATGTTAACAAATCAACAAACGACAACCACTGAATTACAGGCTCCTGACTTGAGACAGGCACATACATACAGAAAGTTGCTGGTTAAATATGTTAGCAGGATCCCAACCCTCCCCTGACCTGGGACAGTGGTGTAACAGTACAACACAAGAAAGAACTGTAAAAATCAGTTGAAAAAGGCTTAACTCATCAGATAGAGACAAATAGAAATATATATAGCAAAGACACAAAGTGGATGTGGCCAGGTACTTGTTTATCCCAACATTAAAAAGACAATGAATACTGAACTGAGAATACTCAGTTAAAAACAGCTAGTTCAAAGCCAATAACAACTAATAAAAAAATCATGCATCTAAGACTAAATTGTCAATCAGTACACATCCAACATCCAATGGATTTAATGTAAAACAGTCATTAACAGTTAGAGAAAAATATGACCTTGTGCAATGCTAAGATACAGGTATCGACACTGAGATTGTTGATCCATGAATATAAACAATAAATTTAGTTTGCTTTTAATTTGTTAAAGAAATCAATATTAATAACAATAAAAACAATATTCAATGATCTTATTACAGTGTTGAATTGTTAACCTTTTAGAATTATTTAAATGAGCGATAAGTTTACCAGGATTGTTTCTAAACTTCTGGTCACAATATACAACATTTCCGTAAAAATAAGGATGTGCTGTCCCGTTTGAAATAAGTTTTCTACTTTTAAACTTCAAAACCAAATCTTTATATCTATCACGTCATAATAGACACAGGCATAATGTTAGGTTTTAATGCTTTGCCTAACAGTTATCTAGGAAAGTGCCCTGTCACAAGGATTTCTAACAAGCATCACACCTTCAGCCCTGCAAACAACTTATACCTTGCACAGACATTAACAAGAAGATGTTGATGTGGAAAATACCTTGTAGTTGCTATTTGTCAAGCCCTAACCTAGTCTCAATGGAATAAGCTTAAACAACACCATCAGAACCATCAGTTTTCTCCACAGGAACCTTGGCCGATGCAAGCCATCAGTCTATTGAACACTGATCATACCATTGATAGAGTACCCAGTAAAATTGTGAGACCTTGAACAGGTAAAGCACAAAATGTTTCACAGGACTTTATGTACAAATGTATTTGACCAATTTCAGTGGGATATTCTACATCAAAATGAAGGGGTTTCAAGTTTTAGTGAACTTCATGGTGACATTAGTACCATGTATGTTTACGATGGAACTGTCCTTATTATATACATTTAATTTACTTGAAATAATTTTTATATTTCCAGTCACACACTATCTTATTGGTACAACCGAACAGTCGTCCAGACACAAGAACATATTCAGATTATGAATCATTGAATGAATGTCTAGAAGGTAGGGAGTTTTTCTCTAATAGATTACCTGTATGTACAAATCAATATTACATAAATGAGAGCAAGATACATCTCAGAAATAAAATTTTGTTATACACGTTAAAAATCTATATTAAAATAAAAAATGTTAATTGCCTACTAAAAATCAGACAATATGTGAAGAGGATTAGGAAAAAAGTCTGTATAACTGTTCGTTGCAAAATGATGATAAAAAAGGGAAACACTATGTGGCCCACATCTCAAGCTAAAGGGCCATAAAAATACAACTTCCATATGCAGGGATGTCTTTTAAAGGTAGCAGCTACATGTTATTAACCACTAACCAGAAGATTCAGGAAAACAAAATACTGTCAATGAGTTCAATAAATTTTCCCTTAATTTCTGACAGAAGCAAGAGCTAAAGAGGAGAATAATCATGTAATTTTGATGCAAAAGAAACAAAGAATAGTATCTCATTCTATTTCAAATCTGGTGTAACTGTTCATTTAGAGTTATGGGTCGATATTGAAAAAAGTTTTAAAAAAATGAATATCTTAGAACCCTACACAAATCATAGATTTATTATACTTGACAAGTCTGAAAACATTGTCTAAATTTTTTTATTTTATCAGGAATCTGTAAAATTTATGAAGAGCATCTAAAGAGACAGAATCCAGATTGCCCATCCATTACATATGATATCAGTCAGCTGTTCGATTTCATTGACCAACTTACAGATCTTAGCTGTTTAGTGTAAGTGTTCAAATCTTACATATGCATACAGAGGTCATAGGTTAGAATAAAACATGTGCATGTACAACCTAAGGAGCTTGAAAGCTGACAAGTAAGAGCGTAATTGTGTGTTGCTGTAAATTGGACTAAATTATTGTTAAGTTGGATGATTTTGTAAATGTTTTATTTTTACCTTATTTCTGATCAAGATAGAAAGGCAAAATATACCCTAATGTTCATGGTAAATAGGATTAGAATTGGGTGCAAAAAAAATATGAAAAAATATCCTCCAAAGAATTCAGTCATGTTAGTTCCAAAAGGAAGCAATTCAATGCTTCAAACAATCAATTCACTTAAAAAGAGAGGGATCTAACCTAGTATGTGTTTTGCACTCTTTTTCACATATTAGAAAATATAGTAGCAGTTTGCAGTAGTAGAATGCATATAAATTAAATGATTTAAGAGCAAAAATGCATTTAAGAGGTTGGCAGCTTTGTATATGATGCTATATTGATTGAATCAGATGCTGTATTGATGGGATGTGACACTTTTAATTTTCTAAGATTATATGCTTATTAAATGTGTTTTGGACGAAATGCTTAAATTTCTAGAAACAAGATGGTTTTTCAATATTACCTGTTTACCAGATGCTATATGAAATTTGTGAAAACAGTGTTATCACTATTTTCTCAAATTTCTTTTTCTCTTTCTATATGATAATTTTCTGTTTCAAGCTCCAGTAATATGAATTTTTGTCAGTTGGTAAAGAGATAATAAAATGTATGTCAAACTCGGAAAAAAGTTCTCAGCCACATCTGATTTTAGGGCTAACGACTGGTTCATGAAATGGTAGCAAAGAAACTCCCGCCTCTCTGAAAAACTCTTTAAAAACATTAATTGATTGACTGATAAGTGAATTTCTGATTACCTTTTGTATTTAACCATCTTATTTTGTCATGATTAATGCGTTTCCTGTAGTTTATATAACATCAGTGATCTGGTTCTCAAATGTTGCCAGTTTGATTTTAGCTGGAAACATTTGCCCCATGGTTAGTCTTAAAGTAAAAGGTATACATGTACATTATCAAATAATTTCCATTGAATTATTTATTATGATACATAGAAGATGATCAATCGAGAATTGCTTTTGTATGAAGTTAAATGTGTATCACTATGTTTCATGTTTACTGTAAACTAATATATGGGAGTAGAAATATAATAGGAATATAAATCAGCTGAGAAAAAAATTTAAAACTAAGATCTTCCCTTATATAAATACATCACAGAAAAAAAAAAAAAATCTGGAAAAAAAATTGCTGCAAAGTTGTATAAAATTGAGAATGGAAATGGGGAATGTGCCAAAGAGACAACAACCCGACCATAGAAAAAAACAACAGCAGAAGGTCACCAACAGGTTTCAATGTAGCAAGAAATTCCCGCACCCAGAGGCGTCCTTCAACTGGCCCCTAAACAAATATATATACTAGTTCAGTGATAATGAACGCCACACTAATTTCCAAATTGTACACAAGAAACTAAAATTAAAATAATACAAGACTAACAAAGGCCAATGTATAGAATGCATTTGGAAAGGGATCAAATTGATTAAAGTATCAGTTAAAAAAAAGTTGATTTACAATATTTCTACTAGAAAATTTGCTTTTACATCATGTACATTTTTAATGTTAATACACTGTAAAATCTTCTTTCATTTAGAAAATTTAAGTATCTGAGAAACAAATAGATATACATGGTCCTGACACACCACTATGGAGAGTTACCTGCCACTTGCCACCACAGAGAGAAAACAGTCACTATCTTTCATGGCATATAATCAATAAAAAAAATGTTACTGGTACTTTAAAGTTTCTGCTTAGACCACACTCTACTATGGAGAGTTACTTTTAACCACACAGAGAAAACAGTGAAAATATACATATAATCAATAAAAAATAATACCGGTACTTTAAGCTAAGATCAAATAGATGGCATAGTGCTTATACAGTGATTGTTAAACCTGAACTAATAAGTTCATGTACCCTCTAGAAAAATGTTTGACGTGAATGTTTTGTTTACAATATTTATATTTACAGTTTTCAGAAGAATACAGGAAGTTACTCCCCTCACAACAAAGAATGGCTAAAAGAGAAAGTCTACATCTTGTTAAGGAAACAAGCATAAAAGTATGCATTCTCAGTTATTTAGATATAAATTACGTTAAAACTTATTATTTATTCTGTGAAAATTTATTGGTAACCCAAAGCTGTTCATTGAAAATGATTCAAAATTTGCATACATAGATGTCATTGGATATGGAAACCTTTGGGTTACTATCCTGTATTACTGCTTGACAGTGCGAACTAAATCTATATTCTATATTTCAGGTTCCAGAAGAACTATGGCAGCTATGTTCCACACAATAAAGATTGGTTAAAAGAGAAAATTTATATAATGTTAAGGAAACAAGCAGGGAAGTGAAGAAGATGATTATCATCATATGTTTCATTGTGTGACTGGGAGGAGAGACTGACTTTGTTATGTTTTTATACATTTTGTTTATGAGAGATTGCATAAAGTGTGTTTTTTTTTATTTTGTTGATATGCACATTGAAAGAAACTTTTCTTACTGAAATGTATTGGAAATGAAGCTTGTATATTAAATGAAATATAGGTATTTTTAATTAAGCTATAAACCCTTTTACTGCCTGGTTTTACAGAAATGGGGGAGGGGGAGGCAATAAGGACAGGTACAGCATTAATTGGCTGGCTTGTACGCCTATATTTTCAACAGATATGTCATGATCATGTGTCTGCAATTAAATATCATTTTAGTTTTCTAATTACGTGAATAATATTGGGAACCAGTAGGTATTTATGTATACTTCAAAACTTTGTTAGTAGAAATTAATAGGTAATACTCATTGATTTTATCTGATTTAAAAAAAATGACTGTTCCATCTGAAAGGTATTATCTAGTAACGGTTTATTTTATGAAGTATTGTGGGATTCTTTTTGATGTGCATGTAGTTCTTTGTTTTATCTAAAAATATCTTCTTACACAGTGGAAGAAGCATATATATACTAGTAAAGATAACTTTGGGACAATTATATCTAGGTTAAGGTTTGGTGGTTATTGTCAAATCTTCATTGTTCAAATCTTTTGTAGAAAACTATGACTGGTTGTGGCTTATTAATTCTATAATTATACAGAAACTGTACATCCTTAATGAAGTATGTTATGAAATATAAGATGTTACAAAGAAAAGTTATGATGATATGGTACATTTATCTTGCTTTATAGTCACTGTTTTACATCGCCTTTAAAAAAAATAGTTCCAATTTGGATCTGTAATACACTATAGCAGATGCAAAGCAGTTGTAATTTCTGTTCTGATCATTATTTTACTGTTATAGTATTTTTAGCTACTTCAAGACTTTATATTTAAAGAGAATCAAATTTTTTTTCTCCAGTATATATTTCTACAAATTTAAAATAGTTTGATCATATTGCTGAAAACTAAGTATTGATATACATGATATACATTATTCCAATTAATGTACAGCATAATTCTAATGTATATCCAATGTTGATTGTTTTTGTTACATAGGATAACTTGCGAATTTGATCATGTGTAAAAGACAAATTTAATCAAAATTTGAGTAATAAATGCTAAAACTAATGCCATTGATGATGTATGCTTGTTTTTCATTCATATCATAGTCATTTCATTTTGTGAATAAAGTAGCGACATAAATTTATTAATTTGAGTTATGTTTTAATTAAGATAACACACTGATAACTATTATCCACATATTACACTTTGGAGTAATGACATGCTGATATTGGTTACTGACCATTTATACTCATATAATTAATCAAGAATCTCATTTGTCCCAAGAAAATGAGAGCTTTCTACTTGCTATCAGAGAACCAAAATGAGATTTTTTTGTGTTTGAAAGAGAGCAATTATATATATATATTCGCAAAGAGGTCTTTATCTACCTACGGCTACGAACCATCTTGTGATCCCAATAGTGTTGGTTTATGTCGCCCGCGTAACACTTTGAGGGAGACATGGAAATGAATAGCATCCATCTGGTCTTGTTAGTACTCGCTTGGGTACAAATCTTTCCAGTTATTTATAAAACTTATACTATATATAGGTTAATCAACCTTTTTTAAAGAGTTACGCCCCTTGGAAATATTGAATTTATGGCAAATGACCTCATTAGCTCTCTTATGGTGACAATTCTTGCCAGATTTTTATAAATATTATACCATAGGTTTTGTATCAGCAATATCTCATACAAGTTCTAAAATGGTGAACAATCAACTTTAAAAAAAAGAGTTGTGCCACTTTGAAATATTAAAAATAACGTATATGGAAAATGGCTTCGTTGTTTATAACTGCAATATCTTGTACAAGTTCTATATTGGTGGATGATCTACTTTTTTTTAAAAAGAGTTGTGCTCCTTGGAAATATACAATAAGTGCAAAATGCAGGGGACATTGGAACTCTGTTCCTTTTATTTTTAAACTTTGCAAATATTGACAATAAAAGTATTTATCAAGATGCTTTTTGTGCAGTCATTAAACTGGTAAGGTATAAGCATGACCTAAGCTGAGAAAGGGTCAACATTTAGAACAACTAATAACTTTGGGGGGGGGGGGGGGGTTATATGTCTCTGAAAAAGTAACCCAACAACACAATTAAATTGGAAAATACATGTAGAGATCAACATTCAGTCTAAAATAGTTGAAATAGTTATAATACCTACACCATGTTCTATGAAGAACTTTAATGAATGTACAAGAAAAGATGACTACTTCTTGTATACACTGTACAACTTTTTTTATACACAAAACATATTTGACCAATTGCTTAATAGGATAATTGAAAATCGGACCATAACAAAAAAAACATTGACCAATGAAACATGATAAGGTCATGATAATACATGTACCAGACAAAAATGTATATATCTTACAATCTTTCCATACACCAAATATAGTTCATGAAAAACAGACCAACAGCACAAAATCTTAACATTGACTAATAAAACCCGAAAATGAGGTCAAGGGTAGATGAAACCTGCCAGACTGACATATACCCTTGACAGGGCTGCCAAGTCTCACGCATGTTCATGCTGTTTTGGCGACATTGTTTTTTTCTCTTTGATCTTTTCAATTTTGGCCAAATCTCACGCATTTGCTTCATGAAGAGTTGGCACAACTGCCTAAATGGCCATTACAGTCATTCTAACACCACATATAGTGCAACTTCTGCTTATAGAATTTGAGACACAGACTAATTTGCATAACTTTAACCTTGATCACTGATCCATGAAATCAGGTTGAAGTCCGATGAACCCTGTCTGACGGACATGTAAACATTCTGACTGCATTGAAGACCTGTTGGTGACCTTATGCTGTTGTCTGTTCTATTGTTGGGTTGTTGTCTCTTATATACATTCCCCATTTCCATTCTCAATTTTACTATCACTGAACTAGTATACATATTTGTTTAGGGGACAGCTGAAGGAAAACTCCAGGTGCAGGAGTTTCTCACTACATTGAAGACCCATTGGTGGCTTGGCTGTTGTCTGCCCTATGGTCCAGCTGTTGTCTCTTTGACACATTCCCCATTTCCTTTCTCAATTTTACATTTTACACATGTGAGCAAGATACATATTGTCAGTCCACTTGGAACAATTCCACAGACAGAACCTATGGTGAACTAGAAAGGTCTTTGTCATGGTAATTTTGATTATTTATGGTTAAGATGTGTAAATTTAACCAGTTGAAGAAAAATCTAAAACATTATTGATATGCTTAGATATGATCCCAGGTTCACTGAAAGGTCTTTAATGCACTTCAGAATGTATATGGTTTAGAGGAAGGGGATCTGGACAGATGTTGTCAAGGGGTTGGGGCGTGGCTTCAAGGGGAAAAAAATCATTGGTGTACTGCAAATGTAGTTGAATTGTTGTTACCAACATAGTGATACAGCTTGCCTACATGTAAAACTAAATGTTGACCAATGAAACAAAAACGAGGTCAAGGTCAGATGAACAATGCAAGACAGACCTGTACACTTTTTGATTAAGTCTTTTGAGCAGGAATGTCTGTTGGTGGCTTAATGATATGCACCTTAAATATTTGTGTTGAGGAATTTAATTGGTTGATGTTATATTAATTACCAGAAAAGAAAGTAGAACATTGTTGTCAGATCCATATAGGCATGATTTTTATTTAAATCAGCTTGTAACTTTGACCTTTTGCTTGTTGTATTATGCGAATTCTATTTAACAACAAACTTGAACTTGAACCCATGAACCATTAACATGAAGTCAAGGTCAAATGATATATGCAAGAGACATGTACACCTTAAAATCATTCTGTGCACCCAATATAGCTGACCTTTTGCATTTAGAATCTAAAAAATAAGAAACAGACTTCAGCAATTTAAAAAATATAACCCTTCAAGTTTCCGATGACTACATATGTATAGAAATTTCAAACAATAATTACACAATGTTAACGAAGAGGAATTAAAGACTTATAGGATTGTAAGTATCCTTTATTGTATTGACTCGCACTTTGATGACCTGACTAGCTTTCTACAGCAGTTGGTCAACAATTCTTAAGTTGAACAGGACTTTATTGGTTGCTTTCCATCAAAATTGCTTTTGGTTTATTGTTTTATCAAAAGGGTGTGTGTTTTCTTGTTTGAATTGCTTTACATTTGTTGTGTCATGACCTTTTATAGAATATTATACAGTATGGATTTTGTTCTTTGTTAAAGGCTTAACAGTGACCTATAGATGCCAACATCTAAATCATTTGGTCTTTGGTTGATAGTTGTCTCTTGAAAATCATACATCTCCTTATTTTCATTTAAGGAGAAAATAAAATAGATCTTTGGTCAAGATCATGCAATTGATATCATTTAGAAAACATCCTCTGTATTCTATTTTCAGGAAATTAGTCTTAAGCAATATAGAACTCAATTATTATATATTATCAATTTATTTTAATAATTCAATACCATAGTACTTCTACCAGCAGTATCTCTGCCTCAAAAAAGTATACAATAATCTACAACCTTTGTTACTTTGTATTAAAAGTTACACATGACAGAAGAAAGATAGATATATACAAAATTATATACAAACCTATAAATACATACATTATTTTAATACATACATATGTATTTATGACCACAATTGAATAAACAAATTAAAAGGCTGTTGCCTTGAAAAAAAAAATAATTGAAGAATCAGTTGTGGAAACTTTCTAAAACCTGATCAATTATCTTTAAATTAATTTTTGTTTATGTTGTACATGATCTTAATATGACATTCTTCTTTTGCTTTTGAATCAAAGCTATGTTCTAATACCAATAAAACATGGGCTACACATGATTGACGTCAAAAATGCAATTAAAATTGGAACTTTATCTGTGAATTTAACAATGACAAGAATCCAAAAATTGTTATCTTTGCATATGGACCATAATTTGCTATTGGGCTCCGTTTCCTATAACTATAGAAAAGTGATAAAATGTGAATTACTGTAAGAAAAGTTGTAACTTCATCTAAAGATGCCATTATTTTTATCAACATACAAGTGTATGCTACTCTTCCCTAGAAAAAAAATTGAAATTAACAAATTTCAAAGATTATACGACCGTATTTGTGTGTCGTTTCTCGCGTTACTTTTCGCGTCCGAAGTGCATAACGCTGACTAATTTATAGATAATCGTCACCGGCAAATTCGTAATTTTTGCTTTAAAATAACAAAGAACATCGACCAATAAGAATAGTGAGAAGAAAATGCCGAGAACTATAAGTATATCTGTAGCAGGTGTAAGAACACTGTCGTTATTTTGGTTTCCCATTTCGTAACGCACATTTTAGATGGTTTAATCTGCTTTGTTGTAAAAGAATTCTTTGCAACAATATGCAAATACGAACTCTCGCGAGATGTTCAAACAGGTAAATCAGAGATGATTTACATTCTTGTTTTGTTCTTCGTAATAATTAAGTTAGAAAATGACGTTATCGTTATGCGTTACATTTCACACGAAACAGAAGTCCATTTATTTATTAAAATTGTTTTTGTCGTTAATTCTAATCATTTCCGGTCATACGTGAAACATGTGACTAACATGTGATCACGCCCTTACAGCCGGATATACGAAATACTAGGTCTAAACATTGTATTTGTTTCCAACGGGATGTAAGCAAACATAATCTGTAGGCTTGTTTCGTCTTGTTTAAAAAAGGAAAATACAATTTTCAAAGAGATTGCGCCGGGGGTCTATTATTTTTCCTATGTGCATAATGTTACATACGATCTTGTGTGAAAATAAATGCCCAATGACTTGACAAAATCAATTTCAGATTTGACCGACGTTTTAACACACTTCGTTTCCCAATAACGATGTAAAGGGTCCTTGGAAAATTCAATCGAAATTACGTCTCCTATCATGGTGCCGATGTTCGTTGGATTGATTTAGCTTCAACAGTAAATATTACTGGATATTTTAGGTGAATAAAGATAATTTAATAAAAAATACATGTTAATGTACCGTTACACTTGGAATGTACAAAGTTACTTGAAAGGAAGTACTTTATTGATTTTAGCCCACTAAAGTAGGTTAAAATGTGGAAACCATGTAGATGGTGTACAGGTCACAAATATCACATGGTGCCTATTTTAAAGATGCTAATTCCAAGTTAAAAGTTGTTTTCTTTACTGGATTTAAAGAATTTTACATTACCAATGATTTGGAATAAATTGTATATAACTGGAATTTCAAAACCAAATATAAATACATTTTTTTGGCTAAAACATCAAGATACAACGATTATGGTATCCTGTATCAATGAAGAAAATACGGAAATTCCTGAATAAATTGTACTAATTGTTTTCAAAACAAGCACATATTTAGGAGTTTTATAATACTGTTACATTTAAGATGGATTTTAAGAAAAAGTATACTGTTCAGATCATTTTAAGCAGATTTTGCAATAAAATAAAACTAAAAAATTGCTTTCTGTTTCTTATGGTTTCCTGTCGCGTTTAAAAAAAACTTTAATTTAACATTGAAAATAGATTTTAAATATTAACATGAAGCAAGTAACACTAGTAATGGTGTTCATTTATATCTTTTGAAATATATTGTGCAAAATAAAGAAAATAAAGATTGGTTTCCTGTTTTGTTTCCTGTCACGTAAACGGTGAATCAAAATGTATTAATTTTTTCTCGAAAAACTCAATTGTTCCATTAATACTATTCTAACATCAACACAACCCACAGAATAAAAGTTAAAGTTTTAGAACTTATAAAAAAGGATACAAAAAGAAACCAAAGGCCGAATACCAAATTATGGTCCATATCATGATTGATTTAAATACTAATAACTGTAATGGAATTCAAATCATTGGTCAAATAGAATAAGAAAAATTACATTCACATGGCCCTCCTAATAAATATATCCCTGCCAAATTACACGAACTAAATGGTCTTATTACATTGGTTGAATTGCATTACACAGATTTCCTAGTGAAATAAAATCCAATAATTTCACATGTGAAATAAATGTGGTTATTTCACTTCTCTGACATTATACAACAATAGGTGTTGTCACAACATGGATGAAGTTTGATAAAAACAAATTGAGAATGCATAGAAAAAAGATAATGTTTCTTTAAATACATTTTCCTTAAATTTCTTACAATATTTATTTTACAAATGTAATAAAATGAATAACTGAATCAGAGAATTCAAATATCGAAAATTTTCAACTGGTGACCCAACAACACTGAAAATTAACTTATTCACTACTTGCAATTTGAATTAATGTGTTGTTCAGTCACTCTTTGAATATTTTTGATATTTGAATTCTTCAATTAGCTAGTCTATAAATATTGAAACATTCAGAAGAATAAACTGTTGACACAGAGATGTGTCTCTTCAGTTGGCATAAAATTCAAAAAAAGACAATCTGATAGACAGCAACATTGCTTATTAGTTTATTGTCACTTGAACATGATCTAGTGTGCAGGGCTCAATATTGTAAACAAACTGAGATGGCAAGACAACAATCATTTTTAATGAAAATATATTTGTCTATTGTTAGTAGTTTCTTAAGCAGAAAACTTAACAATTGTTGATGCTGTTGTCCTTACTGTGGCCAGAAAACCAAATCATATGTCTCACTTTCAGAGAAAAAAAGATGAAGGCTCTACAAAATTTGTTTAATAATTTGGATTTATTTGTAGTAAAAAATCATTTCTTATTGTTGAAAGAAGCTGGATTTAATTATGTAAGAAGAATTTGCAATTAGAAGTCATTAAAAAACATTTTCAACTGTTCCATGCCACAAATCTTTTTTAACGCTTTTACAAAATTAAAAACAAGTACACAATTTTATATAGTTTAGATTGTATAACTGCTGACACAGGTTTGTTTAATACAAAAATCCTTGTAGGAATAGAAACTACCTGATTTTGAAATCTTTATGAAAATGATAGAAATGGAATGAACAAAATCCTTAGCATTCTAGAATATTATATTTGCTTATTTATGAAACTGAAATATTCCAGAAAGTGCCAAATATTTTTTAAACAAATAAAAAATTCAATTCAACAAAATCATTGAAAGCTTTCCCCAAAAGTGACACTTTTCAAAAAAAAATATAACAGATCAATATGAAAGTGTGTATGCAGTTGTGTTAAGACACAAGACCAGGTTCTTACCACTTAGAAAATAATTGCCTCAACAATTCATTCAAACACTCTATAGACATGATAGAAGTATTACATTTTGTTTACATGTTGATTAATATTACCATGATGATTATGAAAAATTCATAATATAAAGTTATATAAAATACAAAAAATAAAACACAACATAATTTTTTTTAATAATTCATGTAGTTAACACATAAATGTTAACTATTGTACAGTGTGTGCAAAAAATGTGTAAAATATCAAAAATACATGTTAATAATTCACTTGATTTAAGTCATTTATTGTTCCAAAAAGTTTGAACATTGTACATGTTCTTATATTTGTATTGAAATCTATATATTCATTACAACTTGTTTCTTATGCCGTTCTCAAATAACATGAAATTAAAAACAAACAATAATATGTTGCTGTATATATCATTTTTTAACATTAAGGTCAAGGTAACAATATGTTTCAGTTCCCCTATTAAGTAATGTTTGAAAATAAACTCTCTGATTAATATTATTTTATTTTAAAATAGCTTAAAATTGAGAGACAAATTAATTTGATTTGCAGAATGTTTAATATTGTTAAAGAAAAGACAAAATTTCAGTCCAAATAAAAGACAAAAAGAAAATTGAGATAACTTATCAAAAAAAATTGTAGTGATCACATTATTTTGTTTTAATCAGCCTAATTAATAGATGTAGAGAGAATTTATATAATATTTGAGTTGATGAAAATAAAAAAAATAAAAAATATTTACTTCTGTCGTCTGTAAGACATTTAATTTTAAATTATAACATTGAAATGTCATTGTTTTCCATTTCAGGTTCAGCATTTCTATGAACTATATAATCCTTCCTTTAAAACAAATCATGTGTGTAAAAGCTAACAGATCTAGATGTGTGTAAAAGCTAACCAATCTAGATGTGTGTAAAAGCTAACCAATCTAGTCAATGTGGCCTCACACAAAGGAGACTATATAATAACTTCTACATCTAATACAATGATAAAGACTAAATCAAATGTACAACTTCTATAAATGCATTTTCAAAAAAAAAAAAAAAAAAAAAAAAAAAAAAAGATGTAGAATTTGAAAGAAATGCTGCCTTTCTGTAAATTGAAACATAAGATACACCACAAAATTAATACCAAAAAGAAGGTATATCAAACCATAAAATTCAACTTAAAATGCTATAAATCTTGGAATCTGGAATCAGTCTTGCTCAATACTTAATTCAAAACTTTCTATTTCTTTGAACTCCACACTCATCTTTTCTATTTTGTTAGCCCATTCACTGGATTTCACTACCTGTTCAAAGTAAATAGACATGGATTAAGTATCATTT
Organism: Mytilus edulis; assembly: GCA_019925275.1. Lineage (NCBI taxonomy): Eukaryota > Metazoa > Mollusca > Bivalvia > Mytilida > Mytilidae > Mytilus > Mytilus edulis. The sequence goes on from CM034350.1 coordinate 38,770,420, forward strand.
TATTAACCACCTAATTTTTAAAAAGCATTTGTTTTTCTTTAAGTACTGTTTTATATGGACTTTAACATTTTAAAATTATTGTATCAAACAATTAGTGCCTTTTTAACCAAAATCTGTTAAAAAAAAATATTCACTAATTATTTCTTTGAATTGTTTGTTATATCCTGAGGATGATTTGGATAATTTTTTCAACAAATCCATTTGTCTTATTGTAGAAGACCATATGTTGTTCTCTTAGAAATGTGTTTTGGTTTTTGAGTTGTAAGGTTGCTGTCTCATCCCATATCTCATATTATTCATTGATATTAAATGCACAAAGATTAGGCCTTTTTTTTTTAATTAGTTGGTTTACGGATCCGCCGACCCGATTTTGTTTAAAAGTGAAATAAAATTAAAATTTTGATTTCGTGTTGTTTTTTATTCCGCCGACCCGATTTTTCGAGTGCTGTGAATAAAAAAATCCGAGGCGTTCCAAAACGTTTTGTCTGTGTCAATAAAGCGTTTGTAGTGAACGGCGTATTTTGAAAAGCTTCGAAATGACGCAGACGAATTCAAAAACGCAACGAGGGAGGACCATGGAGTCTGACGGCTTCATCTACTTTCAGTTGAATATTAACTTTGATGGCCAAGCACGCTGCAATTGCAATTATTAAAGGAGTCAGAATAATGTGTTTGGGTAAGGTAACATATCTTTGGGGGAACTGTTACCTTGTGAGCTACCACATTTAAATTCTGGCTCAGTGTGTCAGTTTAGCATTTCATTTCTCATTATCATATTCTCATCCTAATTATGCATCTGATTAGCCACTAGACATTAAACAACAATTGACCATCCATCCATCAAATGCAAAGCATATCAAGATAAGAGCTAAACTATTTCTCCTCCTCAACCCCTGTAATGTCATGAATGAACAGCATTTTTTTTTTTTTTTCCCTCCAACTCAAATTTTTCAGAACAGTTATACGTGAACAAAAAAAAAATCTAAGATTGCTATTTTATTTTTATTTTTTTTACCTCCTCCGACCCTAACCTTTGACACTAGTTGTCCGTAAACCAACTAATTAAAAAAAAAAGGCCTTATGTCTCATCTTTTCATGAAAAAAAACAACATAACACAATTTCTTTTCAATTGAACAAAAATACCAACATCACATTTATAGATTTGACAATTCTCTTACCTGTTGTTTTTTGGTAGGCAGTTTTTTCTTTGGTTTATAAGTCTTACTCATGCTTTTGTTCACCTGCAGATCACAAAAGTCTGTAAACAAAAGTATATCAGTTATAATTTAATAGACTAAGATAGGTTCAAAGTTTATACATGTCTGACATATGCATTTGAAATTCTGTTACACCAAGTTGACAATGTATTGAGATTTTCAAAACTTTTAAAATATAAATATTATACAATATAAAACAGATTGACAGCAAACAGCGTTTTCCAGCAAATCTGGACCCCAAACAGGCTTCCAATGGAAAGGTCAAAAGCAATCGGAGTATCACTTTTCACTACTTACAGGTCTATAAACCAATAAAAATAAAAGTCAAAATCATGAGAATTGAACTTGATCTTTTTCATTCAGTCAGAGAAAACAACATATCAAAATTTTAAATGATTTTGTCAAAGCATTATCAAGTGATTGCAAGGGCACGGCTGTTTACTGAATGTTAAATGAACCATAATAAAAATAATAGTTTATTTATACAACCATAATAAAAAGTCAAGAAACAAGTGAAACTGTGAGCTACTGCTCACTGATGATACTGATGATATAAAAATAATGGTTTATTTATACAACCATAATAAAAAGTCAAGAAACAAGTGAAACTGTGAGCTACTGCTCACTGATGATACCCCCGCCGCAAGTGGATAATTTTAATAGTGTAAAAATATGCAAGTGTTCGGTAAACATGAAGTTGTTGAGTGATGAATCTGAAAACGCATCACACGGTATAGCTGACTTGTATAAATCCTGAAACCAAATTTCAGAAATCCTTGTATTGTAGTTCCTGAGAAAAATGTGACAGAAATTTTCAACTTGGTTATCATGTGTAAAATAATACAAGTGTTCGGTAAACAGGAAGTTGTCGAGTGATGAATCTGAAAAGGCATCAAACGGTGTAGCAGACTTATATAAACCCTGAAACCAAATTTCAGAAATCCTTATATTGTAGTTCCTGAAAAAAATGTGATGAAAAATGTTCATGGGACGGACAGACTGATGGACTGACGGAAGGACAGACAGAGGTAAAACAGTATACCCCCCTTTTTTTCAAAGCAGTGGTATAATAAATCATTTTTACTTTCATTTTACTTAACATTACATTTCAAGTTCCAAACAAGTTGTAATATTTCATATCCAAGCAATTGAAAATCTATTCTGCTATTAAACAATAAAACAACAGAAGCTATTTGTAGCATGTTCAAATCATAATACCTTCTTCTTCCATAGAAAACAACATAGGTGATGAGGGTTTTAAATTTTGTACACTATCCTCCATTGTTACGTCCATAGAAGCATAGTCTGACAGAGGAGTAATGGGCACTCTTTTTACTGGAGATTCAAGTAATGATTTTCTCTTGACATCTTCAAACCCAAAACATGAATCATTTCCCCTCTTCCTTAATGTCCGAACACTTTCATTTGGTGTAGAAGTATCCTGGACCATTGCAGGTATAATTTTACTAGGTAGATGAATAGAAGTACTCATTTTTGGTCCTTTTAATTTTGGTTCAGGTTTAATTTTATCTACAGATTCTTTTTTAGTCACTTTAATTTCAGTGAAAACAGTTTGTGGTGTATCCACTTTACGTTTCCTTAACTGTCTTTGAGATTCCTCCACCATCTGAATATCAAGTTTTTCTAAGGCTACAACTGGTGACTTTGGTAATGGTGTTGTAGGAAACTTTATTTTCTCTTTCAATGGAGATTTTGGGGTTTCATCAAATCTTACACTTTTATTTTGTGCTTTAGGAGTTTTTGTTTGAGGTTTCGGTGAGATTTTCTTTTGCACTGTTGGTGTTTTTTTTGTTTAATTTGTTTATCAGATTTCTTGTCTTGTTTCTTCTTTTTTTTGTCTTTCTTATTCAGGGAAGATTCCTCAGACATTGGTTCCTCTTCAAAGTCGTAAGGACTGCCAACAGACGAAGAAGCACTAGATCCTGTAGTGTTCTCTTCATCTCCCTCATAACCTATTTCTTGTTCCTGAAATTAAATTAAATACACTTACAATCAAAGGATTCATTGAAGCATTACAGATCCAAATTTTATGTTTATTTTTTTAGGCTGATTGTTAATAGAAAAAAAATACCTCCTTTCAAGTTCATCAAAATTTTGCAAATGGGCTAATGAAATTTTTTAATATCTACATGTATTGGAAGAATAAGGGTGAACATGTTCATGACTCTTTGGCACAGTTCAATAAAATAACAATGTGTTCTGCCAAATTTTATTTTTTTTAATTATTTGACAAAACTCGTTAAATTTATGACACAATTCCATGATTCAGAGACTGCTGATATTTACATTTATACATGGTAAACACACTTACATTTTTGTTCCCTTTTTTTGATGTACTAGATGATCCTGTGTTCTAGAAAAATATAAACAATTCACAACTATGTTACAAAAATACAATAATTATGCAATATTCAGTTATTTGTTAACACATGTAGATGTCAAGAATATCACAACAGAAGCACATGCATATTTTTCAGATGAGCATTTCATTTATCTATTTATTAAAAAAAAATCAATTTGAATTACAAAAATGAATGTTTAATCAAACAATACTGTAACATTTACTTTTCAGGAAGAACAAAGGGTTTCAAACCAATGTACTTTTGTGTTTATAACGTAATTTAATACCTGACATCATTCAAACTATGCTTTAAAATCTTTGAAATAAATGACTGATCCCCAATGTGCAAAGAAACATTTTGTATTTATTGAATTCATTGAATTATTATCTATTCCAAATAATTCAACTAAAAAGAAAATAAAATTCCCCATTCCAGGTTATGACTGATACCCTTAAAGTAATTAATTTACCATCCCAGGTAATGACTGATACACTTAAAGTAAATATAAGGGTAATATGATTATGGTTATTCCAAGAATTCCCATCAATGGCATCCAGTGATATTGTTTGCTTTTTTCAAAACTACCTCTACCCTTTTTTTATTGGGAAAATATGCGTAATTTTCATCAAATTGGGAATTTTAGAATAAACCATGAATTTGACTGAAACTTCAATTTACAGACCCCATTTCAAGAGTCAAACCCTGCTTTGAAATAAGACCCCTTTTTGTCAGTGATGAAACATAAATAGACCCTGAAATCTGCACATATAGTAATTTTAGGCATGAAAAAAGTACAAAAGAATGTTTTTCAGTTTGAATTCATGCACAATTACTACTGAAACTGCACTGTTTGGAAAAAAAGTTGTCATTTTGGGAATAATTTTAAGCCATTTTTTTTTCAAATTGGGAAAAAGCCTTTATTCTCCATTAATTTAAGGCAAACAATATCACTGGCATCATATCATTGGAATACTTACAAGATATTTCTGTGACAGTCTTGTTATTATTTCAAGTGTCTTTCTATACTCAGGTTCCTCAGATGATGAAGGAGTTTCTGGATAAGAAAACATATTTATGTTACCTAAATGGTTAGCTTACATACATGTACTTACTACTAAACATATTAAAGGTTTTCACTTCTGTATGAATTTTACACAAGTTTTGATGGTTACTGGTTCTTGAATTATTTTTGATAATTTTGTTCATGTTATTGGTGTATCTGGTAAGTTTAATTAAGATATTAGTACACTGATGTTGCACACCTTGAATGGTGCACTGTCAATTCAACTAACATGACTAAAGAACATTGAGTTTAAATATTTAAAAATCTAGTCAAATACCCTTTTTGTGTCATTCTTAATTTATATTATACCCAACTGATTACTATGGTTTCCTTTTGATACTAAGTCCAAAGGGACTAAAATCGGAATTAGACAAATAAAATGTCCGGCTGTCTCAAATATTTTTTTGAAGCCCTGAAGTGGTAAATTTAGCAATCATAAGCCACTGTATGACCTTCAACAATGAGAAAATGCCTATCTTTCTGAAAAACAAAATGCATTTACTTTTATTTGTTTCAATACCAGGCCTTAAAACTTTCAAACTGAACAGGTTAGTCTGTAATCGAGTAGTTTTTGACGTGTAAACACAGGCATTTTCCATTTGTTATGATGAACCTTAATTTAAGATTTCAAAGTCCAGTGATATGAACAGCCCAGATACTACAGGTTGGGAACAATCCCTCAATGTAAGGACTATACCTTTTATGAGGAGTACATTTCAAATGATGAAAAAAAAACAAATGAGCACGTATTTATGTTAGGCTGTGGCCATTTCATATATATTCAAACTGGCAAAGTAGCTGATTTCTATATAAATGACTATTTTACCAGCACTAGCAATATAGTGAAATTGTACAAAAGAGAAAATATTAATTTTATTTGAATAAACTTTTCCCAAAGAACTATACCTTTATCTGGTATTATATGGTCAAAACATGTTCAAGAATTTTGTAATATTCCTGGACTTGTATCTTCTTTATGATTAAAAATAAGTGGACCCCTTGATTAGAATATCTGTTCCAAATATTATTATTTTTTCCCTTTTAAACATTAAGTTAATTTTTTTTTAAATCTGTTACAGGTAATCTTTTTTAATACAATGACCCCTTGTCTTACGTAGTTCCTCCTTAAAGGGATATCCCTCATGTTAGGGGTTGTTCCCTACCTCTATCCTCATGTAATGTGTTTTCGTACTACTAATTTTTTCCACTGCATACAGTTTTCACTGTTGAGTGTTTATTCATGTGTGTGTTCAAATTTTAAAAGCATGTTCTGTGGAATGTTTTTAAGTATTTAGATTTTTTTGCCAATACTTACTATGATTTTTATCAGTGTCCGATTATTTTGCGATTTTCGAATGAAGTAAAAACTGGATCAGTAAACTGACAGGAAATTAATATAAAATCCAGAAATGAGTATTTTCTAAAGTTGTGGTTCAAAATTTTTCTCAACACCTATTATAGTGCTGAATATTTTTGACATTAAATAAAAATGGCTTAACAGGTCAGTTTTATTAAATTTGTTCCAACAACTTTTAAAGCGACTTATGTTTTAAATTTGTTAAGTTGTAGTGGTGTTGTTGTTCTAAATATAGAAATCGAAAATCAAGTTACAATATACACGTGAGTAATTGAGTAATCGAAACCGATGAAATATTGATGATACGAAAGCATATAACATATGAAAACATATGACACGACGATAGTAGTTGCAGTCCAAATAATTATGACGTCTTAAGGTTCATCATAACAAACAGACAAACATGGCTGTATTTACATGCCAAAAACTACACGAACTCTGAGTACAGACTTACCTGTCCAGTTGGAAATGTTTTAATGCCTGGCATTCACTTGATTTATAAAAGTTAAAAGCATTTTATGTTTCAGAAAGATAAAATCTATTTTGGATTTTGATGGGCATTTTTTTTTCCTTCATGCATAAGGTGTGAAAATTGACCAAGTTGTGGTACAACTTTGAGATGCTCCCTGGAGGTAAAAACTGGTTTGTATCCTATTGATTGTCCTTTAGGATTATGTACCCTTGTGTTGATTCAATGCTAAACGTATGGAAATTTTTAAGAAAATCCACAGCCTTTATCCTTGTACTCTCATATTTGGCAATTTGATGACTGATAGATATAGGATTATTGCATGTAGCAGAGCTCCAGATAAGAATTCACAAATTGGGGTTTTTACTCACCATTTTTTATGTAATTGGGTGATAAAGTTTTTTAATTGCATAATCAATTCCAATTCACCCCTCAAGCAAATATCAAATTGGGTTTTCACCACCAAGCTCCTTAATGTATTGAGTTTTTTCATCAACACAAATTGTCAATATTGAATATTTTTGCATGTTATATTCATGATAATCACATTATATCAACCCCAGATGTGTTTCCATCTTAAATGTGTTTTTTTCTTTGTATAATATGTGCTTGATGTTTAATTTGGTTTATTCACTGACGAGCAATTGTAATTCCCGTTTTAAACGTTCTATCAGGTTTTTTTCTCTCTCAAAAGTTGTGTAAACTGCAGCTGGTGTCACTAGTTGGACAGGAACTAATTGCCTTTCTAGATCCCATATGATCACCCTACAGTTTAATTATAGTTGGGATAGGTGTGACTAAGTGTTTCCGACAAATGCTTTCCAACTACATATCACATGTGTAATAATTGATTTGGACTTTCAATTTTTCCAGCTGATTTCATTTTTGATGAAACCCTGTATTTATTGCTCTAGCAATGTTCTCGTTAATGTATGCAAACAGGCCCGTGCGTTCAATGGACACTTCCTAAAATCACTAGCTGAGTTTCGTTATCATCAAAACTTTCCCTCAGCTATCAAAAAGAAGCCAAAAACATGCTTCTATTTAATATTTTTACCAGACATTTACTTTCATTTAATTCATTGAATGGTATGATAAATCCCGAGCAATTCAAAAAAATATGACAGCATGTCACACGCTAATTGGATAAACGCTGAGAATATCGAAATGTTTTCATAAACATATGTACCTTTTGAGCAACGGAAAATTCCAACAGGGACCCATTACAGCTACTTGATGCAGGGCTCTATTTTTAGAACGAAAGGACATATCCAATTAAATAAATATTATAAAAATAGATTTACGCGACGACTGTCATTAGATAAGTGTAAATAACGCAAACGATAGCGAATAAAAGCGTTAAGAACTCATGGTTTTTGGCATATACCGGTAATTGGGTTTTCCTTTGAATTAACTGCGTTAGGCCTAAAAAAAAAAGATATGTGTTTCCGGTAACATCATTTTGAAAAATAGGGTAGGTAGGTCGGAATTTTTTTTTTTTTTTTTTTTTTTTTTTGACATCGTAAATGAAATCTGGAAAATTATCATGGTTTTTCCAAGTCCGGATACCTTTTGACATTAATAAAATGTTTTACTGGCTTTCTATGCAAGTAGAAGCAAGAGAGAAAAAATATTATGTCATCTATCAGAAGCCTGTGTCAAAAACGGGGTCGGTTGATACAATTTTTTTTTTTTTTTGAAGATCCAATAAAAAAGTTAGGGTCGGGGCTAAAAAACAGGGTCGGTCGGGTTACCGGAAACATCGATCTTTTTTTTCTCGGCCTTATTGAACCCTGCAATGGGCAATTGAATTGGGTTTTTAATTATTTTTATTGCGTAATCACGCAAATACGCAACTTATCTGCAGCTCTGATGTAGTGCTATAAAATTGAGAATGGAAATGGTGAATGTGTCAAAGAGACAACAACCTATAATTGTTCCTATACTTAATGTTTATTAGTTTTGAAAACAAGAGCTGTTTTCGTTATTTTCACATTCATTTACTATTTAAAGAAACATTTATTTCCTTTAAACAAGTTTATTAATGTAGTTATTGGTTAAAACAAATAAAAATATGGACCAAATCAAGTACACCTTTTAGGGCGCCCTTGACTTTAGTGACTCAGCACGAGGAATTTTGGAATTTACAGATTTGTTAGAACTTTTTGTAAAAAACAAACACTAGCACATCATAGAAAAGCAAGTGAGTAATCTATGTTTCAAATTTTATAACACAAATCTATGTTCATGGTATCAATATCAGTTTATAATGTAATGGGTATACATAGAATTGGCTTATGACTTGTTGTTACATGCATCTTTATTTCATTTATATGTTGTTTTAATATTATAATTGTCTGTATTTAGATAACACCTCTATTGTGCTCTTTTCAATAAAACATTGAAATGAATTGATATAAAAATCTTGGTTTATTCGCCACAAAGTACTCTTTTTCTATCAAATGCAAAAAATAGCATTTGCAAAGTTTATTGTAAATAATAATGCTTTGCATCAAGTTTCCCCTTGGTATATGTACAATATGACCTATCTCTATTATACATTATATCTGTTTTTTTGATACAATTGAAGAATGAAAAGTTCGTACAAAAATGGCCACAGATGGTCATAAACCTTATAATTGACATGGACAATAGATATCTTCACAACTATAGGTGTCCCGTGAGTTAAAGAGTTTTAATGAGCATTCTGAGTGGACAGTATCAAAGTAATTCAGATGTTTGTTTATTTTTACACCTTCTGCTGAAGGGGGGGGGGGGGGGGGGGGGAATGCCCATTAAAAAACAGAAAATATTTTATATTTCTTAAACACTAAATGCATTAAACTTTTATATATCTACGAGAAGCTCTATTGATAGTCGACCTTATTATTTACAGAATTTATTGATAGAACTTCCGATTCCTGTGTTTTTATTTCCGAGTGAAATTTGACATTAAAGAATTTTCTCTTTTCTTTTTATGTAACATATATTTAAACTTTCGTATGGTACCTGATTCGGTGAGCGTTTCTTTGTTTCTAGCTGACTTTCTTCTAGTTTTTGGAGGCATGTTTTGGTTTACAGTGAAGGGAGCTAAGTGCTTGTTTTTAAAAATGGCGCTTCCGTCCTGCACATGCGTAAGTTACAAAGTACAAAAGGTAGAGTACAGATCCGATAGCAGCCGTGATTTTTTATTTGTTTTTGCTGAACGACCTGTTTGTTTTTATGTCTAGAGTGGGGTGCTCATTTTCGCCGGGGACACAATTTCGCCGTTTAAGGATTTTGAGGTGTAAAAACTTCAAAGGATGGCTGAAATGGAAGAAATGTACCCGTAAATTATATTTTTATAACAAATATAATATTTTTTTAAACTGAGACAAAATTGCGACTCCTACCGAAAATGACCGAAAAACGGACAACGATTTTCGGACAATTTCCTGAATAAAAAACACGATTTCAAAGAAGTATTTCTAAGTAAATATTTGACTGAATGCCCTAATTTTGAATTCTTTATACCTTTGAAATGTCTGCTATTCATCTATAATGCAATTGATTTGATAAAAATTGTTAAAAGCTGCGGTTATTTGGTTTTAAATAGATGTGTAAAAACGGCGAATATGTGTCCCCCATTGACAAAACATCCGGCAATTTCAAACACCCTTTAATCTAACTTTTCAGATGATTTTCTTAAAACAAACCGGTTTTCAAGCTTAAGTATATTTTGCATTTGAAGTTATCTTCATATAGAAATATCAGTATACTTCAAAAACATTTAGACCTGAACATAAACTGTAGAAAACATGGAAAGATGTGGCGAAAATGAGCACCCCACTCTATGTGTATTTATTTATTTCATGCTTTTGCCCATTAAAGATGATATTTTCATTCAGCGTAGTCGGTCATCAGAGCATTCTGAAGGCCATGTTAATGCAAGGTTAGACTGAGTCGTTTCGGCCAAACTTTGCAAAGTCGTTTCGGCCACAGTCATTTCGGCCATACTTAGTAAAGTCGTTTCGGCCCAAATTAGTAGTCGTTTCGGCCATGTTTTCTATCTGTTATAGAACGAGGATTAATTCGAAACACTTACAGAATTTTAAACGGAACTGGAATAATGCGTTAATAGTTTATATATTCATTAATGATCATTAATAAATATATGTACCTCAAGTTGAGCTGTTTTCAGAATATTTGTAAACTGCTGAATACTAATAAAAAAAATAAAATTAATATAATCAGATACCGGTATATAATACCAGGAGTCCATTACTAGTACTAACTGGACTTCAGTTTCTACGTTTGATATTATATAACAAGGTATAAGAAAAGCCAAGTTGTCAAAAATTGAAGGACCCTAACTATAAATTGTTATCATTCTTTAGAAAATTACCACTTATTTGTGAAAAATCAAGTTGACGTTATTTTTCTTTTGTGCAGGTTGTGTATATATTTCACAAAATTTGAGAAAAGAAAAAATGGAATATGAGGCACACTATTAATTTTTGTATTATCATTTCAAATTTCTGTGTCCAGAAGATTATTTTTTTCCCATCATTTGATATTTTCTGGTTGTTATTTTTTTTTTTTTTTTTTTTTTTCGAAATTTGGAACGTATTTTTTGCAGATGCTACTTTAACAAAATTAATCATTACTTTATAAGGTTTGACTACCTACATTATCATCATGTTATGAATATACCACCATACATTTTCTTTCTTTGTATTTTTGTTTTGTTGAAAATGATATAGAAAGTCTACATATTATTTCAAATCTGTGCTTGGAATCATTACAAATGAATGCTAAATTGACGTTTATTAATTATATTGTACGAAGATGATACTGCGCTACTGTATGAAAGTGCAGATATCATCGGAGGATTACAAAAAAAAAAAAAAAAACTTGTATGTTTTTGAAGAATACAGAAAAATGAAAATTAGATATCAATACACACAAAACAAAAACTAGTGATTTTTAATAAGCAGAAAGTAAATAATGTCAGAATTGTATGATATATGAAAAAAGCATTAAAACAGTAAGATTCTTACTGCTACATTGGTATACTTCTCAATTACAACAGTAGATTTTTTAACTGCACGGAAAAAAAACTCCTTGATTAAGCACAGAAGTCTATTTGTGTATGCTCTGTACCGAAAAATCAAAAATAAATGTTTCCCGCGTCGACTTGAAGCTAAAACTTTTTTGACTCATTAGTTAGTCCTGTATTACCATATGCATCAGAGGTATATATGGGGATTTGAAAGTAAAGATAGCATTGAAAAATACACCTTCAATTTTGTAAATACATTTTGAAATTTGGAAGCAGTATACCATTTTGTATACCAAACTATATGGTATATGGGGAACTCGGAAGATTCCCTTTGGAATCTATTGAGAAAAGTTGTGGTTGTTTTGGAATAGTTTACTATTGGGAACAATAATTTGTCCTCAGTTATGTATACAATAATGATAAAATTACATTTTCTATATCCACCATATATAATTTAATGCACTCGTTACGCACATTAAATTTATATTTGACGAAAGTAGATTTTGTTTCATTTGGTAAGATCAACCTCCATTGAATAAATTGTGGTTAAATAACATAAAATTTCATGACAACTTTAAAAATGATCAGTTTATCCAAATTAGTTTTCCCAAATGAATAACTCTTCAAGAGCTGCCTTTTATTCAGGATACAAACAGGACATTCGTTTTCCTATTCGATAAAGCTGAAGCTGTGTGACAGGATTTATATGGTAAAACTCAGATGCTCAAATTTAAAATTTCCCATGGAAACTGCATGGAAACGTGAAGATGGTCTGGGATACAAATAAAAAAAAAAGATAAAATGTGTCATATCTGTGGAAATGTGGTAGGTGCACAGACACTTGTCTCAGAATTCCTCCCCCCCCCCTATATATATATCTAGGGAAAGACTGAATTCTGGACATTTTTTTTAATTTAAAAAAAAAATGTGAGATAGTTTCTATTATAAATCTAGTTTGTGCACATATTTTTGTAAACATTTATGTTACATGTATGTATGTTTTTATTTATAAATGAATATCGACATGCCAGAATAAATTAATTAGATGCAAAACATTTATGTATGTATGTTTTTATTTATAAATGAATATCGACATGCCAGAATAAATAAATTAGATGCAAAACTAGATGTCGTACGTCTTTATTCCAGCTTCATATGCATATATGGATTCTTTCATTCCCTTCAAAAACATTAAAAAAAAATTGTTAACCAATACACATTGCCTTACTTAAGTTACTAAACTTACTTTTGATCAATTAAATTAAAACTAAGGTGTGTATCAATATTAATATAAACAGATATAATATGCTCCATAAATATTGCGTGACAAGCACGGTACTTCACAAGGTTTTAGGTTCAGGAAAATGTGCCCGGATGACTCATTCTCATTCGCCGACATCGGTTCGATGAGAAAGCTCCAGCACTGAGACAAATTATACGTCTTATTGGTGAACATTAAGCTATGGCAGACTCTTCAGAACAGGAGGGTAATCCTCCTTCTGAAGTGGCGGTCCAGTCTGTAGCTGATCATACCTTATTTTTAGAGTATTTATGCAGAGTTGTACCCGCCCTCTTGGAGGACCGTGATTCAGCGACTGCATCTTTAAAAACAAGCTTGGTAGAGAAAGCGCACACGGAATGCATAAAGAAGTTTATAAGTGACCCACAAACGCCAGCTTTACTCATACAAAGATCGTCCACAAAAGGTAATAAAAAGTCGGATGACAAAATTATTGTTTTGTGAACTTTGAACTTAGAAAATGTCTGGCCACATAGTCATAGATTATCATAATCAATATTATGCACTTGAATTAATCATACAGATTCAATGTACAAATACTGTGCAAGCTGTTTCCAGTATTGAAAGTCGTGTTTTGATATATTATAGGTAGATGTACATAAAAAAATATAAAAAGTCAAAAGAATCGAAATAGGCCACTTCACGGTTTAGTCGGTTAGTTCAACCATATTTTTTAAAAAAGAGACGGAAATGGTATGCTCTGTTTTAATGATGAATTCCTGAATTTTTCAGACCATTTTTACTTCAACTACAATGTATGAAAATATGCCCCTATTCAATAGATATTACTGAACTAACCACGAAGGGAACTATTTGGCTTCAGTCATCTTTTTTTGACTGGTAGAAAGTTGCATGTGATATCTGTGGTCATCGATGACATTCATGTGCATATTTCTTAACTTTAAAAATGGTGTCAGACTGTCCATTATAGGCATAAAGATTTGGAATCATTAAGAATAGGGCTCTTCACAGTTAGTATGAAGGGGATAGGAGGGGTCCTGATCCCGAAATCCCGGGCTTAAAAACGTGAAATCCAAAATCCCTGGCGTAAAAACATAACAACCTGAGGTCCCTAAATTCGAAAAAAAAAGAATTACGGATCACGAAATCCCGAGCTTAAAAACACCTGATCCCGGTCCTTCCGGAGTCCCGATTAAAGTCTTATCCCCCTTTAGTATGGCTATATTGGATAGGGGCCAGATTTTTTTGAAAGAGGTGGAAATAGTATGAAAGTATGGGAAATCCTATGCATGTTTCCAAGCAACTGCTCTGTTTTAATTATGTTTTCCCGTATTTTTCACACCACTTTTACCTCCATCATGAAAATCTGCCACCTATCCAATATGGGGGCTCCATGGGGGAAATTCCCCGCAAATAGTGACAGTTGGCAGGTATACATCTGTACATTGGTATTTCAACATCCACTACTGGTTTATATTGGTTTCTTGTCAAACCAATATCTAATCATAAATCTTCTGGGCAAAACAGTGTGTTTGGGACTCAGGAGATACAACCAGGACATGTCCCAGGAACTTGGGGTTTCAAAAATGATGAGTCCAGCTTGATTTCCATTCCCATGAGTCCAGGACTTATGAGTACCCTACAAACCATAGAGTACCACACAGCATTTAGGGGAAAGAGCAAGAATGGTTAGCTCGGGGGTCAAAATAATTTTTCTGACATGTCTTCCTGCAGATTGTTTCCTTGTGAACTAGCTATATATATATAATATCATTTATATAGCATGTTAAAGATCTGAATAAGATTGTCTGTCTAGTGAAAGTAGTCCTACATTCTTGAATGAGATTATCAGTTCTCACCTGCATTTAAATGGTCACAGCACATTACAGACATCCATCTGTACATCCTATCTATGAACAATTTATGAAATCTGTCGTCAGATATTCAAGTAACAAGTTACAAAATGATTTGTACAATGACTATGTATAACCATACTTGTTCAGAAAGTTTCATTTATAAATTGTGCATAATGTATAAAGCTGCAAGTCAGGTAGTATCTGTTCTAAAAAAATCAATGGTGTCATTGTTAAGTAACATTTGAAAATGGACAGTGGTCTCGCTAGCCCAAAATAGAAGGGCGCCGCGCCCTGGGTGCCCTCAGCTGCGCCCTGGGTGCCTTCATCCGCGCCCTTCTGCCCTGATGTCTTTTTCCAAAATTATCTTGTGCCGTTTTGGTAAAATTTTGTTTCATCGATTTCTGATATCCAAGTTAATTACATATATGACACCTGTGTGATTGCCCCCAGGTTAATCATGTCATTACAATCAATTACAATGATAGAGACTTCAAAGGTGTTAATAACTAGGTAATTTAATTAGGACAATGTATCTTTTTGTCATACTTTTGATGAATGTGTCAGCGAGTGTGTTTAGCTTGGGTCGGCATTTTCGATCGGAAGAGCGTATATAAATGATGACTTTCAAGACTTTAGAATTGAATTTAAGTCATCAAAATAAAACTATGCCTTTACAGAAATGCCTTCCATCTCAACTTGTTAGCGACAAGCACTGTTTTTAATTAACCCAAACGTGGTGGAAATTGATTTTGGAGTTACTTCCCCTGTTTTAGCTTATTACAAATTTGTGCTCTAAAAATATTATCTAGTACCAAAAAAAGGAATAAATTACCAATTGAATATATAATAACATAATAATGTTACCTTAAAGATATTAACTGTCTTTGAACATATTAAAAAATATATATTGCAATTTCTACTTGATAATTATACTTTTAGCAATCCATGTTCTAAACATTGTTAAATTAGTAATGCTCTCTTTTTAATTCTTATGATGTATTCAAAGCTATAATTCCTATATAGATAAAAAAAAAAAAAAAAAAAAAAACACATATTCTTTGATAATGGGTAGAGTGAAGTTGAACTGTAAAAACATAATATGTTGATGAAGATGTACTATATCAATCCTAACTACACAAACAATGAAATAAAGACTATAGTTGAAAAGCATCTTTATTTAAAAAAAAAAACAACATATATATACAGTAAAAAAAAAAAGAGATTCGTTAACTCGTGATACACACAGAAACGTAGACAAAAAAATGTGCAGTGCCTTTTCTTATCATAAAAAGTGCCCTGCCCTCCACTGGCACCCTGCCCCTTTTGATTTCTAGCTAGAGCACTGATGGAGTTATCTTCCTTTGACCATACTTTATACAAATTAAGGAATTAGAAAAAAAATGAGCCCTCAAAATGCCTACCCTCTGTGCTAAAATGTGTCCACCCAATATTAATGGAGATAATCCATAAAATTGATGATGGTAGTTTCAGATATCTTTTTAGTTCAATCAGTGTGTGTTTTGTCTCACCTGCAACGTACTACTTTACAATTGCAATGAAACTTGTTTGGCAAATCAAAAGTTTGTCAAGATAATCATAATGAGGGTATTTTTCCATTTGATTTTACAGATCTATTTTTGACCCCTTTGAACATGTACTTACCATACTTACATTTATACAGAACCCTGTCTAACATGCTGTGAAAATCCCTTAATGTTATATTTGTTATGCATAATTATTTTAAAGGAAAGTTGTTCTTGAAAACACATTCTAAGGATACTAAGCCAACTGCCATTGAATACTTGTGTATTACATTTGTACAACAATATCCACTACCCAGCTGCAGTCCAAAAAGTCAGTAAGTTGACTTTTTGGACTGTTGCTTGGTGATTTTTTGGCAGTCATTTAAAATTATTCCCTTTATAACTTATTATTTTGACCCTGTTTAATCCAGAGATTTTTACTGCAAATCTTCCTACGCAATTCCCTTTTTATTTTGTAATAAATTTAAACCAATATATGATATCCAGCTAAGAGTGTAGCTGCAGTTTGACATAGAACCATACAAAAGGTTAGTAAATGGAAATACAATACTTGCCAATATTTCAGATGACTCTGAAGAAGTTGGAGAAGGGGGAGAAGGAGATGGGGAAGGAGTTGTATCCTACCATATATCATCAGAAGTATTATATTCAAGTTCAAAGGTTACCAGGTATTTATGATTTAACATAAATCTAACGAAAAGTTACTTTAATCTTTATACTTTAATGAATGAGATGAACTACTCACATCTGCAGTTTTATAAAAGATTGTTTGTTAAGGGAGTAGACCTTAATTCAGGAGATAGCTCATTAAATCAGTTAGGCGTTTGTAAAAGGCAATTTTCATAAATTTATCTTAAGCATTTACCTGAAACAGATTGAAAATAATCTATGTAACATAGAATATTATAATATATTTATAAAAATGGTTGCCACCAACATACTGATGATTTTTAGTTATTTCCCTTAACCTAGGTCTAAGCCTTAACATTAAGTGGGAAGTATTTTATTTTTCTTTAAACTTGTATATTTGAAAACTTTGGTAAGTTTCGTCATATATTGTTTTGTTTCAGCTACCTTTGTACTTTAATCTATAGAAAAGATTGATATTTTTATTCTAATAAATGTACTAAATATCAATAAAAGGAAATGACTAAACATTGTCGTAAATCTCGTAATTGAACACTAATTGAATACGGTAATAATTGAACACAGTAATAATTGAACACATAAATAATTGCACACAGTGATAATTGAACATGATAATAATTAAACACGGAAATAATTGAACACAGTAATAATTGAACACAGTAATAATTGAACAAGGTAATAATTGAACACAGTAAGAATTGAACACGGTAATGATTGAACACAGTAATAATGGAACACAGTAATAATTTAACACAGTAATAATTGAACAAGATAGTAATTGAACACGATAATAATTGAACACGGAAATAATTGAACACAGTAATAATTGAACACGGTGGAAGTCAATATATATACAGTACGCCCAGAGAGTATGTAATCGCGAACTCTAATCACCGATTTCCGAGTGTAGCGGTGTGACACCGCGAATCACGGATTATACTCCCAATTTCCTCCAAAGATTCTCTCCCAACACCGCGTGGCTGTTTATTGGTTTATTGCCCATCGGATGTACTGAAAATTAATGACGCGTGACAACATCATCGGATTAGCCAGATTTATTACCTTTGTACATTTAATCGATCTTGATTGCACCTTTGTGCTTTAAAATACGTTATTTAAATGTCCTTTCATCGTCAGATAAAGTGTGACGTTTTTATTTAAAATAAGATAATTATTCTTGTATGTATATGCCCATGTCATTGTCATATGACATACAACGTACAAACGTATAAAAATACGAATAAAACACTTATTTTGTATTTTCATTATAGTCCGATCAGGTCATAATTTTTGTTTTTTCAACAAAGACAATTTTACCACAATTAGAACCTTTTATGACCTACTCAGTGAGCAATATTCGGTTCATTAATAGTTCAATATTATATAATTAATATCAACTGGCTTAAAACAAAATGATGTTTTTTACGGTAATATGTCCAATCTAAATTAAACCCAAGAGTTAATTTATCGGATCAACAAGTGAACTCTGTTACTTTCAATTTATTTTGAAATGTAAAATATTATGTTTCACTACCTTGGTAGATTACCGACTTGAAATATTTGAATTTAAAAAAGAAACTGTAAAGTGACAAATAGTTTTGTATGCAATATGGCAGCCCTATATTCATAAATACCCTGATATATTCGCCGCCCAGACACAACACAATAATCACAACCTTTAAATATTTAATTATATGGAGAAAAAAGATCATGTGTTTTTTATCCGTTATGATCTGTTATTGATCTTTAATTATTTAAAATAAAATTGGATTGGCGCAATCCGTATTTTACTGCTCGTTAAAAGTCCTCGGCGAAATATAAAAAGAAGTATTTCAACAATCATAAAATAGAATATTTAAATGAAATTATATCGTGTTCTACAAGAAAGAAATATGTAAAAAAAAATGTGGATCGGATTTTTACGATCGGCAAATTTTCACAGAGGATCTCTACCAACGCCCATCAGGAACTGAACGACATGCATCCTGTTTTCATCTACCATTAATATATAGTGTTGACTATGGACGTATAAATAATGTCCGGTTTTATGTCCTCTGTTGACTGAGAAAAGTAAAAATAAAAGGCTGATGTTGGTTAATTCCCGTTGTATTAAAGCCAGAATTGGTAGCTACGACGTAACCATACAAATACAGAATTCTGAAAAGGAATACAATTTAGAATCCGGTTAATCAATTGTAAAAGTACCTTCTAGAGCCTCAATCTTAACGCACACAAATTTATGGCAATCATTACAAAGCAAGTTTAAACCTTGAATGAATTTTCCCACGGTTATCCAGAAAGGTCACCTGAGTTTACTGTTACATGATACTATTTCCCGCCAAATAAAAATCTCGTGGACAAAATTGATGTCACTATTTTTAGCATTCAATATTGTGAGCAAAGTCAAGTTCAAGTTCAACTACGCACTGTTGATCACTGAGATGCGTATCGTCTTCCCACGGCAATTAATTGCTTTAAAATATTTAAAGATCACTGTTCTAAATACAACACAAAAGTTTACATTCATTGTGCGTAAATGAATATTATGCAACGACGAGTTGATGCAGCTATAGAAGTTTTCCTGTTGTAGCCGAAATGTATTATTTATCCTAAAGTAATGCTAACAAATCGAGAAGAGAAAATGCCGTAGAGAAAATGCCGTAGACTTATTAAGCATAAGGAATGGTGAAAAGTATTTTCTTTTTTTCTTGCATATACAAGTTTTAAGAAACCGATAAAAAAAAAACCGAGGTCATAATCAAGTATAGATTATTTTTTTATAAAACTTTAATGCAATTGAAAGCATTAACAACAACCTTTTGCTTTTTAAAACTTTTATTTTGTAATCGTAAAATGGAAATGGCGTAGACTTATTAGCATAACCGATAGTGAATAATTTTTCTTTTTTACTTGTATAAAAAACTTTGAGACGTGTCACTTTTCTTTAAACTACCCTAATTTATTCAGCGTTAGTCTCCGTTTATTGTTACACAACTATATCTCTTTTAGTAAATTAAATATTTATTTACTGATAAAAAACGGAAGTCAAAATCAAATATAGTTGTTTTTAAAAATTGATTTAAATGTACAGAGTAATTAAAAGAATTAACAACAAAGTTTTGATTTTTATTTTAATCTTTCATTTGTTTCAAGCAATCAGATATAAACTGATAATCAATAGACAGGAAATACAATTGTTTAATTACATTATAAATATCGCATACCTTGACTGTCGCGTGCCGGCATAGATCAGAAGGATTAGGGCAATTAATTACCTGGTGTGACACCGCGTCACTCCAGACTGGGAGAGATGTCGCTAATACAATAAACAAAAGGTAACGGATTTACGCGGAAGTCGGAGGGAATACTCCAAATTTCTCCGAGAATTTAGGGAGTGATGTCGGAGTTTCCTGGTGTCACACCAGGAAAAAACTCGGTGTATGGAGTTTGGGATGGCTTTCGCGAAAATGGTACTGTATATATATAAATATTTGCCCTTATACTGAATTAACATATTTTATTAGTTTGACACAAGTTTTTTACTAGTACATATTTTGCAGTATGATTTTGATCAAGAGAGGACAAATAATTGAAGCAGACAAAGGATTTCCTCAGCAGCTTCGTGTGATGAACTTGAGTGAAGGATCTCCATATGAAACTCTCCATGCATATGTCAGCAATGCTGTTGCTCCATACTTTAAATCTTACATCAAGGAAACTGGCAAGGCAGAGAGGTAGGAACAACTTGATACAGTCATACACTTTATAAATGATATATTACTCTACTTGCTGTATGCTTATATGGGACAGTCATCAGGTCATACAGAAAAGAAAATGGAGCCTTGATATAAGTATATTATTCAAATAGATATTTGAATAATTGCCTAAAAGGAGAGTGAAAGTGAAAAAAAGGAAATATTTACACTCATTTATATCAACCCTTTACTGTATTGTTTAGGAAACTACGAACTGAAAGATTTTTTCTCAATTGAATTCATTACTGCAGTCAAATCTATCTAAAGTGAAACTTTTTGTTTGGGCTAAACCTTTGTTGGTTTAAACTTGTGTTATGTTTAAAGAATATTCATTGGATGTTCTTGTAAAATAATTTTGTTAGACAAGTTGGTACTGTTAAGAAAAGTTTCACTGTATTATTAAAGTATTGATAATTTTTCAGGGATGGAGATAAGATGGCTCCAACTGTAGAAAAGAAGATATCTGAATTAGAGATGGGATTGTTACATCTACAACAGAACATTGATATCCCAGAGATAACTCTTCCTATACATCCCATGGTCATGTCCATCATCAAGAAATGTCAGGAGGAAGGGAGAAAGACCAAAGTAGAAGATTTTGGAGATAAAGTAGAAGATCCCCAGTTCTTGAATGCTTTACAGAGTGGTGTCAACAGATGGATCAGGGAAATACAGAAGGTAACAATATATTACATGTATATCTTGCAGATTTTTTATTTTAAATAAGAACGTTGTCCATTCCAACATGAGGCAGTTTTTCCTTGAAAAGTTTGAATGCCTGAAAGCAAATATGTAGAACAAAAAAAGAGAGAGAGAATTCAATTTCTAGACTGTGTGGTTATGAAAATTGGAAGGATTTCTTTTTAAAAATTCAAATTGGCAATAGTGACCCATTTATCATTGTGACTTGTATCCTATTAATTATTCAGTTGTATAAAAATATGTTCATGCAATATTGTGTTTATAAGTTAACTTGCATTTTATAAATGACTTATGTTAACACTCGATCCTTTTCACAGTTCAGTTTTATAGTTTCTTTTGACATAAACATGATAAAATTGGGAACGGAAAGGGGGAATGTTAACAAAAAGACAACAACCCAACCAAAGAACCGAAAAAACAACCGAAAGGTGTGCTTCAGCTGACCCCTAAACATGTTTACATATATGCAATATCATTAAATATTCAGATTGTACTAATTCAATAGCTTGTACTTTTGTTATAATAATTGATATTTCTTCTGCAGGTTACAAAACTGGACAGAGATCCATCTTCAGGAACAGCTTTACAGGAAATAATGTTCTGGTTGAACTTAGAGAGGGCGTTGTTACGTATACAGGAGAAAAGGGAGAGCACTGAGATAGTACTGACATTAGATATTCTCAAGCATGGCAAAAGATTCCATGCTACTGTCAGTTTTGACACAGATACAGGTGATTAGAAATATTTCTTGTTTACAATTAAACTTTTATACCATTTAACAAAAGCACCCATACAATTTGTAAAAGTTGACCTCAATTTCAAAATATAAATAAGGTTAACATTTTCATCAATTTGCCAAAAAATATGATATGTATTGATATTAGAACAATATATTAAAGAAACTAGAAAAAAACATTTAGGTTGATATATCTGTTCCTTTTTGAACATGAAAATATGAGTTTAAAATTGAATATATTAATCAAATAGGACTGAAGACTGCTATGGCCACAGTAAATGACTACAATCAACTAATGAAGGATTTTCCTCTGAATGACCTATTGGCTGCCTCAGAGTTGGATAAGATCAGAGTAGCACTACAGGCCATATTCCTTCATTTGAGAAAGATTAGACCAACTAAATATCCAATTCAGAGAGCACTCAGATTAGTGGAGGCTATATCAAGAGATCTTAGCAGTCAACTTCTAAAGGTAATGTTTTATCTGAAATAATTATATTAACATCATTTACATTTACCAAAAATTAAAAAGTATATGTGAAGTGGGAAGGACATTCAAATATGTTTTTAACTGTGAATTAGGATAGACAAAAAGTTTGAAGAATAATCATTGCCCTAATCCTTACTTAAGCAGAGAAATATATGTTTTTTTTCTTTTTTGTAATAACAAATACATTCACCCTGAAAATGTTTTGTCTATCATTTAAAAATCAAAACAACAAAATTTAAGATTATCTTTTTTATTTCTATAATTTAATTTGATACTTGTTATAGGTACTTGGGACTAGAAGATTGATGCACATTGCCTATGATGAGTTTGAGAAGGTGATGAACGCCTGTTTTGATGTATTTGGTACCTGGGATGATGAGTATGATAGATTGCAAGGTCTACTACGAGATCTGGTGAAGAAGAAGAGAGAAGAACATTTAAGGATGGTATGGAGAGTCAATCCTGCCCACAAACGTCTACAAGCCAGACTTGATCATATGAGAAAGTGAGATTTATCAGATTTAAAATGAATCTCAATTTTTATGTGGATAGATTTGTGTCTGAAACTTTTCATATACAGGTTGTCTTTATTGAATTCGTTCAGGCTAAGTGAAGAGCACTCTATTCCTCATTTCTGTTTTCAATTTTATTTAATTCTAAACAGTGTAATTATCAGTACTGTTTTTGGATTTCGACTGAAGTCAAAAGAAAAGCTGTTTCTTCCAAAATTTCTAGTGCATTTCATTCAAGAAAAATGCATAAAATGATAATCAATATTAATTTGTAGATTCCGTCGCCAGCATGAACAATTGAGACAGGTGATTGTGAGAGTGCTACGTCCTACTACCACAAAGTCAGCCATCAGAGCTACAACACCAGCATCAGAAGAACCAGAACAAAAAATGGGTGAACCTATGGTTGATGAGGCTGCTGATGCAAATGCTATTGAGGTAATTGTGTTAAGAATGACAGATTTGATGTAAATGCCTTTCATAACCTCTTTTATTTGATAAAATAATATAAAATAATGAAAAATATAATGTTACAGTAGTTGACATGTCAGAAGTTGCATGGAGAATTTCTGTTTTAAAAAGCTCAAGAAAGAAACTTTAAAAGTGCTGGTACAGGAAAAAATGTTTTATAAAGAAAATATTTTTATATTTTTTTTAGAATATACAAATAAGCTGAATTTGAATTTGTAACTGATATATTTATAATAATATTGACTTCTGTCTATTTGTTTTCTCTTTTTTAGGAAGTGAATTTAGCTTATGAGAATGTTAAAGAAGTTGATGGACTGGATGTGTCTAAAGAAGGCTCAGAATTCTGGGAGGCAGCCATCAAAAGGTAATTAATCAATGTGAAACATCAATTATAAATGTCTGAAATGGTATATTCAATTATCAAATCGTGAGCTTGAGTAAAATTTGTACATCCAAGATTGGGGACCAATTTAAAATACACTTCAAATGAAATTTGTTTGATATTTCAGGTATGATGAGAGAATAGACCGTGTTGAGACCAGAATCACAGCCAGACTGAGGGACCAACTTGGTACAGCTAAGAATGCTAATGAAATGTTCAGGATTTTCTCTAGATTCAATGCTCTGTTTGTACGGCCACACATAAGAGGTGCCATCAGAGAATATCAAACACAGCTCATACAGAGGGTCAAAGTTGATATTGAATCTCTTCATGAAAAGTTCAAGGTAAAACAACTCAACATTAATATTCTTAAACTGTGGATTTTATCCATTCTGTTAGCTAAGAATAATGTTGATATAACCAGTAAAAATTATGGCCATCTTCTTCATCTTGCCATAAGAGTAACACTTGTATTCCAGATTCATTTTAAGTGCTGTATTCAAAGTAGTAGTAAATAAAATTATGAATATTAAAGATTTCCATTTATTTTCCTTTTTGGTAAAATATATTCATAATTTTATAAATGATAAATGTAAGTTTTGAAGGTGCTATCAATTTGGCCTAATTAATTAAAAATTTCTATCATTACAGGTCCAGTATGCCCAGAGTAAATCCTACAAGATGAGTAAAGTAAGAGATCTACCACAAGTGTCAGGAAGAATTGTATGGTCAAGACAGGTAATGTATAATAAGAAATGTAATGGTACTGTAATAATAAAAAAAATTGTAAGAAATAGTGATCTCATCAATGAGTCAGGTGCAATAGAAAGAATCTTGCATTTTTGATAATAGTTAAAAAAACAATGAAAATAAAGAGTAGAGATAATTTTTAAACGAGTTGCTGCTTGTTAATGTTCCTTCAAATTACTTACATCTTTCTAAACTTTAATTTTTTGGTTTTCTGAGTTTATATCTACATCACACAGGTTATCAGTATCAGACTTGTGATTTATGAACTACAGTATTTGCTGACAGTGATGTTTAGGAGGATTTTTGTCGAGCCTGCAACTTTTGTTGCAGAAAGCTAGACATAGGGACAGTGATCCAGTGACGGCGGCATTAGCTAACTTCTTAAAAGCTATATAGTTTAGAAGGTGGAAGACCTGGATGCTTCATACTTTGTATAAAGATGCCTCATGTTACGAATTTTCCGTCAGTCACATGTCCAATGTCCTTGATCTCATTTTTATGGTTCAGTAACTACTTGAAAAAAAAAGTTAAGATTTTTATACGATGCTAAATTCTCTCTTATTATAAGTAATAGGATAACTATATTTGGTATGTGCGTACCCTGCAAGGTCCTTATGCCTGTCAGACAGTTCATTTGACCTCGACCTCATTTCATGGATCAGTGAACAAGGTTAAGTTTCGTGGTCAAGTACATATCACAGATACTATAAGCAATAGGTCTAGTATATTTGGTGTATGGAAGGACTGTAAGGTGTACATGTCCAACTGGCAGGTGTCATCTGACCTTGACCTCATTTTCATGGTTCAGTGGTTATAGTTAAGTTTTTTGTGTTTTGGTCTGTTTTTCTTATACTATATGCAATAGGTCTACTATATTTGGTGTATGGAATGATTGTAAGGTGTACATGTCTAGCTGACAGGTGTCATCTGACCTTGACCTCATTTTCATGGTTTTGTGGTCAAAGTTCAGTTTTTGAGTTTTGGTCTATTTTTTTAATACTGTATGCAATAGGTCAACTATATTAGGTGAATGGAAATATTTTATGATCTATATGTCAGTCACACAGGTTTTAATTTACCTTGACCTCATTTTCATGGTTCATTGCTAAGTGTTTTAAGTATTTGTGATTTAGTCTGTTTTTTTTAATTTACAAGCAATAGGTCAACTATATGTGTTGTATGGAAGAATTGTTAGCTGTACATGTCTGCCTGGCATGGTTCATCTGACCTTGACCTCATTTTCATGGTTCATTGATCAATGTTTAGTTTTTTCTTGGTCAATTTTCCAGGATGGAAATTTCCGGGACTGATTTTTCGGTTCTCCCTTGACACCATTTGCGAGTATGGTCTTGAGGAAACGATGATAGTCCTTCGGAAAAGGACGATAAATGGCTGACCCCTGTTAAGAGAGAGCCATATCTCTTGCACGTTAAAGGCACCCTTGTAGATTTCGAAAAAGAGCAGGCTAATGCCGCTACAAGGCAGCACTCGCACCCGCAAAGTGGAAAGGGATTATTATAAGTTGCAAAACTTGTTTCCCAATCCACTATAAATAAATGTGTTTAAACTAATGTTGAGTTTATGTGACAGTTGTAATAAAGATTATATTTAGAACTATCAACATTATATCAATGATAAGTAAAGAAGGTGAGACATTTCAGAGTGTGCACTCTTGTTAAATTCACTATCTAAAAATTCTTAAAATGTACATACCATTTAGGCAATCTATTCTAAAATAATGGTATTCATTCTGGTTCTTACTCTTCTATACCGTGCAATCAGAGGAAAATAAATGCTTTTGTACAAAAGGAAGAAGTTCAAACTTTTAATTTCATAAAAAAATTGTAAACTTGTGTAACATTCCATATTTTAAATGATTTATGGTATACATTTTACAGATTGAGTACCAACTGAATGCCTATCTAAGACGTGTAGAAGATGTTTTAGGTAAAGGTTGGGAAAACCATGTGGAAGGACAAAAGTTAAAAGCTGATGGTGATAGCTTCAGGATGAAGTTAAATACACAAGAATTATTTGAAGATTGGTCCAGAAAGGTACAAAGTTTATTTAAATATTTGAAATATTGAATCATTTAAATTTGGTGAATATTGTGAAGAACAGAAATTGCTGACCACAATAGAATTTTCTATTCTAAATTAAAGGATGAATATTAAAAATATATTAAGTTGTCAGGATCAATGCTTCCAAAAATTTTTTGAGCCAGCCGGACATTTTATATCTGATCCCGATTTTAATCCCTTAAGACTAAGTCACAAAAGGCAATTATGGTAATCAGATGGCTGTCCCAATGATTGACATAAGATTTGAAAAAAAACCCAATATTAAACTTTACTTTGATATGCATTTGATGTTTTGACGTAAACTGTTAAATAGGCAGTGCATCATTCGAATGTGCACATCAGCGTGCTCATATCTGCATTAGACTCTTTATTTGTGCAAAATGATGTTGTCAAAAGCTTTACTTTTGTTTTTAAAATCACATTTTCCTATACTGGATGTTGACTTGACAATGGTAAAACATGGAGCAGAAACGGATACGTAAAATCCATATACTTTTACAAAGCAAGACTGAGTGAAGAAGCTCTTTCCACGTTATTTTTCAACAAATAACTTGAAATGAGGTTAGATACATGTATCAATTATAAATTTAGCATTTTTGACGAAATGTAGGATGCATAAATAAATTTCCCACCTGCGCACATGCGCACACACATGTTCAAGTTCAAACAACATAGTTCTGACAATTTTTCATTTAAAACCTTTTTAAATATTTTATCAAATCATGTTTATAAAAGTATTTCTTATAATTTTAATCTTTTAAGACTAAATCAATTTATAGATACAAACCGCTGAAATGTAAAAAAATAACTTTGAATAGACCGATCAATTTATACGATGTCCGGTACTGAAAATAGTTTACCTGTCACCTGAACAGGTAGATTTCAGCTGTCCAACAACTAATTAGCTTTTATTAAATTTAGAAAGTATTGAAGTAGGGGTTGTTCTGATAGTAATTAATCATCATGTCACTTTAATGAACGGAAATGTGTGGCTGTTAAAGGCAAAAGGTTGGGTCAAAAAGATCGCGAATTATGTTAAAATGACCGTCTCTTAAGAAAGTCTCAGAACTTAAAAGTGTATGACCACCATCAAAACCACGAAATTAATATCCAGGAACATGCAAGTTTTCCCTAATCCAGGAATCCACAGTAACAATATTTTAAATTGTGTGTAAATACATGTGTCAATTAAAAGTTGTATAGTAAAGGAGAACAGTTACTATGCACCTTGAAATAAATATTTTCTGTGTTTTATGAACTTCAATGTAAAGTTTTCTTGTCATTTCATAATTTGAATATTTCTATGAAGGTACAAGGAAGGCAGTTGGTTGTCACAGGAAGAATTTTCAGTATTCAGAGTGTGAAACATAAATCGATGAAGAAAGGAAATGTTCTGAGGTTGTTTGTCAACTTCCAACCAGAGGTTATCACCTTATCAAAGGAGGTACTGTATAGTTTCATATTTCAATTTACATGCAATGTAACTTTAATTTTTTTACGAAAATGTGTTAATCTGAAGGTTGAAAAAATTGGCATTATATCTTATGGTGTTAAATATCTGACAGAGTATTATGTACTTAATAATTTTACATTATTTATGCTCAGTGTTCTCCCCAGAATGTTCAAATAGCACCATTGCTCCTATAAATTCTATAATAAAATCTTCCAACAGGACCATGGTAGAAAATGTAGCACTAAGGTACCACAGTGTTTCAAGTCTCTGGGGAAAAGAGTAAAGCAATTGTGTCATTTATTGAGAAATAAAACTTGTATGTTTAATTTTGTAACACATGTATATTTTTTTTTACAGGTGAGGAACTTGAGATGGTTGGGATTCAGGGTACCATTGGCTATTGTAAACAAAGCACATCAAGCCAATCAGCTGTATCCATTTGCAATCTCTTTGATTGAAAGTGTTAAAACCTATGAAAGAACTCTAGAAAAGGTATGTAGAGAAAATAATACACATTTTATATGCAAAAGTCTTTTGAAAATGACAGAATAGTTACAAAAATATATACATTCATCAAAAACAGAAATTTACTTCAGTTTGTGGGAAAAAAAAGATTGTAAATAATTATAGTTAAAATGTAATCTATGAAAAAAAGGAAAATCATTATTAAAATACTTGGTTTCAATAATTATATACTAATGTATTTTCTTTTTTTCAGATTGAAGACAGACCAACAATTGTTTTATTAGTAGCTGGACTTAGGAAAGAAGTACAGACTCTGATCGGAGAGGTACATGCTTTTATGAATTAAAAATTATAGAAAAGAAAAATTGAAGAATAAATTCACTGTTTGTAAAATCTTCTAATGAAAAAATATATAGAATTTCATTTCATTTACTGCAGAAATATTTTCTTGCATGCCAATTTTTGTTGCTTGAGGAAAACTTGCATTTTTTGGCTAATTCAAAGTTTGCATACAAACTTATAGAAACATGTTATTGGTTGAACATTAAATTAATGGTTCGTCTGTGCATGCAAATGCAACAAAAATTTGTATCCAGCAAATAATAATGAAGACAGTTTTACCTCATCATGCTCATAGAGGTAATTGTTCAAATGCAATGATTCATTAAAAATAGTGATTACATTTTTACTTTCAGGGTTGTGCACTTGTTTGGGAATCCTACAAACTAGATCCTTATGTACAGAGACTTGCTGATACAAACTTTAATGTGCAAGAAAAGGTCTGTTGAAAATATATGATTTTACATAATAAAATCTTCAAACTGGTCAAATTGGGGATGGCTATCACAAGAAACTTAAAGTTTAAAATTAGCTATTTAAATTTGCTGAAGTATATCACAAGTTATTACATGTATTTATCATTGCAATTTTTGAAAATGAACATGTAAGTGAGATTAATTATTACAAATTTAGGAAAAGCTGCACACAGATACATGTATATGCATCAGATATCAGAATGTGAATTCTTGTTAATACAAGACTCACCCAGTCACCTTATTCGCTATAATTTCTGAATTTACAGAATACAAATGGTCATCATAATTATGTGAAATTTTGTAATAGTTTACCACCTCTCATGAAACATTCATGTATTTCCAATTTCTAATACTGTGAAAGTACTTTTATTCGTGGGGTACCAATTTTCGTGGTTTTCGTGGTTGACTTTATCCACGAATTTAAGTGTCCAACGAAATAAAACAACCATCGTCCAAATCAAAACATTGAAAGATACTCATCAGTTGGTTTGACTATGATCTAAAGAATATATTGAAAAACGCCAAATCTGAGAAAACTTTAATAGCAGTCACAGAACTAAAACCGCCTATACCCATTTATTTTTTAATAATCCAAACTGTACAACTTTTGATTTTTTAATTCTCATAAAAAATATTTTTGATCGATGAAAGTCGGATTTCCGGTATTGATATGCTAGTATGATAAAGTGTTCATTTTATATCCTCATAGTTCTCGTACATACGGAAAATAATAATTTCATGCTGGGCTTGATTTTGATAAGAATTATTTGACAATTCAAGATACGTTTATAGCTTTTGTTTATGTTACTGTTTTCTTTAGGTGACATGTTTATGGCCTAGTTAGCACATTTGATGGTCTTCAATCTGTTGATCACTTTATCATGGGTTAATTAGTTTTATCACTACGATTTACACGGATCAATGTTTACTTTGCAATTTCCTTTAATCCAGACTACGATTTACACGGGTCAATGTTTACTTTGCAATTTCCTTCAATCCAGACTACTAAGTATTTGTTACCTTCCTTTCTAAAGGCATTAATTTTTCATTTTTTTTAGAAAACTAAAATCAACGAATTTAAAAACCCACGAACATGTAAATATTGCTCAAACCACGAAAATTGATACCCACGAATTAAAGTACTTTCACAGTATTTGTGTCAGATGATTAAAGACTTTGCCAGCTTATTTCAACCATTTTCTTTTAACAGGTTGATGATTTGGCAGAGATGGAGTCTGAGATTGAGCTTGAGGTGAAAGCTTTAACAACATGTTCCTACAGTAACATCACATTCACAGAAATCCTGAATCGTATACAGAAAGCTGTTGACAACCTCAGTCTTCATGCATACTCAAACCTACAACAATGGGTTGCCAAACTTGACGAGAGAGTAAGTATTAGTACAAAAAATCAGACTAGAAAATATATTTTGAGTTGCATTGTTTTGTATATTGGCATTTCATGAGAAAACACATTGTTTATCATAATAAAGACTTAACTTTTGACTGCAAAGGATTAGATGAATGAACTTTTATATGTTAAAAGGAAACATCAGGCAATATATCATATTTTATATATAAACTGCTTGATGTTAAAACTTCCTGTAATTTTTAGGTTGAGGAAGCTTTGGCTTTCAGATTAGAAGCTGGTTTGAAGGCATGGACAGAAGTTTTGAAAAAGAAAGCTGAAGACAAAGACGACACAGTTGACCAGTCAATGGACACTGATGCACCACAACAGGCTCATAAACCAGGTGGAGATCCACAAATCAAGGTATCATTGGAGTCTGTAATTGATAAGTATCAATGATTTCTTATCACATCAAAGATTCTGCAGCAATTGTACTTTTCAACTACCAAGTAGTTTATTTTTATACACATAAAGATAAGAAGATGTGGTATGATTGCCAATGAGACAACTCCTCACAAGAGACCAAATGACATAGAAATTTACAATTATAGGTCATTGTAGTGCCTTCAACAATGAGCAATACCCATATCGTATAGTCAGATATAAAAGGACTTTTATCAATTCATTACATTTTATTTTAACTTTTGCTAATTAAGAATATCTCTTTGTTCCCATTTCCCCTTCGAAAGCAAAATTGGCTTTGTAAAAGATAATCAGTGTCTTTGCCAAAAAATATAACCTTTATTGGCTTTAAATTTTGACCTTGGAAAGCATTAAATTTTCATATATGCAAATAAATGAATAGGTAAATGTATTTAAAGACCATTATCAACTGTCAAAATTCATGATTATGTTTTTTAATTTTCAGCCTCTGATTCATGAACTGAGGATTACAAACCAAGTGATTTATGTTAATCCTCCAATAGAAGAAGCTAGAGTGAACATCATGCAGGAACTTTTTGCCTGGGAAGCTGTCATCACCAGTTTACCAAGAATTAGACACTCCAGATACACAGTTAGTGTATTGTTTTAATGTCAATACTATATTGCTAGACTTTTAATTATGTCATTTATAAAAGATTGAAAATTAACCTTGTAGTTCAATAATTGACTAACAAGAAATATGAGATGGAACTATGTTTATAGTTTAGTAATATTGGTTAATGAAGTTGACAGTCTGAGGATATGAGAAATTGAAAAATATGAGTATGAAAATAGAAAAAATTGTAATAATCCTATTTTCTTACATTTATACAGGTTGGTTTGGAAGCTGAATCAGAATCAGAAACAACCTACAAGAAAGTATTGACAAAATTACCAACGGGACAGAGAATATTAGAGGATGCATATTCTGCCATGGAGGGAGTCATGAAGGAATTCTCTAAATATGTCAATGTAAGTATTCTTTCACTACAATAACAATTATTTCATTGGAGTCACACTTAAATATATTTTTGTTTGCCCAAACCCTATCTAAAGATTGGATAGTGGGTAGGTAAGTAGGCATTTTCTTTTTTCTTCAGAAAAGATTAATTTAAGTGTCATACATTTTTTTAAAGTCTTCATGTCTATCTGACCCAAAAAAACCTAACTTATTTCGCATCAGGACAATAGATGATAGACATAGAACTGTGTGAAGAAGTAATTTGCAGTTTTACATTTGTATGTGCATTTCAGGCCATTTGGTTCACGGAACTTTCACAGCATGTTCCTTGTATGATTATTTTTTTACTTTAGATGAAGATTATTGCTTTGTAAATCATGTGATTAAAAAAATATGAAAATATAAGATTTAGAACTTGAACACCATTCTATCTAGAGAATCTATTATGTGGTTGCTCTCCATTGCAGGTTTGGTTAAGATATCAGGCCTTGTGGGATTTGAACCCAGATGTACTTTACAGCAGATTGGGGACCAAACTTAAGACTTGGATGTCAACGCTGGAAGAAATCAAGTAAGATCAAGTAGACCAAACTATTAATAGACATAATTAAACAGAGATGTGTATAGAAGTTGGCATATTTCCCTTAAATGAAACATATTGATATAAAAAAACCTGATTTGATATATTTAAATTGTGACAGATTCTATGAAAGACATATGAATTGCTACATACAGATAAAAACATTATAGAACATTTACTCAACTGGAATTGAATAGAACTTTTATGTTAGAATGTGTCTCTTATCCTAAATTCTGGATCCTTAACTTTTTTTTAACTTTAAAAGATTTACATAAGCAAGAATTGACGTCTTTATTGTGCATTATTGATTTCAGGGCTTCGAGGAAGACCTTTGATACATCTGATACACAGAAACAACTTGGACCAATCATTGTACAGTATGGCAAGGTATTTATTGCTTTCATTATCTAGTATGATTTCAGATTTAAAGATGAAAATTTATAATAAAATTGAATGTTAATAACTTGAAAATATTTAGGTTGGGATACTTTATTTTAGATAAACAATATTAAAAGAAATTGAGTTTTAATGAATTTATTTAATGTATCACAAAATATTAAATATTTATTGAAACTATTTATTTAAAGGTACAATCTAAAGTGAGTTTGAAGTATGATTCATGGCACAAAGAAGTTCTGACTAAATTTGGTAGTTTCCTTGGAAATGAAATGACAGAATTCCACGCAACTATTTCAAAGGTATGTTAATTAAAAAAAATCACTTTTTTATTAAATCAAATCCTTCATTAAGTGATGGAAGATGTATTTGGTGATCAGTATGTATCTATTCTTTCATTTGTTTATACATACTCTTGTATCAGATATCTTAGAAATTCTTAAAGAAAAAGCTTCATTACTGTCAATAAATCCTAAAAAAAGTTTGAGCTTCAAAATGTTCCATTGTCAATTTCTGTACATGCATTGTTAAAAACTGTTTTATAAATACAGCAAATCATGGTTGGTTTGAAAAACTCCAAATACTTAAAATAGTTTACACTGCTTTCAAGAAAATGGATGTCAGATGGTTGAAGCTGTTTCCTTAACCAATAAAATCTACTGACTTTTAAATTCATTTAAAAACCCAGTGCCATTTCTTTTGTGGCTATTAAAATGGTTTGCATATATGTTTAAATTTTCTGTTTTTAGGCCAGATCTGAGTTGGAACAACAGTCTATAGATACAGCCAATACATCAGAAGCTGTTGGTCTGATTACACAAGTGCAGGCTCTCAAACGTAAAATGATCAACTGGGAGAAGAGTGTTGAGGTAGGCAAACATATCAAATAACCTCAGAAAAGTGATGCTGTTATATTAAAAATTGCTTTTTTTCAAATACTCACAGAAAAAAATTGAATGCCCGAAAAAATCATGGATTATGTATTATTATACGCCCGTCGTCTTTTAGACGGGACGTATTATGGTATACCGTTGTCCGTCCGTCCGTCTGTCCGTCCGTCCGTCCGTCCGTCTGTCCGTCCGTCCGTCCGTCCGTCCGTCCGTCCGTCGTCCACACTTCGGACAATAACTCAAAAACGCTTTCACCAATTTCCATGAAACTTAAGTGAATTGTTTATATCTATTGACGTAAGCTCCCTTTCGTTTTTTTTTAATTTCAGATTTTAAGTTTTGGATTTATGGGGCTTTATTCATAAAAAAGGGGGGATTTTCAACACTTCGGACAATAACTCAAAAAGGCTTTCACCAATGTCCATGAAACTTTGGTGAATTGTTTATATCTATTGATGTAAGCTCCCTTTCAATTTTTATAAATTTCAGATTTTAAGTTTTGGATTTATGGGGCTTTATTCATAAAAAAAGGGGGATTTTCAACACTTCGGACAATAACTCAAAAAGGCTTTCACCAATGTCCATGAAACTTTGGTGAATTGTTTATATCTATTGATGTAAGCTCTCTTTCAATTTTTATAAATTTCACATTTTAAGTTTTGGATTTATGGGGCTTTATTCATAAAAAAAAGGGGGATTTTCAACACTTCGGACAATAACTCAAAAAGGCTTTCACCAATGTCCATGAAACTTTGGTGAATTGTTTATATCTATTGATGTAAGCTCCCTTTCAATTTTTATAAATTTCAGATTTTAAGTTTTGGATTTATGGGGCTTTATTCATAAAAAAAGGGGGATTTTCAACACTTCGGCCAATAACTCAAAAAGGCTTTCACCAATGTCCATGAAACTTTGGTGAATTGTTTATATCTATTGATGTAAGCTCCCTTTCAATTTTTATAAATTTCAGATTTTAAGTTTTGGATTTATGGGGCTTTATTCATAAAAAAAAGGGTGATTTTCAACACTTCGGACAATAACTCAAAAAGGCTTTCACCAATGTCCATGAAACTTTGGTGAATTGTTTATATCTATTGATGTAAGCTCCCTTTCAATTTTTATAAATTTCAGATTTTACATTTCCGTGTTATGAATTTTTATGCTTAAAAAAGGGGGGATTTTCCAATTTTGGGACAATAACTAACACTTTCACAAAATTTTATGCAACTTTAATAAATTGTTTATATCTATTGACATAAGCTCCCTTTCCATTTTTATAAATTTTAGATTTTACGTTTTCTTAAGTAATGAATTTTTATACTTTAAAAAGGGGGATTTTATGAAACTTTGGAGAATATATTAATGTAACATCCCTTTTGATTTGTATATATATTTCTAGTTGATCATATAAATTCATTTAAAGCATAAAAGACAAGTTAAAAGAGCAACGGGCGTATCATGCGCTAAAGCGCAGCCCTTTATTATTTTTATTTACTACTTTTGAAAAACAGGAGGCCTGAGAATAAATAAAGGTCACTGGTAAATCGTTTAACATGTGGAAAGAGGAAACAGCTTTGTAATTCAAGAGTTAGGTTACTAGTTATAGTAAACTCAGTTGTAATATATTTTATTTTAAAACCATGCCATCATCTTATTTACATTTCGGATTTTGTCTACAGAATTTTAATGAAAGCCAAAGAATTTTAGAGCGTCAGAGGTTCCAGTTCCCAGCTAACTGGTTATACAGTGACAACATCGAGGGAGAATGGGGAGCTTTCTCTGATATAATGAAACGTAAAGACTCCTCCATCCAGACACAGGTCGCTAGTCTACAGATGAAAATAGTGTCTGAGGATAAGATTGTAGAGAGTAAGACTCATGATATGTTGTCAGAATGGGAGAAAGAAAAACCAATTGAGGTAAAATTGTATATAAACTTTACATATTTCTAAAAATTTAACTTGATGTATATCTGCAATGTTTTAATTGCTTCAAAAATTAACAACCTTATGAAAAACAACAAAGTGAAAACAAGTGCACATGGTTATTGCCCATTTATTTTATCCCGTGAAAAAAAATGAAAAATGTGGTAAATTACAATACTTTAATTATTTAAAAGGGAGAACTGATGCCTGATTCTGCTATGAAAGCACTGACAATATTTGAAGGAAAGTTTGGAAGACTGAAAGAGGAGAGAGATAATGTATCTAAAGCTAAAGAAGCTCTAGAATTGTCTGAACCTGGTAAATATATCTATTATGGCGTGGCAAGACTTATGTGGCAGAGATTATAGAGTTTGATATGTTCACTTGTTTGCTTTCCCCTTGCCCAATAAGATCAAAGAGGATGCATCTGTATACCTTTCTTTTTGCCATTTACTTGTTTATTAATCAGTCATAAGCTTTGGTTAAGTTTTTTTTAAAGTTCTAGATCTAAGAATCTACAAGCATAGAGATGAGTCGAGGAGTTGTCAATTTTCTCTTGATGAATAATATTAAAAGAAGAAAGAACTCCCTTAAATCAGCTTTAATACCTTGATTTTATCTGGTATTTTACATTACTGAACAAATCACTGCAGAGAAATAAGATTTGAATTAAGTTTTTAAGTAGAAAATGTTCATGATAGGTTACTGTGGATTCAGTAATTTTCGTGGGTATCAATTTTCATGGATTGAGAAAAATTTACATATTTCGTGGATATTAAATTTCATGTTTTTGTCAATCACTACATACAAAGTGTATAGAAAATTTGTAATTACGTTAAATATTAGAATTTGTGGTTTGCCTGTTCCGAGGAAACTCGCGAAAATTGGTATCCAACGAATAATAATGAATCCACAGTATGATATAAATAACTAAATCGTACATTGACTATCAATCATAGGCCAGTTGAGTCCAAGTGAAGAAAAGATGCAGGTGGCTCTAGAGGAATTACAGGACCTTAAGGGTGTCTGGATGGAACTACAAAAGATATGGGAACAGATTGAAGAACTTAAAGACAAACCTTGGTTATCTGTTCAACCTAGAAAGGTACAAAATAATTTAATCAATTATTTTTTTTTTGCTCCTTTTTGTCAGAAAATCAGAAAAACTTATATTATAATAATTTTGATCTTACATTTGCAAAGGACAAGGTACGATAAGCATCAGAGAACGGCCCCCTAATTTCGTTCAAATTAAAAGTGACCTGCCATTAATTATAACACATTATTTTTAAAGTTTAAAACCTATATTTTTGTAAACATCAATAGATTTTTCAACTTCCGCTGATATTATTCATGCTCTGTTGCTGTAAAGACCTCAAGATTCGCGAAAAGGCCAGAAAAATGGCAGTTTCTAAACCTTTTTCTGTATTTTAAACTATGAGCGTACCTACGACCCACGATCATATTTATACCAGACATTCCTTGAACATAAATGTTGATGCAGTACAAATATTTTAGTGGGTCGTAAGTACGCTCATAGTTAAAAATTCAAAAAAGTGACAAAAATCGTCGGTAGTTTTCATTGAATCATCGAAATTTTTAACCGAATTGCGGACCGGAGATGATTTCCGGTATTTACTGGATCCGACGGAAATGTATTCATGGTACGCTATAATAATGGCTAGTTTCTTCAGGACGAAAAATAAACATATTTGAGACAGGAAAACAGGATATTCCTGTATAATTCATTATTCTTGAATTTAAAGTGACATTTTAGCAGACCGTCGAAATTTGACCCAAATTAGACCTAACTGTGACAAACTTCAGAGAAATTCTGGGAACGTAATTGTGAATGAATATAATAACTGGTTCATACTCAAACAGTGCATATACTTATTTTGTTTCATAATTGACGAAATCGTCGCCCTGGAATGTTTTAATCTCCAATGACACTTTTGTGAAAAGTGCTTTCTTTCACGTCCGCATTTCTACCAAGTATGGCATGCCAAGTTAACATTTTAGACAATCATTTAATATAAATACAGATGGCGATGGCGAAATAACTACAGAACTGTGAATAATAACATACATTGTAATTCATATGACATAAGAAGACACCATGTGACAATTTTAATTAGTTAATTGTGTAAGTATAACAATAATCAAGATTAAACAAAACTATCCAACACTTTTATGATCTAAATTATGTATCTTGAGTTATGTTTTGGTCATGGTGTTGAATTTATTGGACTTATTATTTGTAATTGTCACCCGCCTTCCCGTTGTTCTATCTTGATGACAACGGGTGCTACTTCGTATTTCTTGTTTGCAAATCATTCTCTACATATCTTTTCATTAAAATTTGCATGCATAAAGTATTTGTCACTGGACGGTCAGGAAACAACATTCAATCAATCATATGTCTTCTTAAATAACAGCACTACATGTAGAATAAATTTAAACATATATTATTCAAAAGAATAAAAATAAGTATTGAATATGAAAGGAATAAAATGCATCATAATTAAAGACATCTTGATTGTAAGACGTGTGTTTCGCATACAAAAGACTCATCAGTGACGGTCGAATAAAAAAATGTCAAAAGACCATAAAAGGCTCAAATATTCCGGGTTTTTTTTTTGCGATATACAGCTAATAAAGGTTATTTATTCCTGAATATATTATCCGTAGTTTTTGCAAACAATATAAAGTTTTGTAAACAGTTAATTCATATAATTGACTATTTTAATAATAATTCATGTTTACACAAAGTGCTAACTTTTGGACATCGTGTTGCTGCATGGGTTGTTTGTTTCATTTATTTTTATTGTGCTATCTAAACATGCTAAAAAGGTTACAGTCCGCAGGAAGACATATTACCCTAACTTGACACTCCGATCCAACTAGTCTTTGTTCTTACCCCTTAATGCCAATTGATTAACGGAAATCAGCAAATACCAATTTTTGAGTCTTAGGTTTGACCAGGCCGGTGTCAGAACCCACGATATCAGGCGTTTTAATTCATTTATTATATTTATTTAATTGTACAATGAATTAATAAAAGGGTGCATACTGTAAGAATCCATCTTATATGAATCCACGCTTAAACATACACATCCACCCAAAAGAAATAACTTTTGCAACATATATAGAAATAAGAAGATGTGGTATGAGTGCCAATGATACTACTCTCCTTGCAGGACACAACATGTAAAAAGTAAACAATTATAGGTCAAAGTACGACCTTTAACACAGAGCTTTGGCTTACACCGACCAGCAAGCTATCAAGGACACACAAGTGACTAATGTAGAAATTCAAACAGGAAAACCAACGGTTTAATCTTTATATAAAAAAAAACTAGAAACGAGGAACACGTATGAACCACAACAACCACCGAACAGGTTCCTTACTTGTTGCAAACAAACACAGCATGTGAAAACGTTTAAACAGGCGACAACTTTCACCCTAACCCGAAATTATATACTTTTATTAGTAACTTGCATGTCCAATTATAACTGTAGTTCATTTTGATAAACAAATTACAAAAACACAAAAACAAAACGAAACAATACAAAATGCAACTTAATCACATACATGCATTTTACATGATATTTCACAAATCATTTGACACTGACAGAAAAGTGAAAACATTTTTCGTCATTGCCAGTACCCACATCATAATTACAGATAACAAAAATGTTCCATAGATATAGGAAGATGTGGTGTGAGTGCCAATGATACAACTCTCCATCCAAATAACAATTTATAAAAGTAAACCATAATAGGTCAATGTACGGCCTTTAACACGGGGCCTTGGCTCACACCGAACAACAAGCTATAAAGGGCCCCAAAATTACTACTGTAAAACCATTCAAACCATAGTCCATTTCATCGTGAAAGAAAACATCAGTTTATTCTGTTCTCAGTTTTCACTTGTCTTTGTCAATTTTCCCTGGCTTCCAAGATGAAATGAATGGATACATTATGTTAAACATAACCATTCTTTTTCTTTTTTGGAATTTTATTCTCATACACACTTGTCCGGGTCTACACTTATTTAGTTTTTATACATTGACTTATGATATTTGGCATGCAGTGTATAGCCATGAAAAAAGATTTCAAAAACAGTTTAATATCATTAGGGACATTTACCGTTGTTTCTAAAGGGTTTAAAATTAATTGCCCTTTTAACCCTTTCAGGGTTAAATGTTTTGTTAAACCCCTTAAAAACCATATATTTATATATTCTTACAGGCAAAATGCCATTTTTTTTACTGCACAATAGGATTAATTTTTTGGGGTAAATTAATGCCTGGGTTAATCACTTCAAAAAGGGATTTCCCCCCCCTTTTTGCCTTGAAAAAGTCTTTTTCAAATTCACTATGGGGTTTTGTCCCCCATGCGAGGACACATTCCCTTTCCCAAACCCCCTACACCCAATTTTAATTCTTTAATTGCCTGGATTGACATTTTTTTCCCAACCCCCAATGTTTTCGGAAATGTGGTACAAGTCACGCTCTTTGATTCCTTTAAACTTTTTAAGTATTTTTGAAAGCTGTTTCAAACTCATCCAAATTTTTAAAATCCTATAAAACTTTTTTCATGAAAAAACTTTCACTTTGAAAGTCAAACAAAGGTGTTGTAGGGTCTACAATTTAAAAAAAAATTTTTTGCTGTTGCAAAGCAAAAAGTGGGATTTCTTACTCGAAAAAGGGAATTCGTCCAAAAAATAATGATAAATCTGGGATTTTTAATTTTTTAAGTAAAACCGAAATTAGAGAGTATTTTCCAAAAAAATAACAAATTTTTCTTATTTTCAAAAAATATAAAAAACCCTATTATTGCAGGGGTTGGGATACCCCTTTGTTTTTGAAAATTTTAGTTGTTGATCAGCGTGTAGTGACCTACAATTGAACTAAGTGTTCTTTTTCCTAATTTAAACATTTCACAAACAGAAAAATCTGCATTGCATTAAATTTTAAATTTTGGGTTTCAATATAATGGGTAATTTATTTGTTGTTGGCTTTATTTCAAAAATGTTTTGCTGTTGCAAAGGGAACAATTGTGTTGCCCATGCTCAATTTCGAAATTTTTTTAAAGAAAAAAAAAGATTTTATATGAAAAAAATTGGAATGGGAAAATCCAAATGGAAAAAAAAAAATCTTCCAAAAAAAACTGTTAATTCTACTTAAAGTGGGGAAGCACCAAATTTTTTTTAAACCCTTGCTAGGCAACATTTCTTTTTGCCAAGGTTGTTTTTTTAAAATATAATAAAAAAATTCAAAGGGTATTTTCATTTTTGACTTTAAGGGTTTTTCTTGGGCAAACAAAATTAATTTTCAAAAAATTTCAATTTTTTATTTATGAAGCAATTATTTGGTTTTTAATTTTCATTCTTAATAAAAACCGTTGCCCAGGCAACCTTTTCCCTTTTACCGGGGAAAAATAAAAACAATTTTTTTTTCAAGTTTCCTACACAAAAACCCTTTAATTTTATATCAAAATAAACTTTTTTGGGAGGGGGCCAAAAATAGCCCCCTTTTCAACCTTGTCCTTTGAAATAATTTTAAAATTTAAAATTCTCTTATTTTTTATGCCCGAATGAGTTATTCTGTATGTTGACAAGACAAGACGAGCAATATTTTATTTTTGGGCTCACCTTTTTATAAAACATTTTTCATAATTTTTTCAAATTTTTTAAAATAAAACAAGAAACCCCTCTAAAAAGAATTTTTGGGGAGACTATAAATATTAAAATATTGAGTAATTTTATTATAAACTTTAGATAATGAAAGGGAAAGAAGGGAAATAAGATTTCACTACATAGAAATATTCTTGACAAGTCAGCAGGTAAAGGGTTAAAGTCATTTTTTTTTAATTTTTTAAATTTTTTTCAGAAAAAAAACATGAAAAGGGTTGGGTATAAACAAAAATAAAAAAATTTTTTTGATTTTTTTTTTATAGATTCCCTCAGTTTTCTTGATGGCCTTTTTAACCAGTTTTTAAGGAATTACCAGCCAATTTAAAAAGGACAAGGTACGATAAGCATCAGAGAACGGCCCCCTAATTTCGTTCAAATTAAAAGTGACCTGCCATTAATTATAACACATTATTTTTAAAGTTTAAAACCTATATTTTTGTAAACATCAATAGATTTTTCAACTTCCGCTGATATTATTCATGCTCTGTTGCTGTAAAGACCTCAAGATTCGCGAAAAGGCCAGAAAAATGGCAGTTTCTAAACCTTTTTCTGTATTTTAAACTATGAGCGTACCTACGACCCACGATCATATTTATACCAGACATTCCTTGAACATAAATGTTGATGCAGTACAAATATTTTAGTGGGTCGTAAGTACGCTCATAGTTAAAAATTCAAAAAAGTGACAAAAATCGTCGGTAGTTTTCATTGAATCATCGAAATTTTTAACCGAATTGCGGACCGGAGATGATTTCCGGTATTTACTGGATCCGACGGAAATGTATTCATGGTACGCTATAATAATGGCTAGTTTCTTCAGGACGAAAAATAAACATATTTGAGACAGGAAAACAGGATATTCCTGTATAATTCATTATTCTTGAATTTAAAGTGACATTTTAGCAGACCGTCGAAATTTGACCCAAATTAGACCTAACTGTGACAAACTTCAGAGAAATTCTGGGAACGTAATTGTGAATGAATATAATAACTGGTTCATACTCAAACAGTGCATATACTTATTTTGTTTCATAATTGACGAAATCGTCGCCCTGGAATGTTTTAATCTCCAATGACACTTTTGTGAAAAGTGCTTTCTTTCACGTCCGCATTTCTACCAAGTATGGCATGCCAAGTTAACATTTTAGACAATCATTTAATATAAATACAGATGGCGATGGCGAAATAACTACAGAACTGTGAATAATAACATACATTGTAATTCATATGACATAAGAAGACACCATGTGACAATTTTAATTAGTTAATTGTGTAAGTATAACAATAATCAAGATTAAACAAAACTATCCAACACTTTTATGATCTAAATTATGTATCTTGAGTTATGTTTTGGTCATGGTGTTGAATTTATTGGACTTATTATTTGTAATTGTCACCCGCCTTCCCGTTGTTCTATCTTGATGACAACGGGTGCTACTTCGTATTTCTTGTTTGCAAATCATTCTCTACATATCTTTTCATTAAAATTTGCATGCATAAAGTATTTGTCACTGGACGGTCAGGAAACAACATTCAATCAATCATATGTCTTCTTAAATAACAGCACTACATGTAGAATAAATTTAAACATATATTATTCAAAAGAATAAAAATAAGTATTG
Source organism: Mytilus edulis (assembly GCA_019925275.1). NCBI lineage: Eukaryota > Metazoa > Mollusca > Bivalvia > Mytilida > Mytilidae > Mytilus > Mytilus edulis. The sequence continues at coordinate 38,813,761 of CM034350.1, forward strand.
AATATGAAAGGAATAAAATGCATCATAATTAAAGACATCTTGATTGTAAGACGTGTGTTTCGCATACAAAAGACTCATCAGTGACGGTCGAATAAAAAAATGTCAAAAGACCATAAAAGGCTCAATATTCCGGGTTTTTTTTTTTGCGATATACAGCTAATAAAGGTTATTTATTCCTGAATATATTATCCGTAGTTTTTGCAAACAATATAAAGTTTTGTAAACAGTTAATTCATATAATTGACTATTTTAATAATAATTCATGTTTACACAAAGTGCTAACTTTTGGACATCGTGTTGCTGCATGGGTTGTTTGTTTCATTTATTTTTATTGTGCTATCTAAACATGCTAAAAAGGTTACAGTCCGCAGGAAGACATATTACCCTAACTTGACACTCCGATCCAACTAGTCTTTGTTCTTACCCCTTAATGCCAATTGATTAACGGAAATCAGCAAATACCAATTTTTGAGTCTTAGGTTTGACCAGGCCGGTGTCAGAACCCACGATATCAGGCGTTTTAATTCATTTATTATATTTATTTAATTGTACAATGAATTAATAAAAGGGTGCATACTGTAAGAATCCATCTTATATGAATCCACGCTTAAACATACACATCCACCCAAAAGAAATAACTTTTGCAACATATATAGAAATAAGAAGATGTGGTATGAGTGCCAATGATACTACTCTCCTTGCAGGACACAACATGTAAAAAGTAAACAATTATAGGTCAAAGTACGACCTTTAACACAGAGCTTTGGCTTACACCGACCAGCAAGCTATCAAGGACACACAAGTGACTAATGTAGAAATTCAAACAGGAAAACCAACGGTTTAATCTTTATATAAAAAAAAACTAGAAACGAGGAACACGTATGAACCACAACAACCACCGAACAGGTTCCTTACTTGTTGCAAACAAACACAGCATGTGAAAACGTTTAAACAGGCGACAACTTTCACCCTAACCCGAAATTATATACTTTTATTAGTAACTTGCATGTCCAATTATAACTGTAGTTCATTTTGATAAACAAATTACAAAAACACAAAAACAAAACGAAACAATACAAAATGCAACTTAATCACATACATGCATTTTACATGATATTTCACAAATCATTTGACACTGACAGAAAAGTGAAAACATTTTTCGTCATTGCCAGTACCCACATCATAATTACAGATAACAAAAATGTTCCATAGATATAGGAAGATGTGGTGTGAGTGCCAATGATACAACTCTCCATCCAAATAACAATTTATAAAAGTAAACCATAATAGGTCAATGTACGGCCTTTAACACGGGGCCTTGGCTCACACCGAACAACAAGCTATAAAGGGCCCCAAAATTACTACTGTAAAACCATTCAAACCATAGTCCATTTCATCGTGAAAGAAACATCAGTTTATTCTGTTCTCAGTTTTCACTTGTCTTTGTCAATTTTCCCTGGCTTCCAAGATGAAATGAATGGATACATTATGTTAAACATAACCATTCTTTTTCTTTTTTGGAATTTTATTCTCATACACACTTGTCCGGGTCTACACTTATTTAGTTTTTATACATTGACTTATGATATTTGGCATGCAGTGTATAGCCATGACTCAGATATCATAACAGTCTAATATCATTATGACATTTACCGTTGATCTCAAGGTACAATTAATTGACCTTTAACTTTCATGGTTAAATGATTGTTCAACCCTTAAACCATATATATATATATTCTTACAGGCTATGCCATTTTTTTTACTGCACAATAGGATTAATTTTTTAGGTCAATTAATGCCTCGTTAATCACTTCAAAAATGATTTACCCCCCCTTTTGCCTTGATAAGTCGTTTCTAATTCACTATAGGTTTTGTACCCATGCAGAGGACACATTCCCATTCCAACCCCTACATCATATTAATTCGTAATTGCCTGGATTAGACATTTTATTCCACACAATGTATGTCTGTATGTGGTACAAGTCACGTCTCTTTGATTCCATTAACTGTTAAGTATCTTTGAAAGCTGTTCAAACTCATCTCAAATTATTAAATCCTATATATTCTTGTTTTCATGAAAAAACTTTCACATTGAAAGTCAAACAAAGGTGTTGTAGTGGTCTACAATTTAAAAAAAAATGTTTGCTGTTGCTAAGCAAGATGTGGGATTCTATACTCGATATAGAATTCGTCCAAAAAATAATGATAATCTAGATGTTTATATTATAGTGTAACACCGTATTAGAGAGTATATTCCTAAAAAATAACTAAGTTCATACTTCAAAAAATATAAAGAACCTATTATTGCATGGTTGATATGCACTTGTTATGTATCTTAGTTGTTGATCAGCGTGTAGTGACCTACAATTGAACTAAGTGTTCATTTCTAACTAAACATGTTCACAAACAGACAATCTGCATTGCATTCAATTTAATTTGTTCAATATAATGACTAATTGATTTGTAGTTGGCTTTATTTCAAACATGTTTTGCTGTTGCTAAGCAACACTTGTGTTGCTATGCTCAATACGAAATTTGTAAAGAATAAAAAAAGATGTATATGAAAAAATATTGGAATGAAACTCCAAATGGAAAGAAAAATCTTCAAACAACTGCTTAATTCATACTTAAGAGTGGCAAGCACCAATTTTTTAACCGTTGCTAGGCAACATTTCTGTTGCCAAGGTTGTTTTAAACATATAATAAACAAATTCAAAGGGTATTTTCATTTGTGACTTCAAGTTCTTCTTGGACAAACAATATTATTTGCAAATATTTCAATTTTTACTGATGAAGCAATTATTAGGTTATAATTTTCATTCTTAATAAAAACCGTTGCTAGGCAACCTTCCTTTCACCGGAACACAATAAAATCATTATTTTTTCAAGTGTCTACACTAAGACCATCATTGATATCAATATAAACTTATTTGGAGAGGGGGCCAAAAATAGCCCTTATCATACCTTGTCCTTTGAAATATATAAATTGAAAATTCTCTTATTTTATATGCAGAATGAGTATATTCTGTATGTAGACAAGACAAGACGAGACAATATTTTATTTGAGTCTCACCTCTTATAAAACATTTACATAATATTACAATTTCCAATATAAAACAAGAGCCACTCTAAAAAGATTTATGAGAGACTATATATATTAAACATATTGAGTAATTTTATTATAATCTTTAGATACTGAAGGAATGAGGCAATATAAGATTTCACTACATAGAGAATATTCTTGACAAGTCAGCAGGTAAAGTTAATGTCAGTTTGTTATTTATTTATTTATTTCAGAAAACAACATGAATAAGGATTGGATATAAACAATAAATAAAAATTCTTTGATTTTATTTTATAGATTCGTCAGTCTCTTGATGGCCTTGTTAACCAGTTGAAGGAATTACCAGCCAGATTAAGAACTTATGATTCCTATGACTATGTCAAGAGGAAAGTACAGGGATATGCTAAGGTATGTCATACATGTAATTATAGTGGAATAAAGTTCATAGATTTTGTTTTTGTTTGAAATTAGACCAGAAATTGATCATTGTGAACTTCCTATTTGTTTAACAAAATGATTTTTTCTCAGTTCAAGAGAAGTCAACAATCTTGCTTATTTGTTAAATTTTATTTTAATGAAATAGTATCATAGTTATAAAAGTAATTTTTATTTCAAATAATTTAAAGAATGATCAGAAATTACACAATCTTTTAAGTATATAAACAGATAACAATACACATAGAAATTCCACAGAATTAGTCTGCATTTATGATGAGTATTTAAAAGATATATGTTTTAATTTTAAATATTATACAGTTCCTATACAACAAAAAGATATTTTATGAGCATGGCAGCATTTAGAATTGATCTTTGATTTTTTTAGGTTAACATGATGGTTGTGGAATTGAAATCTGAGGCTCTGAAGGAGAGACATTGGAAACAGTTGACAAGAAAACTAGGTGTTAGATGGGTGTTATCTGATCTTACCCTAGGGCATGTATGGGATGCTGACCTCCTTAAAAATGAGATGCTTGTCAAAGATGTCATTCTGATAGCACAGGGAGAAATGGCTTTGGAAGAATTCTTGAAACAGGTATGTTTTTGAAAATTTATGTTTTCAAGAAGTAATTGATTTGAGTTATTTTAAGTTTATTAGTTTGGAATATTGAATTTCTTACATTTCCGAATACATTGGAATGAAATTGCTTGAAAGGTGTATATTGTGAATTTCTCATTCTGGTTAAATAAAGAAAAAAAACCATCATGTATAGATATAGGAAGATGTGGTATGAGTGTCAATGAGACAACTCTCTATCCAATTCACCATTTGTAAAAGTAAACCTTTATAGGTCAATGTACAGTCTTCTTTTTATAAATCTTTTTCACGGTAGTTTATTGGTGTCATTTTATACATGTATACAGATTAAAACATGTATTACTGTATTGCCTTTGATAGGTTGCTGAAGTGTGGAGAAGCTATGAGTTAGAATTGATTAACTACCAGAACAAATGTAAGCTGATCAGGGGATGGGATGATCTGTTCACCAAAGTCAAAGAACACATTAACAGTGTGACAGCCATGAAACTGTCTCCATACTACAAGGTAGGAACTTATTATAGTTTTAAGATATATGTAGAAAAATGAAAATAAATAGTTATTATTATACCCCCGCTTTAAAAAAGGGGGGTATACTGTTTTACCTCTGTCTGTCAGTCCGTCCGTCCATCAGTCCGTCAGTCAGTCCGTCCCATGAAACTTTCATCACATTTTTCTCAGAAACTACACATCCACCCTTTCTGTAATTTGGTATCAACATTTATATATGTCAGCCACACCGTGTGATGCGTTTTCAGATTCATCACTTGACAACTTCCTGTTTACCGAACACTTGTCTGATTTTACACATGATAGCCAAGTTGAAAATTTTCGTCACATTTTTCTCAGGAACTACAATACAAGGATTTCTGAAATTTGGTTTCAGGATTTATATAAGTCAGCTATACCGTGTGATGCATTTTCAGATTCATCACTCGACAACTTCCTGTTTACCGAACACTTGTATGATTTTACACATGATAGCCAAGTTGAAAATTTTTGTCACATTTTTCTCAGGAACTACAATACAAGGATTTCTGAAATTTGGTTTCAGGATTTATATAAGTCAGCTATACCGTGTGATGCTTTTTCAGATTCATCACTCGACAACTTCCTGTTTACCGAACACTTGCATATTTTTACACTATTAATATTATCCACTTGTGGCGGGGGTATCATCAGTGAGCAGTAGCTCGCAGTTTCACTTGTTTATAAATGCATGAAAATTTCATTGTTTATATCAGCAGGAATATAATATTGAATTGTAATCTAAATTATTTCAGCAATTTGAGGATGATGCAGTAGCTTGGGAAGATAAATTGAACCGTATCAATGCCTTGTTTGATGTGTGGATAGATGTACAAAGAAGATGGGTGTACCTAGAAGGCATATTTACAGGCAGTGCTGATATCAAACATCTACTACCAGTGGAAACTTCAAGATTTCAGGGGTAGGGTATTCATTACTGAAAATATCCCATGTTTAATGATTGAGCACCATATTTTAAATAAAGAAAATGATTTTGAAACTGTACACCTGTCTTAAATAACAGCTTAAGTGAAAGAGTGAAGTTGTAAAAGAAGACACTCTTTAACCTGGAAAAATAAGAGAAATGATATATTTGATATTATTAAATCAGCTAATTTACCAGTCATTAAAATTGTACAAATGAAACTATATTTTATATACTATACTGTTTTTAATTTGAACATTTTCTCTTATTGTAAGCAATATATGAAGTACAATGTCAGGAAATACAGAAGTAATGCTTTTATGATAATTAACAAAAGAAAAGATTGGGAACAGTTTGGCTTTTTTTTTTATTTCTTCAGGTTGACCATTTTTTTCAGTAACATATTTATATTGGATAAATTTATTTCTGCTTTGTTTCTGTCTAGAAAAAAAATTCGATATTTTTCTCATTCAGTAGAACATTATTTCATTGTGATTTTCTTTAATTTTAGTGTGAGTACCGAGTTTTTAGCATTAATGAAGAAGGTGACCAAGTCCCCATTAGTTATGGATGTAGTTAACATTAACAATGTACAGAAACAATTGGAGAGATTAGCTGATCTATTGGGCAAGATACAGAAAGCTTTAGGAGAGTATCTAGAGAGAGAAAGATCATCATTCCCAAGGTTGGTTAATATACAAAAGTTATAAACTGTTTCAAATTACAGTTAAAATAATAAAGCATGCAAACCAAGAATTTAAATGCCTTGCTTGCCAACTTTGTTTGGTTGTTTGCTCAGACATTGTAATTAAGATTGACACCTAAATTAAATAGGTAGGTGGAGTATAACAGTCTGTTTACTATACACAAAGGTTTGATTGGTCAATGAATATTAAAATTGTTTTCAATATAATATCCATTGTCCAACTAATTCTTTTTTATGTAGTAAACAAACTGTTACTCCACCTCTCCATTGAATTTAGGAGTCAATCTGAATTACAATGCCTGAGCAAACAACCAAACAAAGTTTGCAAGCAAGGCATTTAAACTTTTGGTTTGCATGCTTTATTATTTTAACTGTAATGTATTGAAGACCCATTGGTGGCCTTTGGCTGTTTTCTGCTCTTTAGTCAGGTTGTCTCCCTTCGACACATTCCTTATTTCAATTCTCATTTTTTAATGTCAAAACACTGAAAGTTTATATAATAGGTAGTTTACTTAAATATTGTCTCATGAAAACCTTTTTAAGGCAGGCTTAACAACTTTATTTAGACTCCTTTGGTATGTGAAATTTATAATTGTATGTGTCTTTTTGTTTCCTTCTTTAGCAATACAATCTATGGTAAATATGAATATTGTAGATTAGATAATTAATTATACCCCCGCTTTAAAATACCCCCGCTTTAAAAAAGGGGGGGTATACTGTTTTACCTCTGTCTGTCAGTCCGTCCGTCAGTCCGTCCGTCCATCAGTCCGTCAGTCCGTCCCACGAAACTTCGTCACATTTTTCTCAGGAACTACACATCCACCCTTTCTGTAATTTGGTATCAACATTAATATATGTCAGCCATACCGTGTGATGCATTTTCAGATTCATCACTTGACAACTTCCTGTTTACCGAACACTTGTATGATTTTACACATGATAGCCAAGTTGAAAATTTTCGTCACATTTTTCTCAGGAACTACAATACAAGGATTTCTGTAATTTGGTTTCAGGATTTATATAAGTCAGCTATACCGTGTGATGCGTTTTCAGATTCATCACTCGACAACTTCCTGTTTACCGAACACTTGTATGATTTTACACATGATAGCCAAGTTGAAAATTTTCGTCACATTTTTCTCAGGAACTACAATACAAGGATTTCTGAAATTCGGTTTCAGGATTAATATAAGTCAGCTATACCGTGTGATACGTTTTCAGATTCATCACTCAACAACTTCCTGTTTACCGAACACTTGTATGATTTTACACATGATAGCCAAGTTGAAAATTTTTGTCACATTTTTCTCAGGAACTACAATACAAGGATTTCTGAAATTTGGTTTCAGGATTTATATAAGTCAGCTATACCGTGTGATGCGTTTTCAGATTCATCACTCGACAACTTCCTGTTTACCGAACACTTGCATATTTTTACACTATTAATATTATCCACTTGCGGCGGGGGTATCATCAGTGAGCAGTAGCTCGCAGTTTCACTTGTTATATTTATCTGTTTATTTTTTCAGATTTTACTTTGTTGGGGATGAAGATTTGTTAGAGATTATTGGTAACAGTAAGAACGTAGGCAGACTACAGAAACATTTCAAAAAGATGTTTGCTGGAGTATCTTCCATAGCTCTAAATGATGATGAATCACAGGTCACTGGTCTTGTGTCCAAAGAGGGAGAAGAGGTAGGTGAAACCCATATTACAGTGAAACCTGTCCAAACCAAACACCCGCAGGACTTTGCGTTTTGTTCGGTTTTCACAGGTGTTCGGATTGTAGAGGTAAAAGGAAGTAAATACCAAAATAATGTTGACATTAACTGACAAGGGACAATAGGTGACACAACAGACGCCAATTTATTTTCATGTTGATTTAGATGTTAATGTAAAAATATAAGTAGATGAAGATAGAAGTGACACTTTTTTATAACTCAAAAATTTAACCCCACTCCGTCAACGACGCTCCTCGTTCTAAAAATGTATAAATTATTCAGTGATTTCCGACGTGGAGCGATTGTACTGTTTGTAATTATTTTTTCATCCGTTAATTCAAGCTTCTGTGAAATTTTCAGACCAATCAGGCCACCCGTTGTTGGGTTGCAAAATCTGAATTTGTAATTTTTTGCTGTTTGTTATTATCTTCAATATTATTATCGATAGAGATAAACTGTAAACAGCAATAATGTACAGCAATGTAAGACCTACAAATAAGTCAACATGACCAAAATGGTCAATTGACCCATTAAGGAGTTATTGCTCTTTATAGTCAATTTTTAACAATTTTCATAAATTTTGTAATTTTTGTAAATTTTAACAAAATATTTTCCTCTGAAACTACTGAGCCAAGTTCATTATATATAGAGATAATTGTAAGCAGCAAGAATTTTCAGTAAAGTAAGATCTACAAACACATCATCATCATCACCAAAACATAATTTTGTCATGAATCCATCTGTGTCATTTGCTTATGGTGACTTGAGTAACACCGGTATCACTCAGATTACAATTCTACCTTGACAGGTAAGTTTGTATTTAGCCTATAAAATACTTATTTAGCCTTGAAAAGTGAAAGGTCAGTTTATCCCATTCATACAATAGAAGTTGATAAAATTTGGCTTCATGCCATTTACCTTGTCCAAAATTAAGGTCACTTTATTGTTATTGTGATATTGTTAAAGTGCAAAAGAACCCTATATTCTGACCAATACTTAAAACTTTGTGCATCTTGATTTAATCGTTAAAAATCTGTTAATGTTGAATTTTTGGGGTTATTTCGGCCTTTTAATTGCATATTTCTTTAATACTCAAGTCACCATAATATGCACATATACCAAGGTGAGTGACACAGGCTCTTTAGAGCCTCTAGTTAGATTAAAATTCTTCTACATGTTTATGATACCATAATGACATCACAGCTGAAGTGTCCAGATTATATCACCCCATTCATTTATCAGTAGAACTACATTATTTTGGTAGGACTGAGGAATGCTAATTTTTTTTAAATTTTAAAATGACCCACCTCCTTTGTGATAACAGTGCAATAGTTGTTTATTTAAATTTCTACCTTATTTTCCAGGTCCATTTTGTGACAACTGTTTCTATAGCACAACATCCAAAGATCAATGATTGGCTGACCTTAGTAGAGAAAGAAATGAGAGTAACATTAGCTAAATTATTAGCCAAGTCTGTACAGGAGGTGACAGCCTTTAAGTCTGGCAAGATTGATCCTGAGCAGTACATGCAATGGATTGATGGGTATCAGGTAGGAATCATTTATAGAATTATGAATAACACATAATAAAATGACCTTGTTTTTAGACACTGATGAAAAAACATTGTGTTCACTTAGGATCATATTTAAACAAAGACGACACCTGTTCATATCTGTTCTGTCACATGCATGCAAGACATATTTGTTTATGGTTATATATGTTTATTTTCTCTTTAACACTTTGTTAATAGAAGAAGCTTATTAAGCTGGCTGGATTGTAATACAGTTGGAAGGAAACTTCATATTGGACTCTCACATTTACATGTAATGAAATTTTAAAAAATGCATCTAACTATAAACTTATGATAAGTGAATATTAGCTGTAAATCATTGTGTTTTAGTCTTCTTACTGTAAATATTTTCTTTCAAGGCTCAGTTAGTAGTATTAGCCTCCCAGATTTGCTGGTCAGAGAATGTAGAAACAACACTACAGGCAATCTCTACATCTAACAAACCTGATGATCTAACACCACTCCAGGGCGTCCTGACAACAGTAGACTCCACACTCAATGTCCTGGCTGATTCTGTATTACATGAACAACCACCTGTTAGGAGAAAGAAACTAGAACATTTGGTATGAACTGATATGTCAATAGAAAATGTGATAAAATTCAATATTAAAACTGTTTAAAGTAGTTGAAAGATGTGATATATATAGTCAGTCATGGTAGAGCAGAAATATATAGAGATTAATACATGGTCTTTTCCATATTGGCCCGGGTATCATCCCGAGACCCCCATATCAGCCTGAGACGTAGTCGAGGTGCTGATATTGGTCAATATAGAAATTGATGTTGGCTGATATAGAAATTATGGCTTGTGTTCTTCCGCTCATTACACATATGTAAAAGCTATCATATCAATATGATAAATATATATATACTTATGATTTGAATACATTACACAGTTAAATATTCATTTGATGGGTCAAAATGATAATGAATTCCAGTACAAGGAGAATTAGTGCTTTGAATATTTTTTGTCCATTTTGTTTCATGTTTAAATTTCATTCCATTAAAGGACTTCTTATTATTGTAAAGCATATAATAACTGCTGACAATTTATTTTTATTAATCTTAATTTTTCATACTTTTAGATCACAGAGTTGGTCCATCAGAGAGATGTTACAAGGATGTTAGTTTCACATAATGTTAATAGTCCTAAGAACTTTGATTGGTTATGTCAAATGAGATTTTACTTTGATCCTAAGAACACTGATGTTTTACAACAACTCTCTATACATATGGCTAACACCAAGTTCAACTATGGATTTGAATACCTTGGAGTACAGGAGAAACTTGTCCAAACACCATTAACTGACAGATGTTATCTCACTATGACCCAGGCATTAGAGGCTAGACTTGGAGGATCACCATTTGGTAAATATCGTGATTTATGTCAATTTTAGTACATTTATTAACACTTAAGAACTAGAAGTTTTTGGTTTTCAGTATGTAAGTGTAATATAAATGTGTGGTTGAAAAAAAAAAGAGATGGGAATCAATTCTCCCTGGTTTGGCAATATAGTTGTAAAATTCAGCCACTGTAAATTCAGAAATTTATAAATTTAGACACAAAATAATAAGCCTAAGAGGATATTAAAAATCACAGACTGCCAGTTTTTATCATGATTATGTATGGTATGTTTTTAATATTTTATATTATATTTCACAGGTCCTGCTGGAACTGGTAAAACTGAATCTGTCAAAGCTTTGGGTAACCAGCTTGGTAGATTTGTATTGGTCTTTAATTGTGATGAAACATTTGATTTCCAGGTTGGTAAACATAGAAAATTTACTTTTATACTTGTATTGCTTATTATTATAGATTCAGTTAAATTATACAAGTCAGAGAATGTAGTTCATCTCATTTATCCACTGATAATATCTATCAGTATTGTATCTTCTGAATCCAAATAAAAATTTTAAACTGATTTTTTATGGTTATTCTATTGATTTTTCCATGCTTAAAACTATGTATACTTAGGAGAAAATAGCCATGAGCTGTACTGGAAGAAAAGTAAAGTAAAGTGGAGGCATTTTATTTTTACTCAAAGTTTTCCAATTACAAAGTCAAACATATGATGAACTGTTTATAAAAAGTGTATATAAAGAATTTATCAATAACATTCTTTACACATTGTAGGCTATGGGTCGTATTTTTGTTGGATTGTGTCAAGTTGGAGCGTGGGGATGCTTTGATGAGTTTAATAGATTGGAGGAGAGAATGTTGTCAGCTGTATCACAGGAAATTCAAACCATCCAAGAAGGCCTCAAGGAACTTGTAGGAGTTACAGACAAAAAGAAAGGTAAGATAAAAAGGTTATAGTGAGAAATTGGCAACTCATGAAAATTTCAGTACAAGTCTCAATCAACTATAGTCATAAGATTTTTTTGTGAAATGAGCATAGTGTATAAAAATGTTAGACAACTTTTGATGTTTGCCTAATCAGAAAAATTTTAAATGAATTAAATTGTTAGAATTGATGAATATTATATATATTTTAGTTTTATATTGTAAAGATATGAATCTTTATCAGTGAATTGTACTTAAAAAATAAAAATGTACTCAAATTGTTGATAAAAAGATATTGGATTATGACAGATTTGTACTTTCTCTCTATTTTAGGAGTAGCTGTAGAAATTATTGGTAAAACCGTGAAGTTGAATCCTGACATGGCTATTTTCATCACCATGAATCCAGGATACGCTGGTAGATCTAATCTCCCTGATAACTTGAAGAAATTGTTCAGAAGTTTGGCTATGACCAAACCTAATAGACTTTTGATTGCTGAGGTCATGTTGTATTCACAAGGATTTAGGACAGCTGAAAAACTAGCCAGCAAGATTGTACCATTCTTCCAGTAAGTAGTTTGTACTGATCTTACTCTATCACTCTTTTAAATTTTTAATACATAATGGAACACTAAGGAAAGGTCCATAACTTCTAATCTAATAGATTACTTGTACAAGAAAATAATTTGTTGGCTTATATCTTTCTTATTCTTGTTGAAGGATGTTAAACATTCAAAAAGGCATCATTTTCATAAAACTGTATATTTTAAAAAAAAATAGATAATAATACATCAAAATCAAAGAACTTAAAAATTAGAAATGTGTGCTAGTTTTTGAAATACGATTATTTGAAGAATTACAATTTTTAGGTTGGAAAAGATTTCTAGGTTTTTTTATACAAAATTTTAAGTGAACAGTATAGAATTATATGTGACATTAAACAAATTTTTAAGAAATTATGATTAACACAGCTGAATAAACGTCTTAATTTTTTTCAGAATATTAAGAAATAATGAAGTTGCTTTGTGAAATTGTTTTAAGCATATTGCATGTTAAAGCCAAAAAGGTTATGACATATAATTGAAAACTGAAGAACATTACATCATAAACAAAATAAGCATATCTTTGATATGGATAATAATGCTTCTTTTTGTCCAGTGTATTTTCATGGTTTATTGTATCTTACACAGATTGTGTGATGAGCAGCTATCACCACAGTCTCATTATGACTTTGGATTGAGAGCTTTGAAGAGTGTACTTATCAGTGCTGGTAATGTCAAACGTGACAGGATACAGAGAATTAAAGATGGCTTGTTAGAAAGAGGAGAAGAAGTTGATGAAGGGAAAATTGCTGAAAATCTACCAGAACAAGAGGTACAGAAATATATTTTACATTTATATGAGATTGAAAAAAGAATGACTTGTGTATTCTTCTTTCAAAAAAGGTTTGTTTAGAAGCACATGTTGTTTGTGTTAAAATATAGAGTACAGTCAAACCTGTTTCAGAGACCACTTAAGGGAGAGCAAAAAAGTGGTCTTTTAAGACAGGTGGTCTTTTGATACAGGTTCAATTTTTATGAAATTTACTACAGAGGGATCTAAAATTGATTTTCTTTTAACACAGGTTTTTGCTAAACACAGGTGGTCTCTTTAAGCAGGTTTGTATAACCCACATGGTGATTTATTGACATTTCTTTTCAACTGTGTAAATAAATTGCCATTAACCTGTTATGTTTAACATCTCCACTGTTGTGTTTGTAGATTTTGATACAGAGTGTGATGGAGACACTGGTACCCAAGCTTGTGGCTGAAGATATCCCACTGCTCAACAGTCTATTACATGATGTGTTCCCAGGGGTAGAATATCATGCTGGTGGTATGGAAGCCCTCAGAGCTGAGATTAAGAAAGTCTGTAAAGAGATGTATCTTGTATATGCTGAGGGTGAAGACTCAGGAGCTCAATGGGTTGACAAGGTAAAAGAATAGAGGTCATTTAAAAACTGCTGGAATAGTTTATATAAAACAAATAATTGAAGAATGACTCATACTTTATTATTTAAACACATGCTTTGCCAGATAGACATTCTTAAATTTGTTTATTACTTACTGGACTTTAAATTACTGTTCCTAGGAGGAAAACAAATTTCAAGTGTTTTTTTTTTCTTTACATGAAATTTGTCCCTTTTTGAAAACTTGACTTTTACAAATCAGAAGATGATACACTGATTGGTAATCATGTGTGTCTTGAAGTTGTGCTTTTCAGTTTCTAAACTTGCCTTGAATTGAAATATTTACTTTTTTGCAATAAAGAACTTCCTGTTTTTATGTTTTAGGTGCTACAACTGTACCAGATTACTAATCTCCACCATGGTTTGATGATGGTAGGACCTAGTGGTAGTGGTAAATCTAAAGCCTGGAGAGTTCTATTGAAGGCTCTAGAGAGACTGGAAGGAACAGATGGTGTAGCTCATGTTATTGATCCAAAAGTAAGATATTATTCCCAAATCATTGCAAAGCAAATAGTGATACACTAAAAAAGTAACATTTATATTCCTTCTGGGTATGTTTTCGTATAGTACAGACTTTTCCTTTGAATTTTGTGAGAAAAGGGATCAATTAATAAAAAAATGTTTGAAATTTTCCATTCTACAAGTTCTGAATATTTATTTTTAGTCCATATCAAAGGCATTGTTATATGGTAATTTGGATCCTAACACCAGAGAATGGACAGATGGATTGTTCACACATATCCTCAGAAAGTAAGTTATTTCATCTAACAAGATATAAAAGTCAACCAAAAAAGGAGGAAATTGAAACGGTTAAATGAAACCTTTACAACTTATTTGATATCAATTACATTTAATTATGACCAATTTTAATAGGAAAGCAATGATTACCACTTGACTTGAGCTCCTTGTTTACAAGAGAAATGATAAGATTCTGGTATGTTTGTGAGGGCTCTCATCTACTCTGACTTGGAATGATAATGAAACAAAAGACAGGACAACAAACTGAAAAATGTATTGAAAATCTTTTGTTAGATCAAAACTTTTTACAATTGCATTTAAAAGGAACAACTTGAAACCTTCTGACATATAATGAGCAAACTTGTCAGTTTTCTGCTAAACCTTGGATATTAGCATAATCACAGACAATATGAAAATAGATTTACTAAAGAGAATATTTTGACTTTTTCAGAATCATAGACAATGTTCGAGGAGAATTACATAAGAGACAATGGATTATATTTGATGGTGATGTAGATCCAGAATGGGTAGAAAATCTGAACTCTGTACTGGATGACAGTAAAATGTTGACATTACCTAATGGTGAACGTCTGGCTATTCCACCTAATGTAAGCATATCTCTCAGTGCCTTATTCTAATGAATGTTGACATTACCTAATGGTGAATTTCTGATATTCCATCTAATGTAAGAATATCTCTCTTTGCCTAATTCTAATGCTTGTAATACTGTTTGATCGATATTTTGCTATTCAAAGATTGCAAAAAAATGAAGAATTCAGCAAGCTACAAATTTTAATATCATTCATATAAATTTATATATGCAGTAAAAAGAAATTTAAATCTATAAAAAATTGTTTTATTTGTATAAGTAATTGAAGCAGGATACAATAATTTTAGAAAACATTAACATTTTATCTACTTGAAAATTGCAGAGGTCTACCAGTGATTTCTTTAGCATTAATAGTATATAGTAGAGATATGTTTATATTCTCTGAAAGCTCTGCAAATGAAATTAACGATACTTGTTGAAATTTTAGGTTAGAATTATGTTTGAAGTACAAGATCTCAAGTATGCCACCTTAGCCACAGTCAGTAGATGTGGTATGGTATGGTTCAGTGAAGATGTCTTGTCTACAGACATGGTCTTTGATAACTACCTACAACTACTCAGACATGTACCTGTAGAGGAAAGTGAAGAGGAGGCTATTAAACCTGGTGGCAAGAAGGAGGAAGAAGTCCTGTCACCTTCAATGCAGGTAAAATAACTTGGAACTGATTGAATGATTACATTTGTGGAATACTATGGTGTTGTTTATATCTTCTATAATGTTGTGAGATATTAAAAATAATTTAAAAACCGAAAATTAGTTCACATGATACATTATTTTGGAATAGAGAAAAACAGAAAATTAATACAAATACAAATCTCATTATATAACTGAAAGTGTAGCTGTGTAATATCATATACATTTGTGTATACATTTAGTTTAAAAAACATATTGTTAGAAAGCATTGCATGCCACTGATGCCAGAAATAAACAACTGCACCAGAAGCACATGCATTTTCTGTCTATTCGTACTGAAATTGTTGCAAGATTAAATGAACAATTGTAGAAGGTATTAGATCAGAAATCAATTAAAAATTAAAAAATTTTACTGCCTTTTATTTCAGACCCAGAATGACTGTGCCGCTATACTACAGCCATACTTTGCATCTGATGGGATTGTTAACAAGTGTTTAGAATATGCTGCTGATTTAGATCATGTGATGGACTTTACTAGACTAAGAGCCCTAAGTGCTCTGTTTTCTATGTTGAATCAAAGTGTTAGGAATGTTATAGCATACAATAACTCACATGCTGACTTTGCTATGCAGGTAAGATTACTATAAAAATAAAACTAGAAACTAACACCTAGTATTAATATCTTTAAAATGATTAGAATTAAAGTCCTTTAAATAAAATATTCTTTTTGATTTTATAAAGAGTATTTTTTTTGATTGAGTTAAGTCTGCCAATTGATATTTTATCGTATGTTTTTCTTTGTTGTGATGTTATGCTATTGTTTCAGAAAAAGGGAGAAGGTTTGGATCCATTAAAACGTTTAATCCCGCTGCAAATGTTTGCACCTGTCCTAAGTCAGGAATCTGATGTACAGTAGTTGTCGTTTGTTTATGTAATATATACGTGTTTCTCGTTTCTCGTTTTGTTTATATAGATTAGACCGTTGGTTTTCCCGTTTGAATGGTTTTACACTAGTAATTTTGGGGCCCTTTATAGCTTGTTGTTCGGTGTGAGCCAAAGCTCCGTGTTGAAGGCCGTACTTTAACCTATAATGGTTTACTTTTTAAATTGTTATTTGTATGGAGAGTTGTCTCATTGGCACTCACACCACATCTTCCTATATCTATTTTAGCCCAGTAAAATTGTTTTGACACTGAAATTTATTGAAAGATTAGTTCTATTGATTAATTCTATTTTATTTATGATTCTTCTTTATTGTGAAATATTAATTCCCAGGAAGAAAAACTTATTGCTTTTTAGATATACTCTTGGAAGGATTCCCAAAGAACTAAATTTCAAAATTAAAATATACTGTCGGGTCACTAAGACAAGTCAAACATTCCATTTCTTATTAAGAAGCAATATAAGATTCCTGGAAAGAAGCAAAGGAATAAAAAGTTTTCTATACCGCTATAAAAATAGACAACAGTTAAACAATCCATTTGTATTTTACAGCAAGACCAGTTGGAGAAGTATATAACTAAATATTTGATATACAGTGTGTTATGGTCCATGTCAGGAGATGGTAGACTAAAGATCCGACAGGAACTAGGAAACTTTATCAGAGGTGTCACAACTATACCTCTACCTCCTGCTGCTAATAATGCTATTATTGATTTTGAGGTATAAAAAAACATGCATATGATATAGTTTATGTAGAAATGTGTGCCTTGGCAAGTGTTTCTTAGCTGTTTTATAGCAAGAATTACATTTTATAGTTGTTGACAATGTACACATATATTTTGATTATATTTCAACTTGTAAATAAAACAATATCAAATTGTAACAAAAAAATAATGGATAAAGTGTATTTAAAAGTAAAATCACAAAAATACTGAACTCAGAGGAAAAAATGGAAACGGAAAGTCCCTAATCAAATGACAAAGTCAAAAGCTCAAACACATCAAACGAATGGACTTATCTACTGCAGTCTGTATATAGATTTTAAAATTGATATATATCTCTTTGCTGCATATATAAACTTCAGGTAGTTGAATAAAAGAAATTATATTAACTATGATTAAATTGACACTGTTTTTTTAAGGTAAATATATCGGGAGAATGGATCCCCTGGCAGTCTAAGGTACCCCAGATAGAAGTAGAGACACACAAGGTAGCAGCTGCTGATGTTGTTATACCTACCATAGATACAGTCAGACACGAAGTCCTACTGTATACCTGGCTAGCAGAACATAAACCATTGGTACTGTGTGGACCTCCAGGATCAGGAAAAACCATGACATTGTTCAGTGCTCTGAGATCATTACCAGACATGGAGGCAAGAACATTTATATGATTATTCTATGTTATATATTCATCAGATAATTTCATAGTGGGCAATTTCAGAAGTTTAATTAACTTGAAAAAAGTTGGTCGTGTTTTTTACAAGCAGAATTTAAATCCAACTATTTGATAAAATACCACACCATCTTGAATATACTAACAGTGATCTACAGTAATTGTTCACCAAATTAACCAGCTGTATATTGAACTATGATATAATTGTTTAATCCTCTTGATTTCAGGTTGTAGGTTTGAATTTCTCCAGTGCTACATCACCAGAGTTGTTGTTGAAGACATTTGACCATTACTGTGAATATAGACGTACACCAAATGGAGTTATCCTAGCACCAATACAGCTCAACAAATGGCTCGTACTCTTCTGTGATGAAATCAATCTACCTAACATGGATAAATATGGTAGGTAGCTAATTATAGTCTGCAAATCTGTGACAACCAAATAGACTTATTAATGTGATTTCTGTAAATTTTTTAGTAGGCTATTGCTCTATGAATTTAAAATATTAGGATTTTCTTCAGTTTTGATATTTAGTATGGTTTTAAAACAAACAAATTTCTGAATCTGTAGAGAATTTATAGTATTCAAATGCGTTTTGTTGATATTTATAGAACAACTTATTTGAATTTATTAAATATATTTTCTCAGGAACACAGAGGGTTATATCTTTCCTGAGACAGATGTTAGAATATGATGGGTTCTACAGACCTTCAGATCAAGCTTGGGTTAAGTTTGAAAGAATACAGTTTGTTGGAGCCTGTAATCCCCCCACTGATCCTGGCAGGAAACCTCTCTCACACAGGTAACTCAATTATGTTTCATAACAAGTGATATCAAAGTTATCCCATGTCAAAATGGTAGAACATTTTAGAATAATGAAATAATTAAAAGAAAGGAAAAGCTAAAATTGATTCTTGTTAATTTCTTTAATATCTTTATTCTTCATAATGTAAAGGAAATAAGACTGAAATTTATGATTTCTCCTAGATTCTTGAGACATGTACCAGTGGTGTATGTGGACTATCCAGGACAGCTATCACTGACACAGATCTATGGAACATTTAACAGAGCTATGTTACGACTGGTTCCAAGTCTAAAACCATATGCTGATCCTCTAACTAATGCTATGGTGGAATTTTATCTCATGTCACAGGTAACGAACTAAATATTTAGAAAAAAATGTTTTCTTATTATTTTAGGATTGCATAGTTTTGTTCTTGACCATTCCATTCCCTTTGAATTGATTGTAATAATTTACTTATGATCTGGATATTTTTAAAAGTATTTTGAGTTTGTAAAAAAGATAAAACAGTAGTAAAGAAAAAATGAAAAAGTTTGATAGTTAATCAGTTAAAGTCGTAAAAGTGATTGTACAAATGAATTTTATTCTTGCAGGAGAGATTTACACAAGACATGCAGCCCCATTATGTGTACAGTCCTAGGGAAATGACACGTTGGGTGAGAGGTATCTGTGAAGCTCTGAAACCTCTAGATAACTTATCTGTAGAAGGACTTGTCAGGATCTGGGCACATGAGGCTCTTAGATTGTTCCAAGACAGGTATCTAGTTCTTCACTTATTTTATTACACATATACACCTTTCAGAATTCTAGTTCTATTGTTAATATTATTATTATTACAATTTAACCAGATTTTAACATGTAGGCAGGTGTATGTTTTTTTGTATTGGTAGAAACAAAAAATTCAAAATGTTATGGAAGTTGTCTATACCGTTCAATTCAAAAATATTGTGATTGAGTAAAATTCAGAAAGTGATATAATCTGAAAATAGACTAATTTCTGATTCTTATTTTCATGATGTGTGGAAATTACCTTGATCCATAGGTTTGAAGTCTGTTGGGGTCTGTTCCATAAATACATGCATGTGACCAATGGGAAGGTAATTTTGAAATCTCAACTTTGGGTGGGCATCAAGTACAGTGATAATGTAAGTGAAATTTAAGTTTGCCTTTGTAGGTGGCTACTCCATTTTGTAAGTGACTTGCCTAGGTACCATGTTTGTGTTAATGAAACAGCCCTTATGTCATTTAAAACTGCACACATGACAGCTGATTATGAAAACTTGCCACTATTAATTAATCAACAAAAAAGTAAGAATACATATTTATTTTATAACAGGCTGATTGACGATGAAGAAAGGAGATGGACAGATGATAACGTAGATAAAGTAGCACTAAAACATTTCCCAGGTATAAACAAAGAGGAGGCTCTCACTAGACCAATCCTGTTCAGTAACTGGCTCTGTAAGGACTATGTACCAGTAGACAGAGAAGACCTAAGAGAATATACAAAAGCTAGGCTGAAGGTAAATCTACTGTAGTTAAGATGGAGAATCCTTATATTTAACTATTTATTTTAAGTTAAAGTTATGAATTATTTGCATGTAATTGATAGAGATTTAAGATCTGTTTATATGTATACAGGAGACCAACTAATAGGATATTGACTATATCAATATTTCAGCTTTTGTAATATTAATGTTCACCCTTTCCTATTATTTTAATGTAAAATTTATCAAGTATGAGAGTATGCATGAAAATTCTGTCAAAGCTACAGGTATTTTTTTGAAGGCGGAAGTCAATCAATTACAATTTTGAAGACATCTTTTGTTTAAAAAAATGAAAATATTTCAGAATAAAAAGTTGTCTTTTATATGGATTTGCTGGAGTCTAATGTATATGTCTATGAATTAGGTGTTCTATGAAGAGGAGCTTGATGTTCCACTTGTACTGTTTGATGAAGTTTTGGACCATGTTCTAAGAATTGACAGAATATTCAGACAGCCCTCTGGTCATGTCTTATTGATTGGCGTCAGTGGAGCAGGAAAGACAACTCTGTCCAGATTTGTTGCATGGATGAATGGTCTGTCTACGTACCAGATAAAGGTCCATAATAAGTATACTGCAGATGACTTTGATGAAGATCTCAGAGTTGTTCTGAGGAGATCTGGTTGTAAGGTAAGTAACTTGTATGTATAATAGATAAAATACAGTAGGAAAACTGGAAATGGCATTAAACCTTGATGTTTAGATTATAATTCTGAAGATATACCCTGAACAAAAACCTGCTAAATTACATTTGACTTCTATGAAATCAAATATAAAAAAAGCTAATATCCTGTGCAGAATATTTGCTTTTGGAGATCTCAAGGTCATAAAACTTTCGAGCATGATTTTTGTACTCAGACTCGAAAATCAACCAATCAAATTGCCAGATTTCATGTTTGGAGCATGATTTTTGTGCTCCGAGCACTGAGCAAAACCTCAGTGCTTGGAGCCCAAAATTCATGCTGGAAACATGAAATCCAGTATTTAGATTGGTTGAATCTTGAGTCTGAGTACAAAAATTGTGCTCGAAAGTTTTATGACCATATGGCCATGTCTTTTCTAAGTGGATAAATTTTTCTTCATGTCAATAAATAAGATGACCAAAGTGGATATTTTAAAATTTTAAAATACCACATTTTACATAGAAATTTGAAAATAAAGTTTTGAGACCCCAAAAAAATCATTGTATTTTTGAGAAAAATGTATCCATTGGTTTCAGAAGACTATATTTTTATATTTTTTCTTGATTTTCATATAAAGAGTGAAAAGATAGCATTTATAATGGATGAATCCAATGTGATGGACTCTAGTTTCTTAGAAAGAATGAACACTTTGTTAGCTAATGGAGAAGTTCCAGGATTGTTTGAAGGAGATGAAAACACCACATTAATGACTCAGTGTAAGGAAGGAGCTCAGAGAGAAGGACTAATGTTGGATTCTAGTGAAGAGTTATACAAATGGTTCACCCAGCAGGTACAATAACAATTGTTTTGGCTTATTAGAAGATAGAATATTAAATGAACTGGACAATGACATGAAAGAGAAAAAAAAAAACCAGAATGTTGTCAGTATGAAATGGAAATCTGGATAGACAAATACTAAACAATTTGGCACTGGCTTTTGAACTTGTTAACATTTAATTTTGGAAAAAGAAACTGTTTCCATTACTTTCTTAAAAGATAATTTGACAAAATCAGGAACTTTTAATAGTGTTTATTTTCTATCAATTTCTAACACTACACACAAGTAGAATGAATTCGATTCTGACATTAGAATATTTATGTTTTAGGTTATGAAGAATCTTCATGTAGTGTTCACAATGAATCCATCAAGTGAAGGATTAAAGGATAGAGCTTCTACTTCACCAGCTTTGTTCAACAGGTAATGTATAGTACTGCCTATCAAATAAGCCGTGGTGTAGTGGTTAGTGCATCGGACTACTAACACAAAGGTTCCTGGTTCGATTCCCGTTCAGGATGAAAATTTTTCGGCTCTCCCTTGACACCATTTGCGAGTATGGTCTCGAGGAAACGATGATAGTCCTTCGGAAGGGGACGATAAATGGCTGACCTGTGTTACTGTGCTTATCCAGTGACCTTTGGGGTATCACAATAGCAATGGCCAAAACAGTTTACCAAATTGCAGTTAGATTTCTTCTCCAACTAACTGATCAACTGGTAAAATATTTTAGCAGATTGCTTAAGTGAAATGTTGTTAGTATGAAGTGAGTGCTGTAAATTCAAAAGTAATACTTACCATCCAGATCCACTGAATAAGAAGGTCTAATATTGACAAGGAAACTTCTATCAAAAATAGATTTTATAAATAAATAGTTCAAAACATTGTTTTGTAGATGTATAATTTATAGCTCCGTTTTCCAACAACAAGTTAGTGCATAATTGTAATTTGGATTTTTTTTTCTAAAGCAATTACTTATCTGCTACCATTAAAGGGAAATAATTTACATTACTGAAAATCAGCAAAATGTTGTCGCAATTTTTGTCTGACAAATATTAACTTTCCTCATTTAATTTGTTTGTAACATTACTTTTATGATTATTAAACTGTTATCCTCTGTTTTGAAAAGAAACAATGATATTTATTTTTAAGATGATTAAAATTTTGAAAAAAAAATGTTAAAAACCTATTACTGAAAACATTCAAAGTTCTATAAATCATACAAATTCCCCTGTAAATTAAGAAGTATCACCAGTCCAGTAGTCAGTAATTTTATTTTGACATGAATTTTTATTGATATGGTAAAATTATAGATTAACAGCTGTTTTGCCAAACTTTGCATTGTTCAAAGTACTAATTATATAAGGATTCTCTACCATGCACAAGATAACTTATAAGCAGTATTTGGCAAAACCTTTGTAATTTGTGTCCTAAATGCCCTTCAACTTCCTCCTAATTTGGAAATTCATTTTTTTTATTCAAGTCGTATTGATGATTTTTTTGTAGGCAAAATCAGAAGCCTGGTATCATTGATTAATTTTTTAGTGTACAATAACTCAATAAAAATTATTTCCCTTTAATGCCAGCAGATCAGTAATTTGTATAGAAAATATTATACGAATCATAATTACACAATAACTGTCTTAAAAGACAAAGCTATAAAATATACATCTACAAAACAATGGTTTGAACTATTTATTTATAAAATCTATTTATGATAGAAGTTTCCTTGTCAATATTAGACCTTCTTATTCAGTGACTCATACTATAGTAAGTCATTATTGTGTTTGAAAAGAATTACAAAGATATCAACTAACTGGATCTGGATGGTAAGTATTACTTTTGAATTTACAGCACTCACTTCATACTATAACAACATTTCACTTGAACAATCTGCTAAAATATTTTACCAGTTGATCAGTTTGTAAGAGAGAGCCATATCTCTTGCACATTAAAGACAACCTTGTAGATTTAAAAAAAAAAGAGCAGGCTAATGCCGCTACAAGGCAGCACTCGCACCCGCAAAGTGGAAAGGGATTGATATAAGTTGCAAAACTTGTTTCCCAATCCACTATACATAAATATGTTTAAACTAAATAAGTGAAATGGAATAGTACAGTAGAAATTATTTCAGCAATTTTTTATTGTCGAGCCTGCAACTTTTGTTGCAGAAAGCTCGACATAGGGATAGTGATCCGGCGGCGGCTACGGCGGCGGCGTTAGCTAACTTCTTAAAAGGTTTATATTTTAGAAGGTGAAAGACCTGGATGCTTCATACTTTGTATATAGATGCCTCATGTTACGAAGTTTCCGTCAGTCACATGTCCAATGTCCTTGACCTCATTTTCATGGTTCAGTGACCACTTGAAAAAAAAGTTCAGAATTTTTGTAATGTTGAATTCTCTCTTATTATAAGTAATAGGATAACTATATTTGGTATGTGCGTACCTTGCAAGGTCCTCATGCCCGTCAGACAGTTTTCACTTGACCTCGACCTCATTTCATGGATCAGTGAACAAGGTTAAGTTTTGGTGGTCAAGTCCATATCTCAGATACTATAAGCAATAGGGCTAGTATATTTGGTGTATGGAAGGACTGGAAGGTGTACATGTCCAACTGGCAGGTGTCATCTGACCTTGACCTCATTTGCATGGTTCAGTGGTTATAGTTAAGTTTTTGTGTTTTGGTCTGTTTTTCTCATACTTTATGCAATAGGTCTACTATATTTGTTGTATGGAATGATTGTAAGGTGTACATGTCTAGCGGGCAGATGTCATCTGACCTTGACCTCATTTTCATGGTTCAGTGGTCAAAGTTAAGTTTTTAAGTTTTGGTCTTTTTATGTAATTTTATATGTCAAAGGTCAGCTATATTTGGTGTATGGAAATATATTATGATCTATATGTCAGTCCCGCAGATTTATTTGACCATGACCTCAATTGCACGGTTCATTGCACAGTGTTAAGTTTTTATACGACCGCAAAATTTGAAAAATTTTTCGTCGTATATTGCTATCACGTTGGCGTCTGCGTCGTCGTCGTCGTCCGGCGTCCGAATACTTTTAGTTTTCGCACTCTAACTTTAGTAAAAGTGAATGGAAATCTATGAAATTTTAACACAAGGTTTATGACCACAAAAGGAAGGTTGGTATTGATTTTGGGAGTTTTGGTCCCAACATTTTAGGAATTAGGGGCCAAAAAGGGCCCAAATAAGCATTTTCTTGGTTTTCGCACTATAACTTTAGTTTAAGTTAATAGAAATCTATGAAATTTTGACACAAGGTTTATGACCACAAAAGAACGGTTGGGATTGATTTTGGGAGTTTAGGTTTCAACAGTTTAGGAATTAGGGGCCAAAAAAGGGCCCAAATAAGCATTATTCTTGGTTTTCGCACAATAACTTTAGTTTAAGTAAATAGAAATCAATGAAATTTAAACACAATGTTAATGACTACAAAAGGAAGGTTGGTATTGATTTTGGGAGTTTAGGTCCCAACAGTTTAGGAATTAGGGGCCAAAAAGGGACCCAAATAAGCATTTTTCTTGGTTTTCGCACCATAACGTTAGTATAAGTAAATAGAAATCTATGAAATTTAAACACAAGGTTTATGACCATAAAAGGAAGGTTGGTATTGATTTTGGGAGTTTTGGTCCCAACAGAATAAGGGGCCCAAAGGGTCCAAAATTAAACTTTGTTTGATTTCATCAAAATTGAATAATTGGGGTTCTTTGATATGCCGAATCTAACTGTCATGACTGTGTTTGTAGATTCTTAACTTTTGGTCCCGTTTTCAAATTGGTCTACATTAAGGTCCAAAGGGTCCAAAATTAAACTTAGTTTGATTTTGACAAAAAATGAATCAGTTAGGTTCTTTGATATGCTGAATCTAAAAATGTACTTAGATTCTTGATTATTGGCCCAGTTTTCAAGTTGGTCCAAATCGGGTCCAAAATTAAACTTTGTTTGATTTCATCAAAAATTGAATAAATGGGGTTCTTTGATATACCAAATCTAACTGTGTATGTAGATTCTTCATTTTTGGTCCTGTTTTCAAATTGGTCTACACTAAAGTCCAAAGGGTCCAAAATTAAACTTAGTCTGATTTCAACAAAAATTGAAATCTTGGGGTTCTTTGATATGCTGAATCCAAAAATGTACTTAGATTTTTTATTATGGGCCCAGTTTTCAAGTTGGTCCAAATCAGGATCTAAAATTATTATATTAAGTATTGTGCAATAGCAAGTCTTTTCAATTGCACAGTATTGCGCAATGGCAAGAAATATCTAATTGCACAATATTGTGAAATAGCAATTTTTTTTTTAATTAGAGTTATCTTTCTTTGTCCAGAATAGTAAGCAAGAAATATCTAATTGCAAAATATTGTGCAATAGCAAGATTTTTTTTTAATTGGAGTTATCTTTCTTTGTCCAGAATCAACTTAAATCTTTGTTATATACAATATACAATGTATATTCACTTTTTACTACCAACTGATAAATTATAATAAATAACATTCAGTGATAACAAGCAGTTTTTTTTACATCTTAATATTTTATGATGTATTTAAATGAGTAGTTATTGTTGCAAACTCTATTAGAAATTTTAATTGAGATTAGTTTTGGAATAAGGGAAAGGGGGATGTGATTAAAAAAATTGGGTTCAATTTTTCTCATTTGAAATTTCATAAATAAAAAAGAAAATTTCTTCAAACATTTTTATGCCCCACCTACGATAGTAGAGGGGCATTATGTTTTCTGGTCTGTGCGTCCGTCCGTCCGTCTGTCCGTTCGTTCGTCCATCCGTTCGTCCGTCCGTCTGTCCCGCTTCAGGTTAAATTTTTTGGTCAAGGTAGTTTTTGATGAAGTTTAAGTCCAATCGACTTCAAACTTAGTACACATGTCCCCTATGATATGATCTTTCTAATTTTAATGCCAAATTAGAGTTTTTACCCCAATTTCACGGTCCACTGAACATGGAAAATGATAGACCGAGTGGGGCATTCGTGTACTGAGGACACATTCTTGTTTTGAGAGGATTAATATTCAACAGCATAGTGAATTGCTCTAAGAGAAAACAAAAATTTTAAGTTCATTAGAACACATTCATTCTGTGTCAGAAACCTATGCTGTGTCAACTATTTATTTTCCTTATCTTATCTAAAATGTTTTTAGATAATGTATGTTGGACATTTGCCAGACATGACTATGATGTCATTTTCTATTTTTATTTGCCAATAACTTTATGTAAATAACTTCATTGGAAATTTGCCAATATAAAATGTTGCTGATGAAGTTTTTTTTATTGTTTTATACAATAAACAATGTATATTCACTTTTACTACCAACCAATCTTTACCATTCAGTGATAACAAGCACTTTATTTTACATTTTAATATTTTATGATGTATTTAAAAGAGTAGTTATTGTTGCAAACTCCATTAGAAATTTGAATTGATATCAGTTTTGGAGAAAGGGAAACGGGGATGTGAAAAAAAGGGGGGGGTTAAATTTTTCTCATTTCAGATTTCATAAATAAAAAGAAAATTTCTTCAAACATTTTTTTGAGAGGATTAATATTCAACAGCATAGTGAATTGCTCAAAGGCAAAAAAAAAACTTTTAAGTTCATTAGACCACATTCATTCTGTGTCAGAAACCTATGCTGTGTCAACTATTTAATTTTAGATTTAAAAAGTTTGAAGAAGAAATCTTTAATTGATTTGTAAAATCTTGACATTTGTTTTGTGTAAAAAAAAACCATGTAATGTCAAAAATTTGATCACAATCCAAATTCAGAGCTGTATCACGCTTGAATGTTTTGTCCATACTTGCCCCAACTGTTCAGGGTTCGACCTCTGTGGTCGTATAAAGCTGCGCCCTGCGGAGCACCTGGTTGTGTTTTGGTCTATTTTTCTTAAACTATAAGTAATAGGTCAACTATATTTGTTGTATGGAAGCTTTGTTAGCTGTACATGTCTGCCTGGCATGGTTCATCTGACCTTGACCTCATTTTCATGGTTCATTGGTCTTTGTTTAGCTACTTGGTTAATGTTAAGTTTATGTGACAGTTGTAATAAAGCTTTATACTTAGGACTATCAACATAATATCAATGATTAGTAAAGAAGGCGAGACATTTCAGTGTGTGCACTCTTGTTTGAATGAAAGCCTGGGCTTTTCTGATTAAATTTGTTTGAATCAACATGCTGTGTGATGTGTTAGCATTGTTTTGAACATCTCCATTAAAATACATAAAAAAAAAACAATTTTACTTGTTTTAGAGTACCTCATTCAAATGATTTTATGAAGTGATGTCAAAATGTTCACTTATAGGAGGACATGAGATTATGGGTCATTCAGCTGGGAGAATAAAATTACGGTATAATAACACAATTTAAACTCGATTCATGAGGTAAAATTACCTCATGAATTGAGTTGCCAGTAAATTCTACCCTCAATTTCATTCAAATAAATGCCATTTATTTCTATTATTATCTATTCAAATGCTTGTCAATAATATATATGTAATAAATGATTTTATTTCAGATGTGTGTTGAATTGGTTTGGTGACTGGTCCAATGGAGCTCTCTATCAAGTAGGAAAAGAATTCACAAATAAAGTTGATCTAGAAAAACCAAAGGTAAACTGATATTTCAAATAAGAAAGAAAAAATGCATTTAAATGTAGCTGAAGTTAAACCTTTGGAATTTTGCAGGAGAAGATTTAAAATTTGTGAAATTTCTCTCAAGCAACTATGTAAAATCATGTTATTCCTTTTAAGACATAGGTTGTGGTTATACCAGTGAATATCACAGATATAACTGAAGTCAATGCTAGGATCATCTTGATCTTGCTACAATATTAAGCTTTAAGTTAATCCCTGAAGACCTTTCAGCAAATGTCAAAATGAAAAACAGCAATGCAAGTGCTTTGTCTATGATAGTAATAGTTATTATTTTTAAGCATTAAGTGGGATTTTTTACTTGTGCATATCTAACCTGAAAATATGAAAAATAAATTGTGATATATTCTCATTTTAGTACCGTGCTCCAGATGAACTGGCACCACTGTATGAAGGCATGCCAATGCCCCCTGCACACAGAGATGTAGTGATCAATGCCTTTGTATTTGTACATCTATCTCTACACCAGGCTAACAATAGAGTATCTAAGAGAGGAGGACGTACAATGGCTATCACACCTAGACATTATCTTGACTTTATCCATCACTTTGTAAGTTTGTACTTACTTGTTGCTTAACTAGCAAAACAATGGTATGACTTTTTACTTAACTTAAGTTATACAGTGTAGATTTTCATTATAGTTATTATAAAAATTATAGTTATTATAAAAATATAAAGCAAGAAATTTTATTCAGATTCTCATTTCATAATTTAGTGAATGTTTAATAAACTATAGACACTCATTAATACTTTAGATCAACTAGTAACTAGTTATTATTTAAAGCCATTCAATATATACAGTTAACCCTGAATCCCTACTTTTGTTCATTAGGTCAAACTGTACAATGAGAAGAGATCAGATTTGGAAGAACAACAGCTTCACTTGAATATAGGTCTACAGAAGATCCGTGAGACAGTGGATCAAGTTGAGGATTTACAGAAATCATTGTCTATCAAACGTATAGAACTGGAGGAGAAGAATAATGCAGCTAATGCTAAACTCAAACAGATGGTAAGCTTAACTCCAAAAAATAACTATACACAAAAAGATTTTAAACTAAGCACAGCTAATGATAAACTCAAACAGATGGTAAGCTTAACTCGAAAAAATAACTACACACAAAAAGATTTTAAGCTAAGCACAGCTAATGATAAACTCAAACAGATGGTAAGCTTAACTCCAAAAATAACTATACACAAAAAGATTTTAAACTAAGCACAGCTAATGATAAACTCAAACAGATGGTAAGCTTAACTCCAAAAAATAACTACACACAAAAAGATTTTAAGCTAAGCACAGCTAATGCTAAACTCAAACAGATGGTAAGCTTAACTCCAAAAATAACTACACACAAAAAGATTTTAAGCTAAGCACAGCTAATGCTAAACTCAAACAGATGGTAAGCTTAACTCCAAAAAATAACTACACACAAAAAGATTTTAAGCTAAGCACAGCTAAAGATAAACTCAAACAGATGGTAAGCTAAGCTAGAATAAAATACTAAACACAAAAAGAAGGAAAGTTAAACTTATAGATGGTAAGATTTGCTTGAACAAATAATAAAACAAAAAGAAGAAACATTAAAGAAAATATCTGCTTTGACATTGCATGTTTTATATTTCACTATTTTAATAACATTTAAAGGTTTGGGTTTAATAGGATGTATGCATGGAAGAATCTGAAACACAGTATTTTTTGTCTTTATTCATTCATTATATTAGATGAAGATTTAAAAGCATATTAGCACATTCCATTTACTGTTTTTTTTAACTACGTATTACATTGAATTATACAAACACAATTATAAGAATTTGAATTTAATATTAAATTTCTCATTTCCGAAAAACTTGACAGGTGAAAGATCAACAAGAAGCAGAACGTAAGAAAGTGACGTCTCAGGAAATACAAGTGGCCCTGATTGAACAAACTAAAGTCATCAATGAAAAACAAACTGATGTAATGGAAGATCTGTCCAAAGTGGAACCTGCTGTTATTGAGGCTCAACAAGGTAAGAAAACATCAAAATTTCTTCTCATCAGTATTGTGAACATGGTGAAATACTCAACAAAATCTTATCTCATCAGTATTGTTTTAAAGTAAATTACAAATGCTTAAAGAGAAATTCAGAGATATCAAAATGAAAAACATGGAAAGAAGTAACAATTTTGAGTAGGGAAAGTAACTTTAAACAAATTGTATTACAAAAATACATAGAAAAAATAACAATTACAAGCTGACAAGGGTGGAAGTTGGTCCTGCTATAATCTCATATATTGTATAGTGTCAAGTGTTCTCCCCAGATATTTCATTAAGCATTTTGTTAAACAGGAAAAATTGAAATACCATCTTGTTTCTCGAAAATATAGCATCACATCCATAACATAATCTATAAAAAAAACACTTGCGATAGCTTCACATTTTAGATTATAGCATCACATTACCATGATGCTAAAATGCCCTGGGGAGAACACTGAGTGTCTTGTGAAACTATGATGATTTGTAAGGTTTTTACAAAGCATTGGTCATTTTCTCAAAATATAGATTATATAACTAAACTGCCTCGTCACTGCTATATTTCTACAGCTAAATATTGATAATGTCCCTAAGATTCTGGTGTGCATAAAAGTGTAGTCATAATTTATATTATTTCATACTCTGATAGTCAAGATCAAATTAAATTAGATGTAGACACATATAGAGAAAAGACACTATAGATATCCTCGTGTGATTGTGTTATTGGGTTGCTTTCTCACTTGTGGTTATCCCATATTTTTTAATTCATGTTCAAAATTATACTAAATTATGTATATGTACTTACACTAAGCATAGGGAGCGATTTTTATTTCTTAAGTTTAGGGGGATTTGATTAAAAGGCCTGTAGTTAAATATTACACACTGGGGTACACATTGTGTATGTTTACACACTGGGGTACACATTATGTATGTTTGAATATTTATTAGCTACTGTGGATTCATTATTATTGGTTGGATACCAATTTTCGTGGGTACAGATGAACCCCGAATTCAAATGTTCAACAAATTACAAATTTTCTATAGGCTTTGCATGCAAAGATGGGAAAAACCATGAAATCAAATATCCACAAATATGCAAGTTTTTCTCAATCCACAAAAATTGATATCCACGAAAGTAAATGAATCCACAGTGTTATGAAACTACTAGAGAAATTCAAATGCTCATAGATGAATAAAAAACATTTTGCAGACATTTTCAAATCAGCATTATTCTGTCAGGAATGCTTACTTTTTTTTCTATCTGCTTGATCCAACACTGATATGGCTTTTTTCAATATATTTCCTGATTTAGTATGAAACTATAATTTAGGTTTTAAAATATTTGAAAGATAAATTATGTAAATACTGCATAATGTTAATAAATTGGATTAAACTGTCTATAATAGTAACTTTATATCTGATAAACTAACATATGTAGATGGGAAAAAAATCAAATGAAAAAAATTAGTACATATAAATAAAAAAAAGTACTCTTTTATGGTACATATTCCCAGGGTTTTGCATGAGTATTTTTGATTTTAATATTAGTTGAATATTAAATGCATTATTTCTATAAACTGGTGTGTGTTTTACTTATTATTTTGGTGATTGTAATTTCACTTTAGCTTTGCATGCTATCTATCTTTTATGTTGCACATTATCTGTCTTTAGCTGTCAAAGGCATAAAGCGCCAGCATCTCGTAGAAGTCAGAGCACTACCCAACCCTCCTGCTCTTGTCAAGCTTGCTGTAGAGTCAATCTGTCTCATGTTAGGAGAACAGGATCTCGACTGGAAGTCACTTAGAAGTATTTTAATGAAGGAAAATTTTATATCACTTATCATCAATTACAAGACAGAAGATATATCGTAAGTCGTGTGTGTCTACACACAGCGAGATGTGTTATTGCATGTGACTGTTGTTGTGGGAGATTATACTGTTATTAACTTGTATACTGTTAGATTGAGTACCATTTCCATGAGAAGTTCGACAGTCACATAACTGATATAGTGCTGTTGGGTGCCAATATTTCTACTTTATAGATAAGATATACAACTTAAAAGTTTCAGTGGAATATTTTTTCTGGAAACCTAAGCTTTAAAAACAACATGAAATGATTTAACTGGAATTTGCCAATAGTAGATTGAACTGTTTCCAAATTGTGAACTCTGGTATCTGACATAGAGATTTTTTTTTAACTTGCACATCAAACAAAATAACTCAAGTTTGAAAGGATTTTTGTTATGTTTAAAAAAAGATGATTCAATGGCACAACTATAATTTGAGGAAATATGTTTATTGAGCACTTCAGGAACAAAATAGACAAAAAAGGGGGATACTGTTCTTATTTTTTTTGCAGCATTACAAAATGAGTAATGAAGAAGGTACCATTTGGAGCCTAATTCTAAAGTTTTAGTTTTAAGAATTCATTTTGAACAGGTTGAACAGACACACAAGCTATCTTAAATTCATGATTTAAATGTACCACACAGCCTTTGAAATAAGCATTCAATTATGATCAAATATGCTCTCAGATCTGTCTTTATTTGACAAATAATATTTTTAAGGTGTCTTTTTTGACACATAATATTTTCAAGTTGAAAATTTAATCAGTTTGTCTACAAACCCTCATGGAATAGGTACTCATATAAATAACAATGTTAAACATTTTGGAATGAAGAATACACAAATGACTAATATCCTAACAGTATAAATACCCACTAATTCAATGTTCAAATGCAATACACAACTCAAAACTGTGTATGAATTGTATAATAATAATTACTTTCAAATTTGTAGCTGTGAAGGGTATCAAGAAGAAGGACTTAGTGGAAGTGAAATCCATGAACAATCCACCACTTTTAGTCAAATTGACATTAGAATCTATCTGTCTCCTGTTAGGAGAACAAACAACTGATTGGAAAGCTCTCCGTGCCATCATTGTTAAAGACAACTTTATAACAAATATTGTTAACATGAACACTATGGATATTAGGTTAGTTGTCAAAAGATTGGATTCCTTTGTAGGATAGACATATTTACAGAAACATTTACTTCTAATGTTTTAAGTTCAAAATACTTTTCATGTATATTGAAACAGAAATAATTCCTTTGTGTCATGCTCTATGATAATTGTAATATTAGTATGCATTATAATGTCAATGTTTTTATACCAAGCATTGAAAAATGTAATGCCTACCAAAGTTATAAAGGGCATAGAGCATGACATTTAAGAATTATTTCGATACCTATTAAAAAATTCAGAACTTTGGTACTTGAAAGTGGACCTAGAAGACACTACCATGGCAGCCATTTTGATTTGATAAAGCAAAAATGTTTTGG
The DNA here is from genome assembly GCA_019925275.1 of Mytilus edulis. Classification (NCBI taxonomy): domain Eukaryota; kingdom Metazoa; phylum Mollusca; class Bivalvia; order Mytilida; family Mytilidae; genus Mytilus; species Mytilus edulis. Next base: position 38,847,761 of record CM034350.1, read on the forward strand.
AAATCTTTTTCAAAAACATTATTATTTCCAATCACAAGTCACATTAAGTAAATATACAATCCCCCCTGAATAATTTCAACATCCATTTATTAATAAATGAGATTACCATACTTAAGAAATATATATTCTTATTTCTCACATCAAGTTTCATTTGTTTGTAATGTGCCCCATTTCTCCAAAGGAAAATTTCCTCCTTCAGTTAGAAAATAATGAGATGTGGTATGATTGTTAATGAGAAAACTATCCTCCGATTAAAATGATGTAGATGTTTGCAACTTTTAGTCACTGAATGGCTGTCAATAACAAACAAAACTCATATTACGTAGCAAGATATAAAAGTCTCTGAAATAACAATTTGAAAACAAGATTGAGTCACGACTCAGTTATTACAACTGATAGGAAGTGCTGGATCAGCTCCTCTTTACCCGCTATCTATGATGGTGGTTTACTGATAGATGAAACAACGACTTACTTCTTTCAATGACAGAAACCAACCCAAGCTGAACAGTCTACAATGTTGTCTTTGTAAACACCTGCATCAGCATACACTCCAAAACCCATAATGGATGGGGAAGTGTTATGCCAACTGATGTCCGGCTCATCAGTACGTTATCTTTGTGGTTAGCAGGCTGCCCAGCTGACCAACCTTGCCCTGAAAGCATCTGTTGTAAAGGCAGTAGACTGCAAAATTTGAACAACAATTGTTAATAACCAAATGAATTCAGCAACACCAAAATGGTCGCCTTGTTCCAACTTAACAACAAAAACACTTTAATGCTCCCCAAATGTCTTCGGCCACTGATATGATCATGCGATGGCTGCATAGCCAGTCAAGATCTTTGGAACAACCCTCCATCATCATCATTGAAAACAACATTGCTGACTATGACATATAACACCTTGATGGATCAATATATTTGAAATTTAGACCTCGATTTTAGGGATGATTGTTTTTAAGTTTCATCTATTTTCTTTATATTTTGATAATGTTCAGAAATTTTCCTTGGCAGGGATTTACAAACATTTTCCCATCGGATCCTCGTACTTCTCAAAATACCCTTAAATCATAATTTGTTTCTTCAAATTTCATGACAAAATGACTTGAATTCAATGTATCACTCTCTGTATGGATCTCACCTTGAACTGTATGTACTGTGGAATAACTTTAAATTCAGAAATTATTGCATGCATTTATAATACTGTGAAGATTGGACAAAAATTTTAGATTAATTGTTGCGATTTCAGGAAAATCAAAACACATTAGAATATTAAAATACTATTATTGCGATACTCGCCTAGTATGACTCTTCATGTTAATAAAAGACATGAAATAATTTCTGAATTTACTGTATTTTGAGAGATTTTTTTCGTAAGTAATCTACAATATCTATATTTTATTTTAGTGATGAAATAAGGAACAAGATGAAGAAGAACTACATGTCAAACCCAGATTATTGTTATGAGAAAGTAAACAGAGCTAGTTTGGCCTGTGGTCCTATGTGTAAATGGGCTATTGCTCAGGTAATTATTATTATACATTACTTTGATAATCAAAAAGAGTGAAATACTTAAACCAGAAAGGGAGGAACAATTTATTTATTAGAACTTGCTTTAGATTTAACAAATATTGAAAATCATAGTCTTAATATATATATTTGTTATTTATGCAAACCCTTATTTTACTTTTTAGATCCAATATGCTGACATGTTAAAGAGAGTAGAACCCCTTAGAAATGAATTACAAGAATTAGAAGATCACTCAAGTGCAAACAAGATGAAGGCTGCAGAAGTGAACAAGCTTATTAATGAATTGGAGAAGAGTATAGGCAAATACAAAGAGGAATATGCTGTACTGATTAGTCAGGCTCAGGCAATCAAACAGGACCTGGCTGCTGTTGAATCTAAGGTTAGTACTCACCAGAATATGCTGTACTGATTAGTCAGGCTCAGGCAATCAAACAGGATCTGGCTGCTGTTGAATCAAAGGTTAGTACTCACCAGAATATGCTGTACTGATTAGTCAGGCTCAGGCAATTAAACAGGACCTGGCTGCTGTTGAATCAAAGGTTAGTATTCACTATTCATTGTTGAAGGCCTTACAGTGCTGTACTGATTAGTCAGGCTCAGGCAATCAATTAGGATATGGCTGCTATTGAATCAAAGGTTAGTTCTCACAATTCATTGTTGAAGGCCTTACAGTGCTGTACTGATTAGTCAGGCTCAGGCAATTAAACAGGACCTGGCTGCTGTTGAATCAAAGGTTAGTATTCACTATTCATTGTTGAAGGCCTTACAGTGCTGTACTGATTAGTCAGGCTCAGGCAATCAATTAGGATATGGCTGCTATTGAATCAAAGGTTAGTACTCACCATTCATTGTTGAAGGCCTTACAGTGCTGTACTGATTAGTCAGGCTCAGGCAATTAAACAGGATCTTGCTGCTGTTGAGTCAAAGGTTAGTTCTCACCATTCATTGTTGAAGGCCTTACAGTGCTGTACTGATTAGTCAGGCTCAGGCAATTAAACAGGATCTGGCTGCTGTTGAGTCAAAGGTTAGTACTCACCATTCATTGTTGAAGGCCTTACAGTGCTGTACTGATTAGTCAGGCTCAGGCAATTAAACAGGATCTTGCTGCTGTTGAGTCAAAGGTTAGTACTCACCATTCATTGTTGAAGGCCTTACAGTGCTGTACTGATTAGTCAGGCTCAGGCAATTAAACAGGATCTGGCTGCTGTTGAGTCAAAGGTTAGTACTCACCAGAATATGCTGTACTGATTAGTCATGCTCAGGCAATTAAACAGGATCTTGCTGCTGTTGAATCAAAGGTTAGTACTCACCAGAATATGCTGTACTGATTAGTCAGGCTCAGGCAATTAAACAGGATCTTGCTGCTGTTGAGTCAAAGGTTAGTACTCACCATTCATTGTTGAAGGCCTTACAGTGCTGTACTGATTAGTCAGGCTCAGGCAATTAAACAGGATCTAGCTGCTGTTGAATCAAAGGTTAGTACTCACCATTCATTGTTGAAGGCCTTACAGTGCTGTACTGATTAGTCAGGCTCAGGCAATCAAACAGGACCTGGCTGCTGTTGAATCAAAGGTTAGTATTCACTATTCATTGTTGAAGGCCTTACAGTGCTGTACTGATTAGTCAGGCTCAGGCAATCAAACAGGACCTGGCTGCTGTTGAATCAAAGGTTAGTATTCACTATTCATTGTTGAAGGCCTTACAGTGCTGTACTGATTAGTCAGGCTCAGGCAATCAAACAGGACCTGGCTGCTGTTGAATCAAAGGTTAGTATTCACTATTCATTGTTGAAGGCCTTACAGTGCTTTACTGATTGCTCAGGCAATTAAACAGGATCTTGCTGCTGTTGAGTCAAAGGTTAGTTCTCACTATTCATTGTTGAAGGCCTTACAGTGCTGTACTGATTAGTCAGGCTCAGGCAATTAAACAGGATCTTGCTGCTGTTGAGTCAAAGGTTAGTACTCACCATTCATTGTTGAAGGCCTTACAGTGCTGTACTGATTAGTCAGGCTCAGGCAATTAAACAGGATCTTGCTGCTGTTGAATCAAAGGTTAGTACTCACCATTCATTGTTGAAGGCCTTGCAGTGCTGTACTGATTAGTCAGGCTCGGGCAATTAAACAGGATCTTGCTGCTGTTGAATCAAAGGTTAGTACTCACCATTCATTGTTGAAGGCCTTGCAGTGCTGTACTGATTAGTCAGGCTCAGGCAATTAAACAGGATCTGGCTGCTGTTGAATCAAAGGTTAGTACTTACAATTCATTGTTGAAGGCCTTACATTGTTCTATAGGTGATAAATTCTACCTCATTTAGTATATGGTGAAGAATTGTCTCATTGGCAATCATACCACATCTTCTTATTTTTATACATGAACAAATCAAACAGTTTTTAACTACAGTTGTATCAATGGCTAACACAAATCTGGATCCTGATGCTGTCAAATTCAAGATTAGCACTGATTTATTAGGACCAGACCATAAAATAGCAGCTGGCTGCTTCTATTTCAATGGCTATGGTTTATCAGGTCCAAGGTTTTAAACATATTGCAAAATTAAAGTCATGTGGATGCATGTAAAAAAAAATCGTTTGTAAACATTTTCTTTGATCAATTGAGAAAAAGTAGTACTTACATGGATATTAGATCCTTTTATATTGCTGAAGATGGTATACGAGCCAATATTTTTTTTTTTACTCAAGTGGACATTTAAAATTGTAGTTCACATATACTCTTGAAATTCACGAATATCCCTGAAAATAATAATAAATCCACTTTATGTCATAACACTTGTTTTAGTTTTGTTTGGTTTTTGTCCCACTGATGTATACTCAATATCTCCTCTCACTCTTTTATGTATATTTAGGATAACCAAAAATATCACATATATTATATAGGTTGGAAGAAGTGTAAATTTGTTGAAGAGTTTGGATGGTGAGAAACAGAGATGGGAATCTGGCAGTGAGACATTCAAGAGTCAGATGTCAACTATTATTGGAGATGTCCTGTTATCATCAGCTTTCATGGCATATGCTGGTAAGTTTTATAATATGGAGAAAAAATAATTTGAAAATTAGCTTAGAAATTTTAAACAAAAGTTTTAGCTTTTCAGATACCTACCACCATTCTAGTGTTAAGGAAACAACCTGTGCACACACTGAAGTTGTTGTAAAAAAGTGAACAAAGTTTGTCCACTATTATATCCAAAAAAATGTTCAAGATGATGCCTTAACTTTATCCTTGGACAGTTGGTGTCTGATACTTTACTTATTGATATTTATTTTCAGGATACTTTGACCAGCAGATGAGAAGAAACTTGTTCACAGCTTGGTCAGCACATCTACAACAAGCACATGTTCAATTCAGAAATGACTTAGCCAGAACTGAGGTATGAAGGCATACTTGATATTTCATTATTTTATAATGGGAATTAAGAAGACAGTAGAATTATTCCTGTATTATGTCTTAGAAACTGCAACATAATTCTATTTATGAGTAAAATCCTTTATTGCAGTCACAAAAGGCTTGCTTAAGATCTGCCTTAGCCTTATAGTATTCAAAATATATATTGGCCTCAGATTAACAAGAGAAACCTACAAACAATAAAATACACAATGAATTTATACATTTTGACATTCACACACTGCTTAGAAAACTGGGAGAATGTTGGAATTTTATTTCAAGTCATTTCAGGTAAGGTCTTTAAAATAGGCAAAAATGCCAAAATTTCAGATTTTTTTTTATTTCAAACTTTTGGTAGGAATATTTTAGAATTCAAGATATGCATTCAACTCAGAATTGATACTTTATAATTTCAGTATCTATCTAATGCTGATGACAGACTGAGATGGCAAGCTAATACACTACCTGCTGATGATCTGTGTACAGAGAATGCCATCATGCTGAAGAGATATAACAGATACCCATTGATCATTGATCCCTCCGGTCAAGCTACAGAGTTTATCATGAATGAATATAGAGATAAGAAAATCACAAAGACGAGCTTCTTAGATGATGCTTTCAGGAAGAATTTGGAAAGTGCACTCAGATTTGGAAATCCTTTACTTGTTCAGGTAGGATGAATTTAAAGTTACAGAAATCTTAATTTCCAAGATACTATATTGATAGCTAGTTTTGGTCTTTTCAAAAAGTATAAAAAAAAAGATTTGGTTAAGTTTTTACTGTTGATGAACACATCATTTTAGCTGGCTTATAATATTTGGATTAAATCCAGTAATAACATGCTCCAATAACATGCAAAAAACAACATATTTTTAAGTAAATAAGATTCATTACACTCCATCTAATGTATATTCATATAAAAAAACATGAATGATCGTATACCTAGAGTCCAAAGAGATGATTTTGATTTCCATTCTTTCTAATTGTACTTGTAGGATGTAGAAAGTTATGATCCTATCCTGAATCCTGTATTGAACAGAGAGTTGAGGAGAACAGGTGGGCGTGTGTTGATTACTCTAGGTGATCAGGATATTGATCTTTCTCCAACGTTTACTATCTTCTTGTCCACAAGAGATCCATTGGTAAGTTTAAATCTGTATAATTGTTTTTCAAAGTTTATAAAGATGATTCTTGGTTCAGTATTATTCAATGATTATTCAAAAGAAACATAAATACTAAAATTATTAGTATAAAGGCAGAAAAACTGGATTTTATTGTCCAATTTATTTTGAGGATATAAGTTTGTAGTTGGGGTTTAAATAAATGTATCTGTTTGTTAATTGAAGATTTATATAATAATAGTTGATTAAATATATCTGAGAAACTTATTATTTATATATTTTCCCGACAGGTCGAGTTCCCTCCAGACATATGTTCCAGAGTGACATTTGTAAACTTTACAGTAACGAGGAGTAGTTTACAAGACCAGTGTTTGAACCAGGTATGTTAATTAGGTGCCAATGAATTGTCTAAATAAGAAGGGTAATGAATACCTTTCTTGAACCCATACCTAACCAAAAATACACTTGAATTATTTGAATTATCTTGTTATTCTAAGTTATGTATCTAAATGAATATTTGCTATTTTTGTAATTGTACAAATGGTTTCTCAGTTATCCTGCTTCTATGGTAAAAGTAAAATTACTGTTTACATTACTGCACATGTTAAGCCATGTGGAAATTTCTTTAAAAGTCAAACACAACTTATGTTTAAAAAAAATTGCAGGATCATAACACTATTTATAAAAATGAGAAGGTGTTGTATGATTGACAAGGAGACAATTCTCCACCAGAAACCACCCAATGCAGATATTAACAACTATAAGTCTCTCATGTATTCAACAATGAGCAAAATTCATAAGGCTTAGTGAGCTATACAAATAAATGGGGAAAAATTAAATATTCAGGTGCATTAGTTAGATATTAATAGCTCTTTCAGTGAAACATACCTATAAAGATTCTTTATATCAAACATGGTAAACATTCAAAAAAAAATATTTACAGGCTGATATAATGAAGCAGGAATTATAGCTTTAATTTAGATAATGGGTATATTTACTACAATAGATTTTGTTTATTTTTCAGGTACTGAAATCAGAAAGACCTGATGTTGATGCTAAGAGATCTGATTTGTTGAAATTGCAAGGTTAGTTCTGAGTTTCAAATATTGATATATTTTACAAAGTCCAGGAATGAACAGATTGACAAGTGTAAAGTTTATCATCATGTTTTGACAGATGTGTGATATTTTAAAAAATAATGTTTTTTTTTCTAATTTGATGAACACACAAGTGTTGGGATATGAAATATGATGGGGAAAATTTCAAACACAACCAAGAGAAGTAAGAAGACACAAAAATATTTGAGTAGAAATAACCTGTCTTTTCTAGTGCTATTGTATTTTAATATGTCATTTTAACAATGAAAGAATAATATATCATTTTAGTGACGATTGAATGTACTTTCATTTTTAGGTGAATTTCAGCTGAAACTGAGACACCTTGAGAAGTCCTTACTACAAGCTCTGAATGAGTCTAAGGGTAAAATCCTTGATGATAACAGTATCATAACCCATCTGGAGACTTTAAAGAAAGAGGCTGCTGAGGTGGCTAAGAAAGTTGAGGAGACAGATGTTATCATGGCAGAGGTCGAGACTGTTTCTCAGCAATATGTTCCTCTGGCTATGTCATGTAGTAGTATATACTTTACACTTGAGGCTCTTAAACAGGTACATATATATTTATGGACCCTAAGGAAATGATGTCCCACACAAAGAACTGAATTTATCTCTTAGGCTTAAATTCATATTTGCAACAATAATGCCATACGAATATTTTGTTAATGTAGGTTAGGATTTGCTTTTCTGAAGAAGAAAATTGTATCATGTTAAGTTGAATGTAAAGTTTATAAGTTGCCTGATGTCACAAGGACAGTGATCTTTTCAATGTTATCTTGGTTAGGTGCTACACTCAAGTGCAAGGAATTGTGGGTACAATCTTTGGTAGGGTCAAACAAAAACTGGTATTTGCTGGTTCTCCCCTAGCCATACAGCATTTAGAAATAAGAGCAAAGATTACTATGTTTGGAGTCATTATAAAGTTCTAAAGTTATGTGAAGTGTCATCCTGCAAACTGTTACATTGTGAAATCAAATATAAAAAATCTAGCTAAGCATGTTGGTTAAGAATAAAGTAGTTTGATATTCATATCACATTAAAATGTTCTCCTTCCCTTTTGTCTTTCCTATGTACTATCAGTTTAAAAAGAAGATTGTATAATTTCCATAGATAGATTTTCATATATAGTATTGAGGTGGGATAGGAATTTTATTGGGACTCCGGGATTGGGTGTTTTTAATCTCGGGAAATTCGGGATTTACCCTATTGGGATCCGGGAAAACTTGTTTTTGAATTTCAGGACCTCGGAATTTCATGTTTTTAAGCCTGGGATTTCAGGATTTTATGTTTTTAAGCCCAGGAATTCAGGATCAGGACCCCTCCTACCCTATAATACTTATAATACTTAGTATGATCTAGTATTATATATATTGTTTTATATCTGCAGGTACACTTCCTCTACCAGTACTCACTACAGTTCTTCCTGGAGATTTTCCACACTGTATTTACAAGCAGTGACAAACTGAAAGGACAAAAGGATTATGCTGCTAGATTGTCCATTATAACTAATGAACTATTTGTGGTAAGTTTTCTTTGACAAACACCTCGGAAGACAAGTAATTCCTGTAAAATATATTTATTGAACAATTTGTTGGATTAATATAGATATATAGAAGAAAAATTGAAAAAGATATATGAAAGGAAAAGTCATGTATAAGATGTTAGAAAATAATTAGATAATGCATCATATTTTTGAGAAAAGAAATTAATAGATTATGCATAAATTATTGTAAATTTTAAAAATACTTTTACCGTAATATGAACAATAACTAATATGATATTTAGTTTGAAGTAGTTTGATAATATAATGAATGATTCTTTACAGGAAACGTACAGCAGAGTAGGGCGAGGAATGTTCCATCATGACCGGGTCACTATTGCCATGCAGTTGTGTAGAATCTATCTACAAGGAAAACAGAGGTAGGTCTATTGGTTTCACTGTAGAATGTTGTATTTTCATAGTTGGTTTTCACTGCTTCATTATCTTCCTGTTGTCTACCCAAATTCTTGAATATTGGATGAATTACACAGGCAAAAGTGCCACGCATGATATACGCACGAAGGCCATTACATGTGAAAGTCATGCCTGGATCATGCAAAAATCATGCATAAATTTACGCACGATTATCGGATGTAGCTCGATTTGGACGTTTTCCGTGCGAAAAAAACCGCATGATTTTCACATGATTATCATGCGTGGCACATTTACTAGTGAAGTATAAATATAAACAAATATTTTTAATACAGAAACTGCCCAGTCTCCTGGTCAATGAAGTAATATTTATAAATCCTAGGTTTGAAATATAAAAAGCATGCAGAATTAACCTTACAAGTGTTTATGTGGCAGGTCTTATTAGGAATACTTTCAGAAGTATTAATAAAAAGAAATGTACATTGATAATGGTTATAAACAGAAGACAACTTTAATTGATAGTGTGATTCAATTACTTGTCCTCATTTTTGCTTTGTAAGATATTTATTTGTTGCTTATTTGAAGCATATAGAAATGTTTGCACCTGAGCAAAAAAAACTCAAATGCTTTTTCAGATTATCCCATTTTTGTAATAGTTTTGTTAAAAATATGTGGCATGAATGAAAATGATTGGTAATGAAAGTAACACAGCTTTGAATTTTCCTTTCTTAACTTGAGTTCAGACTTGAATAAATTTTGCTATGGCTTGAATGCTGAAAATTCTGTAGGACGGTAGTTTTTCAAGAGTAAAAAAAACAGTTGAAAAAATGTTAATTTTCAGCTTTGATATTTTAACATTTCAAGCTCTCATTTGCCTGCGAATTCCCCAAGAAAAACAGTAACATATACTCTTTAGAATTGTTTTATGCATGTGTGATATCTTTAAATGAATGTGTCTTTGCACCTGTTGTTTAGAAACAGTAATAAGGTTTTAAGGTAATATTTTCAGTCTATGGTGTGTTTTATAATATCTTAGTTAGAGTAATTTATTTTAAGTCATTGTGTGTTTGGGTTAAGGTTATTTTTGAATAAATGTGTGGTTTAACTAAAGCTCAGTAACAATAGCAAGCAGAAATAACGTAATCATTTGTTTTATCAATTAACATGGTGTAGATTTGTCGGCTGCAATTTTTAGAAGTGGTTTGTTTGTGTGAACTGTACAAATGTATGAATTAGAAGATGGAGAAATACTTGGACTCTTCGACAAATTCACTATTTCGAAGATTACAAAGTGAAAATTTGGGTAGAAATATGACAACAGCATTAATAATCTCAACATATCTATTGGTTTTTATTATAGAATTGAATGTTGTGTACTGAAATTTATATGAAATGAAACCAAATGACCTTCACATTTGGCATAAAGCATAGAGGCTCTTGTTGCTAAAAATGTGATTGTTGCTTACTGGTTGGGAAAATATACGCAAACCCCTTTTAATCAGTCTGTATTGTTAGCTTGGTTTTAAATAAAGTGGAATTATACAGTTAAGAAAGATTCAATATTTTTTTTTATAAATTTCTTTCTTCTAAACATTGCTTTTATCATTTTGATAATGAATTAGTGAAATTAGATGAATTATTACAAATGTACTTATTAATTATTTTATAGTGAACCAAGTTATGATGAGGAGTTTAATCAATTTATGAGAAGTCAAGAAGCCCTGATGACTGAGAGATCATCTATTTCTATCCCAGGACTGTCACAACATCAGGTAAGATAATTATCATTTTTGGAATGGCTCAAGTAGGAAATGGAATTGGTTGTGATACTTTTTCAAATACTTTTTATGTCCCATTTATGGGCATTACATTTTCTGGTCTGTACGTCCGTCTTTTCGTCCATTTGTCTGTTCATCCATTCATCTGTTCGTCCGTCTGTCCCACTTCAGGTTAAAGTTTTTGATGAAGTTGAAGTGTAATCAACTTGAAACTTAGTACACATGTTCCCCATGATATTTCTAATTTTAATGCCAAATTATAGTTTTCTCCTATTTTCAGGGTCCACTGAACATAGAAAATGATAGTGCAGATGGGGTATCTATGTACTGGGGACACATTCTTGTTTTTAATGTTTTTATGATGCAGGCTTTTAAATGATACATCTTTTTTCAATGTTGTGAGATCACTTTTCCAAATTAGAGAGACTCGCTTGGAATATGGATTACCATTCACTGATCAATATCTTTCTGTCCATCAGATTCTGTCAGTGTGATCATATTTCTTTGAGGAACTACAAATTCGAGTTTCATGAGTATTAAGCTTCATGTAATTATGCTATACATTGAGATACATCTATAGATTCATGGGTCATTAACTTTTTGTTAATCAAATACTGATAGACCTTTAACACATGATAGCCATGTGAGAAGCATTTATTGAATTTATCTCAGGAACTAATCAAAGTGTTCGGAAATTTAGAACCAACCTTCATATGAACATGCTTTACTGTGATGCATTTTCACATCCATTACAAGTCAATTGTCTGTTTATCAAAAAAAAAAAAGCGGGGGGATCATTAATGAGCACTATCTAACATATCTCTTGTTTTGTTTCTTTGCAGTTGGCATCTGTTGCAAGGCTGAGCAAACTGAGGACATTCAAAAACATTGTTAAAGAAATCAAAGCCAGTGATGTAAGTTTATATTTTAAAAAAAAGAAGAGAAAATCAGAAATCCAAAATTAATTTACTCAACCTCTATATTAAAGAATATTCAAATGATGATTGCCAATACTTAAAAAAGAGTTGTACATATATTTTGCATTTAAGTAATGCTTAAAAAAACTATGAGATCTTTTTGTGTTATTTTAGACTTTCCAAACCTGGTTAGAAAGTGCAGCACCAGAACAGGATGTGATGCAGTTATGGGAAGAAGACAAACCAATGAGTATGTAATAAGATATATTTTGTCTCCTAGATGACATAATCCTTCTCTCATGATATATAAGAAGGATATTAGGTATAATTTCTATGGGACAACTATACAATAGAGTCCATATGATGTGGATTAAAATATCAATGTACTTTCCTCAACAATGAGCAAAACCCATAGAATATAGTCAGCTATCAAAGGTCCCTACATGCCAAGGAGACAACTATCCACAAAAGACCAAAATGACAACATTGGAAAACAATTCAAAAGAAAAAAACATAATGGCATGCTAGATTGCTATTTTTCTAGTAAAATGGTTTGGGGCAAATAGAAATTGCATTGTTTATGTCAAACGGTATACAGCTTGAAAAGAAGCTATTAATTTCAAATTTTTGATAAATTTCATCAACAAATTTTTTGGTTTATCATTAAAAGTGTTTAAACCCCACTCTCAATCAGTTTCAGGCATGCAAGCTTGTTTTAAATCATTGGCGTAATTTAAATGAAACTATGCACCAAAGTAAAGCATTAGATGAAGATTTTCAATAATCATGATGACTTTAAAAACATTCAACAAAGTGAAGATTTTAAAATGGAACTCAAATATATTGAATGTTATTAAAGTGTGGTTTGTATTATGAGGTTGTTTACAATTTCACTCTTTCTATTAATTAATAGATAACTGAGATAGCTATTGTATCATGTTTACTAAGTTACATGCAGATTATTGACGTGTTATTTTTTTGTATGTAGATGCTACCGGCAAGGCAGTCAATGGATTATTGATAATTCAAGCCTTGAGACCAGACAGGTTGACTGCCATGGCAAAAGTGTTTGTAGAGAAGTCATTAGGACCTGCATTCTTACACAGTGGAGAAAAAGAACTCAACTTATCAGATATTGTAGAAAATGAGGTAACCAGTGTTCTGCCAAATAATATCTGATGAAAAAATTACTTATATTATAAAAGAATTATTTCACATTATTTTGTCTAATTTCTTATGAGAAAACAAATTGCTTGTTTTGTGCTAAATCAGAATACAAAAAAAAACCAAATAAGGCAGACAGTAACCAATAACAGGCACTAAATTACATGCTTTTCTATGAATAATTGTGGTATTAAGAAACATCTGTTGGTAGTTTCATCTTTTTACTTTTTGGTTAAAGTTAATATTTAGTTTGATTTTGGTATATGTACTGAGTGCTTGACTTTTGTTTGATAATAAAATTAAGAATGGAAATGGGAAATGTGTCAAAGAGACAACAACCTGACCATAGAAAAAAAAAAACAACAGCAGAAGGTCACCAACAGGTCTTCAATGTAGCAAGAAATTCCTGCACCCTGAGGCGTGCATACACTGCTGTGTAGCTATTAAGGCAATACCAAGGTCATATTTATGCAGCAACAAAAAAATGAATTCATTGTATGTTATTTTATTTTCAGATAAAAGCCAATACCCCAGTGTTGATGTGCTCAGTTCCTGGGTATGATGCCAGTGGATGGGTAGATGATTTAGCAACAGAACTAGGAAAACAGTTAACACCTATTGCTATTGGTAGGTGGTTTTTATCAGGAGTTAAATTTATGCAGTAAAAGGAAACGAGAATATAGAGGAAAATCCTTATGTACTCTAACATACTGTGAATATGAGAAGATGGCAGAAAAAATATATATCAAGGCAAAAAAGAAAAGTTGAAGGTAACTCAAGGTTTGCTCAATTTGATATTTTGTATTGTAAATTTTTGCTTTCTCCATATTTTAGGTTCAGCAGAAGGTTTTACACAAGCAGAGAAGGTTATTAATGCCTCCAGTAAGTCTGGAAGATGGGTGATGTTGAAGAACGTTCACTTGGCTCCACAATGGCTTGTACAGTTAGAGAAGAAACTTCACAATCTGACACCACATCCCAGCTTTAGGTTGTTCTTAACCATGGAGATTAATCCCAAGGTAATACACACATATCTTGTTTTATTGCATGATATACATATATGTGAAGGGCTTTCTCCCCATTAAAAATTCATCAAGATCATAGGTACATGTGAATATCTTTACCCCCATTACATATTCATGAAGATCATATAGATATACAAGAAGGTATACACCTTATCGCTATTTGTCCGCCATAACTGGATATCACACAGGTTCCCGTACAATTTTGACATCATAAAACAAAATATGTGACGCCACAATGGAAAATTGATTGTTGTTGACGTCAAAAGTTCAAGCCGCCAGGTCAGCCGGGATAAGCGATAAGGTGTATTAACCCCAATAAAAAATTCATGTAGGCAATACAAAAAAAAATAACTTAAGTATGATTGAAGACACAAGTTTAATTCATTGTTTGCTTATTTAGAGCATGAATAATTGTTTACACCTAAGTACATCATCACTTCAGTGTTCTGCAAATGCTTGTTTTCATGATCCCAGTTGTGTTATAGCTTTGTTAAATATATGTTGCATGAAGGAAAATAATGGGTAAAGCTATTACTGTTGCAGCTTTAAATTTTCTATATTTTAAATGAGTTCAGACTTCATTGAATCTTTCTTTAGCTTAAATGCTGGCAATCATGTTTTAAAAGAAAACAGAAGGGGGGGAATATTTCTTTGCAGTTTTCATACTTTTATGATGCAAGCTTTCAATATTTGTTGCCAGACCAATTCTCCCAGAAAGCAACCATTATATATTTTCTTAAGAATTGTTTGTTTTATGCATGTGTGATCTATATAATTGATTTGTACCTGTTGTTAGATACATGAACAAGGGTTTAAGGTAATACAGTTTGTCATGTGTTTATAGCTTAGTTAGAGTAGCTTTATTTTGTGCCATTGTTTGTTTTTTGTTTGTTTTATTTTTACATAAATGTGTGGTATAACGAAAGCTAAATAACAATAGCAAGCAGTTATGAATTAAGACATTTATTATATCAATTAACACAGTGTAGCTTTTTCAGCTACAATTTTCAGCAGTGTCAGCAATATATATATGTAGAAGGGTTCTTTGCACTGCGTGAAATTGTAAACAAAATATAATAAAAGATATATAAACAAAATATAATAAAAGATACACTCAATAAATTGGTTATATTGGAAGCACTTTTTCTTTTTTATGAATTCTATGTAGAATATAAACTTTGACATGCCGCATAATTACTGATTACATGACTAGATAGTAATCATTTACTTAAAAATGTTGCAACATATTTCTCAAGTTATCACAAAGTTCGAAGTGACACAATATGTCATAGTCCTGTCATTGCACAGTAAAGATGTGCTGCATTCAACACTTGGTACTGCAAATGTGAATTGAGAACAAAACAAAAGGTTTAAATCTCAACAAGATTTTTCTTCTTTTATAAATAAATTTAAAGTGTTCTCATGCATTTGATCATCTTAGAAGCTGAACCACACCTACACATTTGTTCTCTTGTGTAAACTTTAGAATTATACTTATATATATTACACAGATTTAAGCAGAAATGATGGCATCTTTATGCTTAGACATAATATATCAACTGCTTTCTCATACATAGAACAAAGTTTACTGATTGGCTTTCACATTAATACAGCATATATTTTACATATTTCTAGATTTACATTTATAATATAAATGCTAGATTTCTCAAAGAAGATTAAAAAAAAATGTAGTACAGAACTAGTAATTAGAAAATGTTGAACACCTATATGTGTTGTAGATCTTTGCTTACTGTCAGTCTTAACTATAACATACTTTTGAAGCATTGGGTCTAGTTAATCAGTTATGGCTTTGACAAGTTTTGACATTACCAAATATTGATATATTACTATTTTGATTGATTATGTTTTGCTCTACTGATTTCTTCCAAACTTTGAAAAAATATCCTATTTATATAAAATGCAGGAGCAGATACGGCCATTTTTAAAAAGGGGGGAGGGGTTCCCAACCAAGGAAAAAAGGGGGGATGTTCCAACTATATGTCCCATTGAAATGCATTGGTTGTAAAACAAAAAAAAAGGGGGAGTTCCAACCCCGAAAGTCTCCCCCTGGATACGCCACTAAAATGGAAGTGCAATGAATCATCTAAGGAAATGATGCATGTAATATAATCATATTGTAAATTAATTATAAAATTGACACAGAATAATTCAACTATTGGTCACTGTACAGCCTTCGACAATGAGTAAAACCAATACACATTGGCTCTGATGTATATTAAGAATGGTTATGTGTGTGTGTGAATGCATGCTTTTTAAGTGAGAGAACTAGAAATGTATATGAATGTTTGACTGTCAAAAACTAGCATCATGAGTACAACTATTAAATATTTTTTGTGCATGGAGATACTAGTATATCAGAGTAGTTTCATACTGTGTATTTGTGCCTCTGAGGGTACTAAACTATCAGTAATTTTAAGTTCTTGTCCAGATCATATTTCACATTTATAAGTATTACCCTAAACTGGATAACTCATAGTCAAATCAATTTTAATTTGGTTCTCATCTGCTAACAAATTACATTATGAGTTTGTGCTTAAAAACTGTCACAGTATGTTTAGCCAAGATCATGTCTATATCACAATAATTTAATTTGTCCTGATGAAAAGGCAATCATGTAAATATTTAACATCCATTCTTTATGTTTCAATTAAACTAGAATGATTTTCCTTAGATTTAATCTTAGAAGAACATTGAAGAATCAAAATGTTATATTGTCCATAGGCAGTTGGAATTTGTCATATTGATAAGTGAGAACAAAAATTGTAATATGCATTTTTGTTCTCTTATTGTCTTTGAGAAGTTCAAACTGTCACAATGATGTTTATTGTTTTTAACCTCTTTATCAGACATGATTTATTTTATGTTATGCACATGTGCATTTCAGAATGACCTTTATATTCAGCAAAACATGTGTAAAATGAACCCAAATGATTAGTTATTGAAAATTGTTCTAAAATAATAATTTTGTTTGAAATTTTTAAATCATGCGACAAGGTTATTACAGATATGTTCTGCAAGTAAAGGAAAAACAGCTCAAGTTACATCATATTAGGTTTAAAATAAGACATTGCATAACTTTTATTTAATGTGAAGTTTACAATTAGAAAACCTATGTATATAAATTTACAGGGGTCACACATCATCAATAAACACCAAGCAAGACGTTATAGATTAAAAAAA
Source organism: Mytilus edulis (assembly GCA_019925275.1). Lineage (NCBI taxonomy): Eukaryota > Metazoa > Mollusca > Bivalvia > Mytilida > Mytilidae > Mytilus > Mytilus edulis. Next base: position 38,864,920 of record CM034350.1, read on the forward strand.
AACACCAATTATTTGCAATAGCATAAAAAGTTGCTCATATGTATATACATATGCAATGTAGATAAGTTTTCTATGTATATCAACCAGCACTTTTTCTCTGATATGAGACTTTATCTTTAGTTCATCTCAAAATTAATGAGATTTTGAAGTTTTGAACAAAGCTTTTTTAAGGTAGATACTATTAATTATAGCTGTTCTCAATGAAACTGAAATTGTATAGCAGAACTTCATAGTTGTGCAAACAATTGAAAACATTAGTTTATATTTATACATTACAATTGTCAAAAACTTTGTTTTATTTATATTCTAAACAATATATTAAATTTTATAGATTCCAACCAACTTGCTGAGAGCTGGAAGAGCATTTGTATTTGAACCACCACCAGGTGTCTCTGCTAACTTGTTGAGAACTTTCAGTACAGTTCCAGCATCTAGAATGTGCAAGGTAAAATCACACAAACTAATACATATCAGAAGTATTCAGGCCAATAAATAGTACTGTTCCTTTGCATATTTAATCAAGGGTAACAGTATTCTGTTCTGAAATAAGGAAAGTTAAGGACATCAAGTATTCTCATACAAAACAAACAAACAGTTTTTTCTATGGTAGGAAAAATTGCCTTGCATTGCATGCAGGAACTTGTTTTAATTGTTGATTTGAGGTAATAAAATACATCAGAATAAGTGTTAATGACTTATAAGGTCAAGTTTTACAGTGATTGTATAGTTTTTGATAAGTATGAATATTTAAATTTAAACAAAAAAGATTTGAAAAATCTCACTTTTATTTGAAGAAATTTCATGAACCATTCATTTTACTTATATGTGTGTGTGTAAAAAACAATCTGCTTTTTATTTAAGGCACCAAATGAGAGATCCCGTTTGTACTTCCTGTTAGCCTGGTTACATGCCATTGTACAGGAGAGAATGAGATACACACCATTAGGATGGGCCAAGAAATATGAGTTCACAGAATCAGATCTGAAGGTGGCATGTGATATGTTAGATACATGGATAGATTCTGTTGCTATGGTATGTGTCATGGTTTGGTACAGATCTTATATTTTAAGCTCACTTAGTAATACAGAAAAAAATGGTTTGTCCATGGAAGTAATAATCAGCAAAGAAAAAAATTAAGTTGATTTTAAAAGACCATTGCAAAGGTAGTTTTCAAAGTTTTTTTTCTGCTAAATCATAAGAGCAAACTATAGATAAGGTGAGCAATGTATTTCCAGTTTATTTACCTTAAGATTAGTACTGTAAATTCAGAAATTATTGCAATGTTTTTATTATTGCGAAAAATGCGACAGGGTTATCGTCGCAATAATTTAAACTCCCATTTTGAAATATTTTATATGAACATTAACGGGTTTTTCTCAATATTGCAAAGATTTAAATCGCATTTGACTCTAAAATGACAAAATTGTAATAATAAGTGCACGCAATAATTTCTGAATTTACAGTATCCATCCTTTTACCTATTCAACTGTTTCCGTTATCCAGATCAAAGTAAATCTAGAAAAGCACTTTAAACTCATGAGATTATGAAGTGTTAAATTCTATTCTTTATTTCACAGGGAAGAACTAATGTACCACCAAACAAAGTACCATGGGACGCCATCAGGACTTTGTTGTCACAGTGTATTTATGGTGGAAAGATTGATAATGAATTTGATCAGGTAAGAATTTTTAAAGGTTATAATACAATCCTTTATATTGAACACAAGACAGTGTCAATTAAAAGCAACAGATTAAGAATAGTCCAAGGAATAACCTTTTTATCCAAGTGCAAAGCTTTTAAAATGAAAATAAAATTAATTTAACAATAATGGAGATGCAGTATTTCAATTGAGAGCAACAGTGGAAATTTTTTTTTGCTACCAACTGTGAGAGCTGTTTACAAAAGAATCATTTTGCAGTGCTATTATAGTTACCTACTTGTTCTGTTGATGAAATTCTTTGTACGTTAAGAACATACCAGTCAATAGATCAAGTAAAATCAAAAAGTAGAAGTAGATTAGAAGGCTTAAGTGTCTTTTTAATAAACCTATTTGCATTGATAAAACATATTTAAATTTCTCTAATTTTGATTTTTTTTAGAGATTATTGACAACATTTATACATAAACTGTTCTCACCAAAGAGTTTTGAAGGAGACTTCACATTGGTGATGAATGTTGATGGCAAAGGAAAGAAAATATTGATGCCAGATGGTGTACAGTGAGTAATGTTTAACGTTTGTCATTCTTCAGTCTTGGTGTATTCTTGTCCTTATCAAGTTTAAAGATGTTCTATTTTCATATATTCTGTGTACATTAAAAAGCAATACATGTTTTTGTTTTTGTCTGCAAATTGAAATGAGGCTTTTGACTAGTTACCCTAATATTTTTTCAGGAGAGAACAGTTTGTACAGTTTGCAGAACGTTTGGAATCAGAAAGACAAACCCCAGCATGGTTAGGACTACCCAACAATGCAGAGAAAGTGCTTCTTACAAATCTTGGTAAGAGGTCATAATTGGAATTTTGAATTTGTAATTTTCTCTACAGTGAAAAGCCAATTATATGTGTTAACAATTATAATTATCAGAAATAAGAAGATGTGGTACGATTGTCAATCAGAAAACTCTTCAACCAAGTCACAATTTGTAAAAGTCCATTATAGGTTAAAGTACTGACTTCAACACAGAGCCTTGGTCCACACCAAACAGCAAGCTATAAAGGGTCCCAAAAATTACTAGTGTAAAACCATTCAAACAGGAAAACAAAAAGTCTAATCTGTATAAAAACCAGTAACAAGAACAAGGGTGAACCACATCAACAAACAACACCCACTGAACAACAGGTGAACAACAGGTTCCTGACTTGGGACAGGTGTAAACAAATGCAGTGGGTTTATTGTGCCAACCTTCACCCTAACATGAAACATCACAACATACAAAAACACACTATAAAATCCTGTTTTAAGCAGTATTTATATCCAATTATTGTCAAGTTCAATTAATCTTGAATTGCTTAAAGTTATGCAACAATTAATCTGCATTTCTGGCAAATTTGTAATTGTAGGAGCTGAGGTAATAGCTAATTTGATGAAGATGCAGATATTGGAAGAAGATGATGATTTGGCCTATGGTGGTACACCTGATGAAGAACAGAAGATTGTAGATGGACGTCCAACATGGATGAAGACATTACATACATCAGTATCTACATGGATGACCCTTGTACCAAAGGTAATGTTTGGGAAAGGATTTAATTTACAAAATTTGTAATCATAACACCAATTCCAGTATTTTGATTGGTTGATTATGGAGTGTGACTATGAGAATTGTGATCTAAAATTTTATTTGCCTAAATTTAAAAAGTAATATTTAAACTGTCTTAAGTTTATTTTCTACCATATGAATACATGGAGATAAAAGCTATATGTTATAAAGCCACCATATTATAATTTAGAATGACCAGTATTTTTTAAGTGATATTTTCAAAAAAAAAAATCAATTTTCAATTATGTTTAATCTGAAAAGTTAAGATTATTTTATGAGTTTGATAGTTTTTGAGTTAGTTATTCCATGATTTCGTGGTTGATATGAATACAGATTATTCCTGTTGTATGAGAAACAAAAATTACTAACCTTTTAACACATTAACTTATTAAATGACTAACATAGGGTTTTGGAGAGCATGTACAAGTAAGTATAAAACCTGAACCAATGCTTCCTGAAATAAACAAATCATTCTTATTATAGGGCTTCTCAAATTAGAATTTTACTCTCAGAAGTCACATACTTTCAAGTTAGCATGTCTCATCAGCACAACTTATGAATAAGAAGGACAAGTAAATATTAACATTGAACCATTTTATGACTTGAAAAGAGTTGATCATTGACTACATGGGTTCAAAGGAAATTAATCATAGTTGATTGAAAATAGTGATGATTTTTTTTTTTTAAGTTTTATTAAATTGAAGGAAACAAATTTTGAAAGATTGATAGAGAAGCTCCTGTTGTATGAAAGATCTCAGAATTTTATGATTACCTCCAAAGTTCTATAAAATGTTTCAATGTCTATTTGTCCCCTGTTTTTTATTTGATATAACATATATTGGACTTGCCAGCTGCAAAGCACCGTGTTTTCATCTGAGTTGTTAATTTTGCACATCTAAAAGAATTATATAGATATTCATATAGAATAGTGTCATGAATCTGACTTCTTTGTACATGTAGAGTAAATAGTTCTAATTTGAGATGTCTTATTGATATTATCACAGCAAACTATGGATTTAGATATATTATATACACATTCCATTATAATGATCATGGATGTTCATTACATTGCAGGACACACAACTGTACATATATAATCTTAATTATCCATCACAATGTTTAATGCTGATAAATATATGTCATAATCTGGAGTTAGACAGCATTGTTTCAAATCTTTCAATAAACATTTTAATATAGGAACCGTGCATACCAAACACTACTACTATCTATTTACAGAATATTCTTGCACTTGTTGTATATCTAGAGACAAAATAGTTCCTGTCTCGTCATTTCTTATACTCAGTATTGATTTAAATCAACTTCTAGAACTCTTGTAAAGATCCACCTATGAAATGCATGATACAGTAATTATGATTATAGATTGTCAGCAATTATCGATCAGTCAGTTAAGGATGTATTCTTCTGACTTTTCAGTCTCGTTCAGTCTCGTAGAAATCTCGTTCTTGAATTATTTCTAAAACATGTGATAGAAGTGGAAAATATGAATGAATTTTAAAAATATTATAAGCAAACATAAATCTGTGAAAAAATTGTGTATTTACAATGAATGGTTTTTGCGATTTTTACGCCCAATCAAGTCAGTATTTTTAGCCAAAATTTTGAGAAAATGGGTGAGGGATACAAAAAATGATTTTACAAGAATCATGTACATCCCATATCATTTTGGTCTTTTCAAATTTCTTAGATATGTCTTTTTTCATTCATTGATAACAAAAAAGTTGAAATAATATGCATTTTGTTCTTAAAACTGAGAAAAATCACAAAAATACAAAATTGACAGCATGGTAAATTTTACACAAAAAAGCGTCAAAATATGATAAAACTTATAGAAAATAGAAAGTATGAGAAAAAGTTTTAATTGTGGAACTGTGATTTTTTTCATGATAATAGCCCAAAAATAGGTAAAAATCGATGAAAAATGGGAAAATCATCAAAATTGGGCATTTTCAAAGGGCCGTAGCAAAAAAAGAAGTGCACCACCATATGATTTTTTCTTCACCAATTATTTTGTTACAGTCTTATAAACCAAAAAATCAGGTTAAGAAAAAAAGTTTAATTCTAGAAATTTTTGGCTCCTCAGAAGTGTACATCCTTAAATCAAAGAAAATGGAATAAAAAAAAAATGGGAAAGAGAAATTATTCTTTTATCTATTTTTTTAACTACATGCATGCATTAAAAACTTATTTCTTTTAACAAATATGTACTTTACCTTAAAATGTTCATAGGTTTATCAAATGCTTTGAATTAAATGATTAAAACTATAAGATTTCATATATTAATAAAGGTGCATACATTGTAGTTGTAAATAAGTTACTAATTTACTAATTGAAGACTTAAATCTACTAACTTAGGGTTATGAAGAAGTGGTAAGTAACCCCCAAGCTTCCTCCAACCTCCAGGGGAAATACCAAATATTTTATGTCAATCAAATGGTTTTTCAGAGAGATGCACAACTTCAAATAAAATTTTGGGAATTTTACCAATTGCTGTAGTGAACTGTACTGAAAAAAGTTTTTGATTTTCAAGAAATCTAGCACTCTCAGAAACTATTTATAGTGATGAACCCTTTAGCACTCATTCTGACAGATACAACCATCTTTATTTTTTATGAATATTTTTAAATAGAGGTATTGGTTTATTTTTGTTTTGTAGATGGTAAAGGAATTTTTACTTATATATAACTCTTTTGTTTGTCCTGCTCATGATTTTTTATGAAAAAAAAAAAGAGGGTTTATTTTTATTTATCTAATGATTTCCCTATGGCAATGTTCTGGTCAACAGACCATTGCAATGAAAAAATAGTTTCGAAACCTTTCTTTCAATGGTGTGGAAATAGAACCTTACTACTCCTAGTTCAATAATTTTACCCTAGTCTACCTTCTTTAAAATTAGTTTATGTAATCTAAACAGAACATTTTCTTCAATTGAAGAATTTCACTGGGTATGAAAATCATTATAAATAAAATTCCCATGCATAAAAGAGACGCCTTCAATTAAATTTTCATGCTCAAAAGCGACCACACATTCAATTCCTATGCTCTAAAGTAACCACACAATCAATTCCCATGCTCAAAAATGACCACACATTCAATTCCTATGCTCAAAAGTGACCACACATTCAATTCCCATGCTCAAAAGTGACCACACATTCAATTCCTATGGTCAAAAGTGACCACACAATCAATTCCCATGCTCAAAAGTGACCACACATTCAATTCCTATGCTCAAAAGTGACCACACATTCAATTCCTATGCTCAAAAGTGACCACACATTCAATTCCTATGCTCTAAAGTAACCACACAATCAATTCCCATGCTCAAGAGTGACTGCACAATCAATTCACATGCTCAAAAGTGACCACACAATCAATTCCCATGCTCAAAAGTGACCACACAATCAATTCCCATGCTCAAAAGTGACCACACATTCAATTCCTATGCTCAAAAGCGACCACACAATCAATTCTCATGCTCAAAAGTGACTGCACAATCAATTCCCATGCTCAAAAGTGACCACACATTCAATTCCCATGCTCAAAAGTGACTGCACAATCAATTCCCATGCTCAAAAGTGACCACACATTCAATTCCCATGCTCAAAAGTGACCACACAATCAATTCCTATGCTCAAAAGTGACCACACAATCAATTCCCATGCTAAAAAATGACCACACAATCAATTCCCATGCTCAAAAGTGACCACACATTCAATTCCTATGCTCAAAAGTGACCACACAATCAATTCTCATGCTCAATAGTGACCACACAATCAATTCCCATGCTCAAAAGTGACACACAATCAATTTCCATGCTCAAAATTGACCACACATTCAATTCCTATGCTCAAAAGTGACCACACATTCAATTCCCATGCTTAAAAGTGACCACAATTCAATTCCCATCTTCAATATAGACCACAGACATATTCAAATATTAAATACCAAGACTCAGAAGAGGCTTCTTACTTATTCATTCCTGTTACGGAAAGAGAGCACTCAGATTTTAAGTCCCAGTGTCTAAATATAACCACTCACATATTCTCACATACTTAATGTCACATACTTGATTCCTACATTTAACAAAATACCTATCATAGCTGCTCTATGACACAACTCACCAATATTCTGTTGCCATAAAACAAAGTATCTGTGATTTTTACCCAGATGTTATATTATTATAGTCTGTTGGTGCCATGAAGAGAACAGTGGAGAACATTAAAGATCCATTGTTTAGATTCTTTGAGAGAGAGGTGAACTCTGGAGCTCAGTTGTTACATGATGTACGACAAGATTTACATGATGTTATGATGGTTTGTTCTGGAGAGAAAAAACCTACCAATCATCACAGAACTATGATGGCTGATCTTGCTAAAGGTATATTATATGTTACTTTCTCACAATGTAATACTTTCATCTACTGTGAAAGTACACTAATTCTTAGGTATCAATTTTCGTGGTTTGAGCAATATTTAAGAGCCTGTCCATGAGAAAACCATGCAAAATAGTCCGGTATCAATATTTGCCAATCTTTATGAAATCTTGTTTGTAGGTAACCTTACCATAACTACTATAAATAAATATAATGTTTTGATCTGATTTATATATCTTGGCCGTAGGAGGCGCCACCTGTAATTTGGAAATTTTCGGATGAAAACCAACAGAAAATACACAAAATAAGCATTTTTTTAAACAATATTTAATGTATTTATAAACATATCATCAACAAAAGTGGCATTATTTATAAAACATAATACAAAGACCTTTTCATATCCATATCTGTCATAAAAAAAATTGAAGTTGCCCAAGGGCAGATAACTCTGTAAATTTAGCAATTTTTCAAATTTCCTATTTTCTAAAAAATGCCAAAGTTCATAGGGTTGTATATACTAAGATAACACTTTTATTTCTTTCTTTTTGCTTTTTTTACAATAATTCAAGTCTTACTTGCCAGCATGTAACAGGTTTTGCTTTGCATTTGAATATTATAAAAAATATTTCCAATCTACTATCCCCCCTTTTTTTTAAACTTGAAAAATTGATAAAATTCAAGATTCAATAAAGTAAACAGTGACTTATTAAAAATGAACACTGGAAGTGGGGTTTTACTCAGATTATACAAGAGACTACATTCAATTAAAGAATTCTTTTAAAATATCTCGATGGGTATGGACAATTAAAAACCATGGTTTGGTTTATTGGTTGGCAATACATTTGAGCAAAGGCAAAATAAATAAATGACACACTTTTTGCAAAATAATAATACTACCAGATATTAAAATTTGGTCTACATGAAAATTAATAAAAAGCAGACAAAATAGAAATAATAAACACACAGTATTTAGAAAATGAAGTTTGGTTGCTTTAAAATGATAGGGGAGGGGGTGGCTAAACACCATGTTTTGCCTGTTAAAAACATTTTTTTTCTGTGAAAGTACTTTATCAAATATTGCTGAATTATAAATAGAACATGAAAAAGTTGATATGATAAGATTCTAATACAAACCTATTATAATAATGTATTTACACATTTTAGAACAGTCTTATCAAAAAGGGAGATAAGTTATCATAATGAGGTTAAATAGAACAAATACACAATTTTCAGAAATAAGGTAACCCCCTTTGTTTCAAAATATTTTGAAAAGAATTCATGAATAGTTAGTTTTTCCTTGCTTAAATGTATAGCCAACTTGTTTTTATTAAAGCACAAAAAGCTGTTTTCTCAACAAAAAAAATAACATTAATTAACAACTACTATCACTTGCCCCTCTTCTACAGAAAGTATGATTTTGTTTAACATGAAAAACATAACTGACCCCAACATTTTATTATAAGTTTATGTATGTCCCTTAATGTAGCATTGGCCCATTGACAGGTTTAATATTATACTCTCCAATGCCTTTATGTAAAACTGTTTTCAGTTTACAATGCTTATTTGAAGTCAATAATTTCAACATCTGAACATATAAATAATATAGTGTTTGACATACAATAAAATAACAATGTGCAGGTAATCTGCATCTGACTTAATCTGTTGTTCTTCTGTTGATAGGATGCAACCAATGCCACAGTCATTGTGTCAGGTTTGTCTTCTTTTAATGATATCCACTTCTTGCACACATCTGTCAAAAGTTTGACCTTGTGCAATATACTGTGCAATCAACTGGATTGCTTTTTGTAATAATTTTGGTATAATATGAGGTTGAACTTTTTGAGAGGCTAGTCCATGGCAACGTTAGCTGTGAATTTAGGGCTGGAAAATTTCTCGAAAGCATTTTCATTGCAGCATTGAAAATCTCTCTTGGAGCCATGTTTTCTTCTTCCCAATCAGAGGTTGTGTTCTGGGAAAATGTCTGAGTGGACTGTGATGATAGTGGAAAGTCACATTCTGAATCTGAAAAAAAAATCAAATTATTATGTTTTTTTAGAATTTTGGTACACTTTGAAATCTAACAAAGTTTAATTTTGGACACCAATTTGGACCAACTTGAAACTTGGGCCCATTATCAAAAATTTAAATACATGTATAGTTTAAGCATATCAAAGACCCCCATATTTTCAATTTTTATTAAAATAAAACTTATTCAAATTTTGGACTTTTTGGACAATAATGTAGACCAAATTTTGAAAACGAGACCCAAAATAAAAAATCTAAATTCACAGTAAGATTCGGTGTATCAAAGAACCCCAATAATTCAATTTTTGATGAATTCAAACAAAATTTAATTTTGGACCCTTTTGACCTCAAGGTGGACCAATTTAATAAAGAGCCAACAATCAAAAATGTAAATACATGGTTCGATTCAGCATATCAAAGCATTCAAGAATAAAATTCCATTGAAATTGGTCAAGAAATAAGCAATTTATACTAGGCTTTATAAGTATTGTTTTTTTTTGTTTTTTTTTTTAACTTTTTGGCCCTTTTGTAGCCACTATTTCCTTAACAGTTTGGACCATAACCAAGGAAATCAATCCCAACCTTTCTTTTTTGCTATGGAACCTTGTGGTATAATTTCTAAAAGATCCATTCACTAACACAGAAGTTGTTGTCTGGATACTAGAAAAATGATTATTTGGACCCCTTTTTAGCCCCTTAATTCCTGATATTGCTGATATTAATTAGTACCTAAATCACTGCAAGAAAACTCAAGTTAGCATGGTTATGGTTTATTATTTGTTGAAATTTTAATAATAATCCTTTAAACTAGGAGGGTTTTTTTTGTACATTGTTAGTTCATGTCTGTCATATTTGTTGTTCGTTAATTGATATGTTGTAAATATGGGCCATTTGTTTTCATTCTTTTTTACTGTTTAAAATTTTACAGCCGACTATACTGTATTAGGTTTTTTTTTTATAGATAAAGCCACTTCACTTATATGTAGTGGATAATTGTATCTATGGCAATCAAACCACATATCCTCATTCTTTTTATATATACATTTATCTTGTATACATATATATGGCTTATTTCATCAATTCACAGTTGTCAAATGATTCTGCTCTAACCAGTGCTCGGGCTATCTTACACCTGCAGTGAGGTGATAGTTTCTGTTGATCTGTGTTGATAGCCTAAACAATGACTATAAGATGAATAAAAGCACTGTTCCTTTACATTATGATTTCTTTGCCATGCATATATACTGATTTTTTTTCTGCCAGCTTAACTTAACTATTATCATGTACATGTACATTTGTACTAATCTGTGTTGACATATGCATAGTAATTATAGCAACCCCCCCCCCAAACTACTAGTACCACCACAACCGGGACCCCAAACAAAACTTGTCTCAGAATATCTACCAAATATTTTTTATGCATGACATTTGATGTTTTGTAAGAATTTTATTAAATTGAGTATTTCACATGAAGTTCATTTACATGTATAACCCCCTCCCTGACTCCCCCCTCCCCATTTTTCATACAAAGGTTTTATCTGCAGAAATTTTATCACACTTATAATCATACTAGAAATTTGTACCTGAACCAACTGGCAGAGATATTCTCTTTGTCATCCATAGCTCTTTGCATACTGATGCTGGTATGCCTCTGCTTGGTTTTGCAACACTCTGGTCTGGATGTTAGTGTGAGTTCGTAGTCTAGTGGTTAAGACCGATGGCTACAGTGCTGAAGGTCCCGAGTTCGATTCTCACTCTGTGTGCTGAAAATATCAGTACATCAGAAGGGTAATTTTCACCCTCTCACACCTGGTACCCAGACCGGAGTTTAAACTAGAATGAGTACTTTGGGGGCCTCGGTTGGTCAAAGTTATCACCTACTTTGACCTGTAGATCAATCTTCTGATATCTCTCTGGTTTGTCTGTTTCCACCTAGTGGCCCGGTGGTTCTCTCCAAGTTCTTCGGCTTCATCCACCATAATAACAGACTTCCCGGTGTCCTAGCACTCCCCTTATGTTGGGTGGGGATTGAAATGTCCTTGTAAAACTAATTGTCGCATAAATATACATTAGTGACACATCTCCATTAATCCCGATAGGGAGTGTACATGGATGCCACTGTACCCTCGCAGCTTTAGAGGGGTTCTTCGGATATCGGAGGCATTTACCAGTACATACATGTACATACATATAGGTGACTGGCACTTCTTGTTTGTCGCCTCCAATATATTCCAAAATCATCCCTGTGTTTCGGGCGTATGTAAATGTCACATGAAGAACAGTCTATTGAAAATATCCCACTTCTGTACAGTATTAAAAGCCCTTCTGGTAGTTCATAGTCTGTGGAGTTACACCCAAGACTACGTAGAGTATAAAATGGGTACTTCTGGGCTTGTCACATTTGGTTATAGGGATACACAGGACATTTGAAGCATAATGCAATGATTGACAACATTCAGATTTATAAGCGAATGTACATTTCATTTCATTCTTTTTCTCATACAGCATAGTTATGCATTAATTACATAATTACAGATTTTCCATGAAATAATACAGCAAAAGATGTGGTTCCATTTTGTCTCCAATGTAAACATTAAAGAATACAATCAGGGGAGCTAAATAAATCTTTTACTGGGGCACCATGAAGGTTTTGTCTTCATTTTTCTGTACAGACAGAAATTAAAGGTTAAGTTTGAGATTTTAATTAAATCAAATATATCTACCAAATAAATATTTGAAATTAGAACTGTTATGTCCTGATGAAAACTATAGTATATGAATATTAGATTAAAATAGGAAAAATATTTTGATAATTAAATTTATCTAAAACCCTTGAATTTCTCAATTTTGATGTTAAAAAATTAATATTGTGTTTAAAATTTTTCCCTTTAATTATTTTCTATATACCAGTAACTTTAAGATAAAATTGAGGAGTTTGTTTACAAGTAAATAGTATATTCTGACTGAAATTCTTCTTTTTTTTGTTAAAATTTTAGATTTTTCGACATGCTCAAAATGTCATTAAAACTTATTTGCAAAGCAAAAGCCTACAGATTCTGAAAATATCAACCTTATGAAACATAAAAAGCACAACCGAATCAAAATCCAGGTGTTATCTTGCAAATTGTTAAATATTAAAAACAGTAAGCAGCATCAACCTCTCTGTACCATTATTTTTCCAAAAGTTGGCATGATGCCAATTCATAACATTTGACGGTAAAAAACATTTTATGCAGTTGAAAACATGTTTAACTTGCATTCTGTCAAAGAAAATTACTACATTTCCTATAAAAATGACAAAAAAAATTATTACAAAGATGGCCATTTTTTCATAAAAAAATGCTTGTGCCAATACTTGGATGTGTTCTAAAAGTTCTAAAATAGAATTGCTTATTTCTAAAAATAGAATCAAATATTTGCACTTTTGATGGTTTACACAGAGTCCCTACATGGTAGCCTTCCAGATACATGTCACATAACATTATATTTCGAAACTAGCTTCCGGACGATTTTTGGCATATTGCATGGTTTTCTCTAAACAAGCTCTTACATGTTTGTGGGTTTTTAGATTTGTGGATTTTAGTTTTCTAAAACAAAATGAAAAATTAAAGCTTTTAGAAACAAAGGTTACAAATAGTCTGGATTGAAGGAAAGTGCAAAGTAAACATTGACCTGTGTAAATCGTAGTAACAACACTAATTAACCCAAGCTGAGACTACCAAGATAAAGTGATCAACAGATTAAGGACCATCAAAGGTGTTAGTTAGGCCATAAATATGTCACCTAAAGAAATCAGTATCTTAAATTGTTAAATAATTCTTATCAAAATCAAGCCCAGCATGAAATTATTATTTCTCCTTTGTACGAAAACTATGAGGATACAAAATGAACACTTTATCATACTAGCATATCAATACTGGAAATCTGTCTCAAGATCAAAAGTTGTACAGTTTAGGTTAATAAAGATTAAATGGGTATACTTCTGCATGCAGTTGTAGTGCTGTGACTGCTATTAAAGTGTTCTCAGATTCGAGGTTATTCAGTATATTCTCTAGATCATATCAGTAGTCAAACCTTCATGGGGATCTTTCTGTGTCTTGATTTGGACAATGGTTGTTTTATTTCGTTGGACACTTAAATTCGTGGATAAAGTCATCAACGAAAACCACGAAAATTGGTACCCCACGAATAAAAGTACTCTCACAGTAGTTTGTTGCAAAACTCACTTAGAACACAAACCTGTTTAGTTGTTCTAAAAATTGATTGCACTAATTATGTTACAAGTTATTCTTCTGAAATATATTCATTACAGCTGATTTCTTAATGCTTGCAAAGTAAAACTTTGGTTGGCTTGCATGCTTTGTTTGTATAATTGTTTATACAAGCTTTGTAAATAAGATTGACATCTTTAAACAATATATATATAGGCATAGTTTAATCTGAATATATTATATTTGAATTTAATAGGTTGTTATTCTAATGATTGTTCAATATACAAACATAGCAAGCAAGCTAACCAAAGTTCTACATAAAGTAGGAAATAAGATGTAATGATGGGGAAAAGTTGCAGATTGAGTTTAATATTATATAAATATTTTTTTAATCACCACAAAAAACATTTTGATAAAACTCCTTGTATTATTTGTAGATCACTATTGTCACATTGATAAAAATGAGTTAGAAAATTTTGTTATACTTGATTAATTAAATTTGCTGATTGTTTTCTATAGGTATAATCCCATCGACCTGGAGAAGATACACTGTACCACAGGGTATAACAGTCATTCAATGGATCACTGATTTCTCTACTCGTGTGAAACAGCTACAGAAAATAGTACAAACCACTTCACAAGGAGGAGCTAAAGGATTAAAGGTATTTACTGCAAAATCACATTTCTTGAATGAAATAATGGTAGTTTTACGACATTGTCATTGCATGTAAAACATTTAACTTTATCAAAGTTTACATTTTGAGGTTTGAGATGAGGTCACTTATGTTAAGTAAATGATATTTGATATGCAGTTATATTAATATCGGCATTTATCATTTCCATGAAGATTATTTGACCCTGCACCGTCAGTCTTTGATTTTTTAATGTTTTGCATATTTTACATGTCAAAGTATTTCCATTTTTAAATTTCAATATTTACCTTTTACTTAAGCTATGATTATTACATACAGGTGAGACATATCTCTTTTTTAACATTTTTTAATTCCAAATAAAACCTTGTTTTTTCTTAAAACTTTCTATTGAATGGTTCTGTAGCCAAGTAAAAATTGGAATAACAAATGTTTCACACATTATTTTCAGAATTTGACAGTATGGTTAGGAGGCTTGTTCATACCTGAAGCCTACATTACAGCAACAAGACAGTATGTAGCTCAGGCCAATAGCTGGTCTCTAGAAGAACTTTATTTGGATGTAAGTAGATTTATGATTCATTTAAAGATTGCTGATCTATATTGAAATGTAGGGTAATATAAGGGAATCTTTTTAATGTTACATTTTTGCTATGATGTAATGTTTGGATTCATATACAAGCATCTTATCTGGATCATTCATAAAGTTGAAGGTATGGCAAGACACATGATTTACACTCTTCAATTAAAAATATATTTTCAAAATAACTTTCATTTCAAGGCTGATATAGTTTGATCATTTTAGTGCAGAAAACCAAGCAGATATTTTTTGTTCCATGAGTGTTATTGTTTTAATAAAACTTGTGTATGACATGTATGATTTACTTGTATATAATGTGAGATTATCAGAGAACCAGTGTCTATCATACTTTTTTTATGTTATAGGTTAAGGTTACTGATGGTAAAGACAACATAGATGCTTGTAGTTTTGGTGCATCAGGTATGTCTGACATTATTTATTTTTGAATTGTTACGTTTTATCTTATTACAATGATCCACTGGATAATGATATTGAGTTTAGCTTGGTTAACAATGAGATATATATTGACATATGTTTTACCCTAAAAGCTTCACACCAGTCTATATACATGTTATTTGTATATTGTAGGTTTGATTTTACAAGGAGCAGTATGTAAGAATAACAAGTTACAACTGTCTTCATGTTATTTGTATATTGTAGGTTTGATTTTACAAGGGGCAGTATGTAAGAATAACAAGTTACAACTGTCTTCATGTTATTTGTATATTGTAGGTTTGATTTTACAAGGGGCAGTATGTAAGAATAACAAGTTACAACTGTCTTCATGTTATTTGTATATTGTAGGTTTGATTTTACAAGGAGCAGTATGTAAGAATAACAAGTTACAACTGTCTTCATGTTATTTGTATATTGTAGGTTTGATTTTACAAGGAGCAGAATGTAAGAATAACAAGTTACAACTGTCTACATGTTATTTGTATAACAAGTTACAACTGTCTTCATGTTATTTGTATATTGTAGGTTTGATTTTACAAGGAGCAGTATGTAAGAATAACAAGTTACAACTGTCTTCATGTTATTTGTATATTGTAGGTTTGATTTTACAAGGGGCAGTATGTAAGAATAAAAAGTTACAATTGTCTTCATGTTATTTGTATATTGTAGGTTTGATTTTACAAGGAGCAGTATGTAAGAATAACAAGTTACAACTGTCTTCATGTTATTTGTATATTGTAGGTTTGATTTTACAAGGAGCAGTATGTAAGAATAACAAGTTACAACTGTCTACATGTTATTTGTATATTGTAGGTTTGATTTTACAAGGGGCAGTATGTAAGAATAACAAGTTACAACTGTCTTCATGTTATTTGTATATTGTAGGTTTGATTTTACAAGGGGCAGTATGTAAGAATAACAAGTTACAACTGTCTTCATGTTATTTGTATATTGTAGGTTTGATTTTACAAGGAGCAGTATGTAAGAATAACAAGTTACAACTGTCTTCATGTTATTTGTATATTGTAGGTTTGATTTTACAAGGGGCAGTATGTAAGAATAACAAGTTACAACTGTCTACATGTTATTTGTATATTGTAGGTTTGATTTTACAAGGGGCAGTATGTAAGAATAACAAGTTACAACTGTCTACTACTATCTCTACAGATCTACCATTGACTCTACTCAGATGGGTCAGGTTAGTACATAGAATACAACTCATTCTTCAATTGTTATCTTATTTAAAGACATTTGTTTTGTTGACAACATTAAAAGTTTAGCAATTAACTTGGCATGGTGCATTTAGTCTTATAATAATATGGCATCCAAAAGTCTGTTTTGCCATTAGAGGCATAGGATTTCAGAGTAGTTTTGGACAAGGTACATTATGCTTTTTGAACTAAATTGGTTGTCTGGATTCTTTGCTGAGCAATTATGTATGTCACTTTACCTTTATGTTTACTGGTAAATCTAGTCAGTTACCAAAAAATTAAAACAGTTGACTCAGCCAGATATTTTGTGTTGGTTTTTTTTTTACGTTCCTACATATAGCATGACATATGCAATATTTTTAATTACTAACATTGTTAATTCACATCATATGTCTAAATAAATTTAAGATATGTGGAATTAGGGATATTAAAATGCTACCATTTCAAATTTGTGCAGTCCAAGACTCCATGTTAAAGACTTGGACCAATCAATATACCATCTTTACCTCAATCAACATAATTTTTGGATTGATCCATTATTTATTGTAAAAAAGAAAGGTGACAATGGTTTATTTATAAGTTTCTTAGAGTAAATAGTGCATATAATATATATGCACAATTTACATTAACTCTAACAGTAGTTTAGTGTTGAAATACACGACTGTAATCTCTGTATTAGAAACTTATATCAGTTAAGTAGAATGATTTTATTTTGAGTTTAATATTCTTGAATGAAATGTTTGGGCATAAGTAATAAATAAGATTTGTTTTTTTCAGACTTGATTTGGACAAAGAAAGAGAAGGAAAGGTAACTCTTCCAGTGTACCTGAATGCCACAAGAGCACAGCTGTTATTCACTTTAGACTTTGAAACAGAAGGGGAAGGATCTGGTAAAGGCCATAGTTTCTACGAACGTGGAGTGGCTATGATTTCTTCTGACCTTGGATAGACTTTGAAAAAAAAAATAGATTTATATTCTATAGAGCAACTTTTTATTTTATTGACTTTGAAAATATGTTTAATACTTTAATGCTATGGGTCATGGTGTAATACACAATGTACACTTATTAACAGTCATATAAATGGATGAAAATTAATCATGCTTCTAAGTTGATCATTGTTTATAAAGTAACAATAATAATGCAATATTTAAATTTGGATTTAAAACTTTTACTGGTCAAGGACCACCAACCATACACCTTATCGCTAATCCCGGCTGACCCTGCCGCTTGAACTTTTACTTTTTCAAGGGACCCTGCCGCTTGTACTTTTACTTTTTACGGGAACCTGTGTGATATCCAGTAATGGCGGACAAATAGCGATAAGGTCTATTAGTTACCAGTTACCATTACTTCACCTTTTATGCTAAAACTAATTCTTTTTTTAAGTATGACATTCTGCTTTAATCATCAAACCAATATCTTAACTTTGTTTATAAAACATTTTATTCTGTTTAATCAGGACAGGGAAATGCTGAGTCTTATTTTTTTAACACATTTTACAAAGATGTGTGGGGGTACATGGCGTCATTGCTTTATGACGTCTTTGAATTTGAAAAACTAAGTGTTTTCAAATATACTAATTTCTTAGCATGTCTTAGAATACAAATACAAAAAATGAAAAGATTTCTAAATTAAGACCTGTGCTTTTATTTTATGCTGAGTAACTTGTTGATTTCAAATGTTCAAGAGAATGGAAGAAGAGCTTCTATATTAACAGGGGAATGAGGATATGTTTGGTTTACTTGACATACCTTTTCCTCTTCTTGCCCACAATATTCAAATTTGACCTAAATCATACCCAGGGGGTAACTGGTACTAGACAACTATTGAAATGTTACTGTAAAACATGTAGCCATTATATTTTGGATTCAAGACAGTTTGCTAATTATATTTCTGATTTTTGTACACCTTGTTAATCTGATATATTGTATTTCCTTTGCCTTTAGTACATGCTTAATATTAATAAACCTGAAGAAAAAAATATTTTGTGTTATGAAATATTTTGTGACCCTCATCTAGCCTGAAATATCCTGTTATGACTCATCACTTAATAAATAAATTTGGTTTATTTACTGTCTTCTGATTGGTAAAAATTATTAGTTTTATTTTCAATGTTGTCAATTTTGATGGCGACACGCCCACTCTGACGTTGTGTATTCATTCGCCGACATGTGTGTACGTTGATCTTGTTAAATATAAATAACATAAAATGTTCCTTGAGCCTTATTTTTGATAGAAATTTATTTATAATGATGAATGGCAATAATTTATTTTGATTTTATTGAACCATAAAACTAATTTTTGACTCTTCACATTTTACATAATCTGTAAAGCGGATTATTCAATGTGAAGAGTCAAAAATTAGTTTTATGGTTCAATAAATTCAAAATAGATAATAGATATTCATTAAGTGGTATTATTGATCATGTATATGCCCATCATTTATTACCAATGTTATTTCAACTGATCGGGCAGAGCTTACGTTTTAATTTGCATAAGGACAGTCTATTTGAAGATGTGTGTGATAAGGATGATTGCCGTTATAATCATTACTGATTTCTAATCACCTATCAGTGTTATCAAAGGAATTTACAAAACAATGACTGGACACTTCATTAATGAGTTTATCCTATAACACCTATCTATAGACGGACTGGTTTATTATGAGCGAACCGGTTAAAACTCCGCCCAGTCATGTGAAATAAATCGAGTAATACACATGTACAATGGTGTTGCATTAATTCCTAATGAGACATGACTTGCTGGTTTATTTAAGTAAGCATCTTCTACAATAAGAAAAAGAAGATGTGGTATGATTGCAAACGAGACAACTCTCCACAAAAGATCAAATGACACAGAATTTCAAATGAACAACGTTAGGAACGGTAAAGCCTTCAAAAATAAGAACAGCACATATTATATAGTCAGCTATGAAAGTCCCCACAATGACAAAGACAACTAAACAATGCTAAAAAAAACAAGAAAACTTAAGAGCCTAATTTATGTTCAAAGTAATGATTAAAAAACAAATATGTTCCATGCAAAACCACACTCAGTAAAAACGTCAAAATAAGGATTAGGACATTAATGGTTGACAGAGTATGCTGGTATGATCTAAAACCCCCACAACATATGTTTCTATTGTGTTGAGAGACATGAGAAATCATGTATTATGGCAACTTTGAATCTGATCTTATTGAGACTTTGATGGATTGTCCACATTCAGCACTATTGGCTATATTATGGTGCCCAGTTTTTATTGTTTCAGGAAACCAGTGAAGTAGCATAAGATGGAAAAAAGTACTCTGTTATCTCTATTCACTAAAAGTTTTTTTTTTTCGGATTATTGATATTTAGGGGGCTCGCGGGTCTAAATCAAATTTTTTATTTAATATAGGATTTCGCTATATTTTTCTATAAATGAACTTTATCTTATACTTAATAGAAAAATGAAATAAAAAAAATGGGGTCACCATTCATTTACGCTCACAATCTGCCTTCGAAAGAAGCATACATTTTTGTTAATGTCCTTTTTTTAGTGGAAGAAGACGTCAAGTCTTCTGAAGACTTAAGGGGCCGACCATTTGCATTGAGTCTCCGTTTGCCGCATTCATTTCGTGTATTACAATTTCAAAACAACTTAGATTCCTGACACCGATTTTTACACATGATTAGGCATCTGAATCATTTAATTTGTAAATTATGATTGTAAAACAATCACTATCGTAAATATGACCCTTTTATTTATGTAAATTATTAGATTTCATCTCATCCACATGAACGTTATTTGTTTACTTGTAACAGGATGTTTTAACTGTAGATATTTGTATTACGCATGCGTGAATTTGGTATTGGGACAACTCGCCCTGTTTAGAAGTTCGCCCTTGAAGTTACGAATTTGCAATCCTGCATACAAGAAGATTTTGTTTTTATATAAATAAAAGGATATATAAAGTGTTGTCTTTATTCATGGTTTTCCTTTGTCATGTGAATTAGATGCCCTTCGTAACATACATGTGAACCTTCCGTTAAGGAGAAAAAACTCCCGTGTATGAAATTTTTCAGACGCCATATTTGATCATTTCTTACTACTGTACGGGTGTAATTGACACCTGTGTTAAATTTTACCTGAACATCAAAGAAGATGTATAATTATATGGCTTCACTTGACAGCTTGGGTGTCAAACATACTGGTAATCAACGATGTTTACCTCCGGCTAACTGCCGTTGTGTTATCAAAACGATGTGTATTGGGAATATTGAAATACTTTTTTGTTACTTCCCTTTGTTTTATCCTGTTTTCAGTTATTTTGCTTTTAAAAATGTAAATTGTAAAAAGACTATATATGATTAATATTTTAATCAAATAATCATAAAAGGATGTTGGTTAAATGAATTTAAATGATTTTGGACAAATAAAAAAATTAAAATTTATAAATTATTTTAGCAATCTAGACCTCCTTTCAAGGATTAAATTGAAGTTTATATCATAAATTTGTTGACAACTGATTAGAAGTTAACATACAATATGTGCAACTAGACTTATAAAAGGTCTAGTAGTTAGATTAATTCCTAGTAAAATCTTGAAATTTAAATTTGTAAATGTTAGTACATATTAGATTTTATTGTGTAAGCTAAGAAATAGCAAGACATTTTACACTGTTTTTAAGTCTTTTTTTAATAAGCTTTCTACAAATATGACTTTCATAATGCTTAAAATCCATGCAGTACTAGTGTTAGTGTATGCTATTTTTTTAATTAATTTACGATGTTGCAAATATACATGTGGAGCTTATTTCTTTCTTATTTGTCTATACATTTACAAATGATAAGGAGATGGAGACATGAACAAAAATTTATACAGATAAGATATATAAATATAATGATTCATTTGCAAGCAGTGAACAATCATTTGTCAAAAACAAAACAAAACAAAACAAGAAACAGATTCTTCTTATTTAAGAATTGAATGCTCTTTTTTGTAAATTTATTGGGGTGTAAAAGCGTTGACCGAAGTACATTTTTTATGAAGCGCGGAAGCGCTTCATACTAAAAATGTGCGCACGGTCAACGCTTTTACAACCCTATAAAGTTACAAAAAAAAGCATTCAATACTTATAATTACATTTTTACCTATAGGATCATGAAAACACGCCTTTTATCAAGTATTTATTTCATTTACCTGTGCACTTTATTGTGGGACCTCGTGTCATCATGAATTAAAAGTTTTATTGTGTGATACAACTGCTTAAGGAATAACACATGATGTACAGTTAGCCAATCAGAATAACGTATTATAGTGAAACATACATTTAATGTAATTATTATTTTATAGAGAGGCAATAAGGGAACTATAAACATTACAATTTGATGGAAATTTGAAGAAAAAACACAATTTCTACATCATTTGGTTACATTTACGACAAAATTTATGTCAATAAAAAAACATGATGTTTTGACCATTCAGTACTTAATAGATGCATAGTTCTTGGGGAAAAGTTTCATCAAATAATATGAATATAAATGACTTTTTTTGTGCTCATTTTTTACAGTGGGTTGTGATGATCTTCCAGTTAGGTTACCCTCATTTGGAGTGTTGTTCCCAACCTGTTAAAGGTCCATCTGCATAATTCAAAATTGGAAATTTCAACAAGCATCTAATATTCTTAATTTGGAAAATAAACCCTTGTCTGCTAGCTTCATGTATATTTTTTCTACCGATTTAATATATAACTAGAATCATGCAACCAGACTTAAGGAAAAGGCATGTAAGTTCATCATACAAATATGACACTTTTTCTAGACAATCCAGATCTTGCAAAATACGTCGCTAAAAATTGTAACCTTTAAAATTGTTGTTGTGCAGTAAAAACCCATATGGGAACTTTCAAAAGTTGGCAGGTATGTAACAAGTCTTGCTATTTTAATGCTCCATTTATGGGCATTATGTTTTCTAGTCTGTCCGTCCGTCCTGCTTCTGGTTATAAAGTTTATGGTCGAGGTAGTTTTTGATGAAGTTGAAATCCAATCAACTTGAAACTTAGTACACATGTGTTCCTCTTGATATGATCTTCTTAATTACTGCCAAATTAAAGATTTTACCTAATTTTCATAGTCAACTGAACATAGAAAATGATTGTACGGATGGGAAATCCATGTACTTATGACCTTTTCTTGTTTGAAGAAAAAAAAATACATTTTAAAGATAATGGAACAAAGCAGCCTGGGTAAGTGGGGCTGCTTTTATGGTAATTCAAGTTACCTTTTATTCACCTTCTTCCACTTCAGAGCTATCAGCTCTTTGATTCTGTTGAACTAATAGGAGAAATAGCGGTAATATCGAAATAGAAAAAGAACTAAAATACAGAAATTGCTTAAATTTTACAATTATTTAGTTTATGTACAGCTTATTCGAAAACAACAATAAAAAATATAAAAGTTAAAAAAGATATTTCAATTTTAATGCCAAAAAATGGCATTTTCGCACCTAAGGGAGATAATTTGGAGCTTTTTGAATGATATCTACATTTTAAAAGTCACCTGGGGCCAACACGAATTGATTGTTTGGGATGATTTTTGTACCACATGATAATGTAACAACTACTTAAGGTAATTAATAAAATTTGTAATGAAAAATAATAAAAAAATTTCTGAAAATCTTATACCTGCGAGCCTCCTTAGGAATGACATTGCAGCAGCATAATTTTCAGAAAGTGAAATTATTAAGTATCTAATTTGTGATTGTAAGAGGTAAGTGATGTCCATCCGTCCTCATGTTCTATTGATATACTTCATTTTGGGGAGTTGGTTTGTCTATCTGCCTGTCTGCATCTTTTACATGAATATAAAGAGATGTAGAGTAAAATTTAATGTCATTGCAACATACTATACAAGTGTCCATTAAATATGTCAAGCTCACAGTCCAAACAATATAGTCAATGATTTTAACAGAGACAATCAAAAGCTTTCCATCAAATACAAAATTACACAGTGGACAAAAAGCAACAGCCACTAGCAAGGTTTCTCTCTAGGGAACAAGCTCATTGCTAGCTGAACATCTCATTTGTATGACAGTCGCATACAATTCCATTTTATTGACAACAATGTGTAAACAAAATGGACATAATAGGTAAAAATTCAAAAATAGGGGTACAGCAGTCGCCATTGTGTTATAATCTTAATCACATGTGTTGTCTTATTATAACTGAATGAAAACATTAATTGTCCATCAAAGGCAAAACTTGATTGTTTTGTGAATATGTAAATCAATTTGAAGAAGTAAGACTCTACGGAATGATTGATGACCAGGAAACAATATACCAAGATTCTTCTTTTAAATGGGTGAAATTTAAAGGGTCAATTCTTTCAAGGTTTTCACATGAGAAGTAGATTAAATGAAAAGCAAGGGTAGGGGAATATAGATCATGATGTCAAAGCTACTGACAACTCAACAGGCAAAAAATAAGGCAGTAGGTGCAGCAATCTGTAGAAACTTGAAATGAATTCCTGATTAGCTGCTTTAATTTTACAGTGGTAGAATTTAAATAATAAATATAGAAAACGATGTTACCCTACTATGGTGTCTGGGATTAGATTTGCTATAATGTTGTCATTTGATAGTTTTTGTCTCGCCTGAGAAAAAATTCTCAGAATGGCAAGCCATATGGAATGTATTATATTCAAGTGATGAGAGCCATATAAACTTTATGAAGCTCAGAACTCATTTGTGGCGTTGGTCTGTTTTCTGCTCTTTTGTTTGGTTGACGCCTCTTTGACACATTCCTTGTTTTCATTCTCTATTCTACTTATATCAGAACGTAGAATGCTATATTAACGTGTATGTCGCCTGTCATTTCGAATAGGTTAGGCGAAAAAAGAAGTCTATGTTTTGAGAAACCCTAAAAATCACTCAAATCATGTCCTGCATAAGAATCTGAGCAAGTTTGTTAGAATTCTGCCTTGCCGTTTTTACGGAGTTCCGCACATACAAATTAAGTGACATATGCGACGCTGATGACGACGGAGGGTTATGTATCACAGACATTATTTTTACGACTTATAACATATTAGAATTCCGTGAGCCATGCCAAGTTATGCAGCTGAGTAGATTCAACAAAATGTGCACTCTTGTAAGTGTTGTACTAGTTTAACGACATGATTACTCTAGTTGCGGATCCAGATTTTTTTCATAAAGAAGGGGGCACTGACTACCGAAGAGGGGGCCGCTCCAGTCATGCTTCAGTGATTTCCTATATCAAATCAACCAAATTTTCCCACAAAAAGGGTTCTGTGTCATTTGATCTCATTTGGAGAGTTGTCTCATTGGCAGTCATACCATTCTTATGTTTATGTGTACAAAAGGGAGTGAAGTTGTGCAGTCTTATTTTAGTTTTTATAACATTAAAAAATGTAGGATGTATGATTCTCATGATTAGATCGAGAGAGTTTCGAACCCTTTAAAGAGGCATACACATCGAATTTGCATTCCCTTCTATCCTCCTGGAAGACAAAAAGGACAAAATCATTGAAAAATTGAAAACACGAAAAGGGTCTTTATTGCATAATTATTCCCTACAAGGTTAAAAAGATTTGTCATATAGTTTCGAAGAAAACCAGTAAGTTGCCAAATATTTTACTCTGCTCATTATTATCCGTTTTAATAATGCGGCTGCCTTAAGTATACATTCTAAGCATGCAATGGATATAGTGGGTTTTCTGTTCTGGAAGAATTTGTAAATATTTAGCTTAATAGTACTGCAACTGACATCGAAAAAGACGCTTAGTTAACGAGTTTAATGGTCCGGAATAACACACGGCTGCAAATTGTTTTAAATGATAGAATACTATCTATATTTTAATTTCCGTCGGGTCGTAAAAAGTTTCTATGGTCACATTTTTGTATTTTATCCCTTTAATGGGGGTACCCCTCAATTTACGGTTTTGGGTAGTTACCTTAAAATCCAAAAATATATTTTTTGGTTAAATTTCCCGCTATTTTCGTAAATATTTTCAATGCACATATCATCAAGGATCATCGGAATGATAAAGACATAAATATAATACCATCTCCAAGTAAAACTTTCAAACTTAAAGTTAGCTGTTTTTAGGTAGAAATTTAACGCGTTTTTCTTTGAAAACGAGAAAACATATGATTCAAAAATAGTTTTTGACATTTGAGAGGACAAAACATATTATTGCGATACTGCATGCAAATTTTGTTGGGCAAATTCCAAACAATTTTGTCAAAAACTCAAAAATAAAAACATCATTTGTACCTTTTTTAATTACGGAAATTTCCTATCCGTCAATCAGCTCCACCATTTATTTTTTCCTTCACCATCAATTTGATAGTTTCGATGTTGTTATGTAGATTTTGTAGGAGAAGTTAATTTATTTTTGAGTGATTTGAATATATATAGTAGTTCTTTCGTGTATTTTCTGTAAATAAGTTATATTTTTGTTAATAAAATTTTGACTTTATATAAAAGTTAACCAAATCCTTGGGATAAGAGGTTTTTCCGGATAGTGACTATAGTTGACATTGTGTGAAAATACATTGTATGTCAATGTTTAACCTCAGAGCAATTAATATCCATGCAAGTGGTCGGGGAACAGTACTATTGAAGATTCGCAGAGATTTGTGTGTGTGACAAGGTGATGCTAAAACCAACTTCTCTTAATATTCTGCTTTCCGTGGGCGAATCATCAGTGATGTTATGAGACTTGCACCAGAAGGCAAAATTGGTGCGTCTTTAAATTAGATTGATTGGTTGATTGTTGGTTGCTTAACGTCCAGTGACAAATATTTCATGCATGTTCAGGACGAGAACAAGTTAACAATAAAAACAATAGGTAGGTTTTGTCATAATAGAGGCCATTCGGGATGATGATCGGGAAAATTTAGACTGCCACTGGAAAATGATGGTACATTGGATTGGGACAGAAATTTTCCATTGCAACAGTCCACCTTCGGACTCCTCAAAGAGTTGATGCAAGGGTTTTAACATGCAAAGAACGTGACACTCCCTTTACACGAGGCATCGGACTTAACGTCCCCATTCTGACCGGACGTGACTGCGAACTTGATACATCCCGCACAGCCAAACGGACGCCCCACTTCGTTTTACTGCCGGTCGGGAGAAGACCAAGTGACCATATTTCGTTTCCCCAGTCACCCTTGGGGAACTTTAAATTAGAAACAACAGAAATCCAAACATGTGATCAAACTGATCGACATGTATCCTCACAACCTGACACTTTTATACGATCTCGCGCTCAGTTTCTTCCTTGTAGTTTGGATATGAAAACAGGGTTTTTGTGTAAAAGACAAACCTTTAAAAATAAACCAGAAAACTACGCAAAACTGAGTCCTCTAAACGTGTTGACAGTCTTTTAAGTTATGCTTATTAATGTGAGTAATCATTTATCCATGCATAACCAAGTACTTATTGAAGTCAACACCTGTGCAATTAAGTAAAACAGTTACTGAAAAATAAGAATTTGAACTTGCTGTCAGTTCATTAATAACGATTGTTAGTGATGTGATTTGTTCTTCCATAAAAAAAAAATGCCTTTCTCATGTAGCACATCCTCTATATATACCGATCAGTTTTACCCAAGATTGTCTCTGATGCTTACCAAACTGCCAAACTCCAGAACTAACTAGATATTGTGACACCTTACAATTCAGACACAGTGGGGCCAAGGGATATGAAATAAAGAGTTTAGCTCTGAACTCAATTTAGGGGATGCCATATCTGCTGCAGGAAAATTGAAGTCTATGTTAAGACTTTCAGGATTACACCAAGGTGTGTCTGAAAATATTAAGGATACATTAAAAGAAGAACAATTACTTCACCCTGCCACCAGTGCTCTTATGAGCTATGTCCTCGTTTTGGTATTTCTATGGAAATGCATAGCTTGTTAATAGATATAGGAAGATGTGGTATGAGTGCCAACGATACAACACACCATCCAAGTCACAATTTATAAAAGTAAACCATTAAAGGTCACGGTCCGGTCTTCAACACGGAGCCTAGGCTCAAAAGTTCATTTGTTAAGTTAATTGATAAAAATAACACAAAGGCGCTTCTGAACCGTATATTGTCCTTAAAGATAACAAAAATTTTCAAATGGATGGCCATTACAAAATCAATCGTTTCTGTAGCAACATTCGCCCCATTACATTTTGGATTGGCAGTGCAGATACATCATGTATATGCATATGGGAATATATGGGTCACTATAGTTAAGCAGCTTACCACACAAATCATGCAAATGGTGATAAAAGCATGAAACTTTGTAAGAACATGCCTTTAGGTATTTGTAATCATATCAGAGGGGTAGCGACGACAAAAAAATCATCCGATCATGGCAGCCATCTTGGATTTTCGAAATGACGTCTTCACAGGGAAAAGACACCATATGTATGGCCCATTTTGCTTGTATTGTATCCAAAAATGTTACAAAATGGAGTAAATCATTGTTATATAAGATAAAGTATCACTTTCGGTCAAATATCGGTTGATAACCCACTCCTGGTTTTATGAATATCCCGAATATGACTGTTTTATAACCCGAATAATGTCAGTCGTTATATTCCACAAATCTTCGACTAATCTTCGATTGCTACATTAGGTACGATAGGTTATAGGCCAATAGAGGGCGCAATTTTATTCTAGTTAACCTTTTTGAGAGTGTGTGTTCTCATTGATATAAGACGTGGCTCTGTACTTGTCTATCCACCGTTCACATTTTTAGTTACGAAGTTTTATTTGCAATTCTGATCGGATATTGATTTGAAGGAATTCTATCCCTATTACTAACACAATTCTATAATAATAATGTTGTTAATACATCAAATAACATAGTAAAAATAATCTTGAAAGTTATACAATTTCTATTGCGGGAAAGTGGATGGATAGAGACTTTATCAGAAGCAGATGTTGCATCCTCTGGGACTGCAGACACGTTGTTGTCAAGTTCTAATACTCCTTAAACTAGACTAGCACATCAAGTAACCGCATGTGTATTGTTTGATTTACTAATGTCTGCTTATGAATCTTCTAATAACGAAAATCCTGATGAATCAAATGTATACAATGGTGTGAAGAAAGAAAAGTAGGTAGACCTCATTTTGAGTTTTGGTATTCGGCTCTTGAAATTCAGCTGTTCGTTTTTTCTTACATTCGATCACTAAGAGAAGCGGATTTTGAGCTTTACAAACAAACGTTGTCTTCCTTGATCCCATACTTCTTTGGACTAGATCATATCAACTATGCTAGATGGTTTCCTATTCATCTTCGCGATATGGCTTCATTAGAAACAAAAAACCCAGATATTTACAGAGAATTTATTAAAGGGCATTTCACTAAAAAAATTGCATCGTGTTTTCTCAAACATGGCGAAAGACCAGGCTCATGAACAGAATAACGCTATTTTTAAAGGTGATGGTGGTGCTGTAGGGCTGACGGAGGATCCCACCGCTTTGCGACGGTGGATCTTAGCCGGGCCAGAAATCAGTAGACTGATAAGCCAGTTCGAGGAATATTCGTCTAGAAGAAAGAACACAGATGATAGACATCATGACAATTCTATGTCTATGCAAAAAGATTCCATTGACAAAGTGAGAAGTCTTAACACTGTCATGAATGATTATGGAAATCCATTTCTTGAGGGTTCTGATTAGACAGTAAAGATATTGTACAAGCAGACACAGGGAAACTCAAAAATTTAACAAATTGGATGCAATCAGTATGCTGACTTCAGAAACAGAATGCAGAACACGGCAAGCATCTATGAGCTTATCAAGAAAAGTAAGTTTCTATTGTTCAGTCGCCAACCAAAGAAAAGTTCATGTGAAACAAAAAGCAAGCTTGACCTCGCCCGAGAAGGTTACAGATTGTTTTCAAGGCTTTTCATATCCTGCCAAAGCAGACAATGAGACTTGGAAGAGTTTTTCAACCACGAAAATTTCCTCAATCTTTATCTCAAAGTGGAAAAATCAATATTGGCGTCAAATCACAGCTAATGGAAATCCTAGAAGCTAAGGGAGATTTACCAAGAGAAGAACCTCAGACAGACATGGTACGTAGTTGTTGATGGTGCGGCTATGGTCAATTCAAGACCACCGCGTGGAACATACACTTTTGAATATGCAAAAGATGTGATTTTGCCGTACATTATCCACCTTACTTCAAAACATGCCAGAGTAGATGTTATATATGATATTTATATATAGAAAACAGTTTTAAAGCACAAACACGTAAAGCGAGGGGTGCTGGATCCAGGAGAAAAGTTGTCGGCACCAGTAAGACTCCGAAAGCTTGGTCAAGCTTCCTTCGAGTTGACGAAAACAAAACAGAATTGTTTTATTTCATTGCCGACAAAATTTGCTCGATTCAATCTGACAAAAATATTTTTGTGACAAAAGGCGAAATTGTTATGACAAATTCTGATGATGACCCTGATGATCTCAGTCCTTGTAATCACGAAGAAGCAGACACAAGGACATTCGTTCATATCTAAAGTGCAGCTGAAAAAGGGTGTAAGTCTTCACTGATAATCAGCTCAGACACTGATGGAGTGGTTTTGGCGGTGTCTCTTTTCAAACACTTCAAGTAGAAAAACTTTGGGTTGCCTTTGGAAAGGGGAAAGACCTGAGATGGCTTCCGATTCACGAAACTAATCATGCTCTTGGTCCTAAATCAGAGGCTTTGCCATTTTTTCATGCTTTTACTGGATGTGACACGGTCTCCGCTTTTCATGGAAAGGGGAAGAAATCGTCATGGCAGACGTGGGACATATTTAATGATGTAACCGAGGTTTTTGAACGATTAAGTAAGAAACCTGTATTGGTCAGTGACGCTGATATATAGTTGATATAGGCATTTGTTGTGGTTATGTACGACAGAACTACAACAGCATATTTGACATCAACGAATCCAGACTTGAACTGTTTGCACGCAAACAAAGACAGTGTGACACCATTCCACTCACTAGAGCTGCACTGCTTGAGCATACCAAACGAGCTACATCCCAAGGTGGCATTGTATGGGGACAGGCATTCATACATGATCAACATCTACCTAGTCCTGGTGATTGGGGATGGGTTAAGGAGAACACAGATGGAATGTGGATTCCTCATTGGATACAATTAGCAGCAATCGCTACATCTTGCCAAAAAACTTGTTCTGGTAGATGTAAGTGTTACAAAGCTGGCTTGACCTGTACAACATTGTGTTCATGTAGCTGTTAAAACGGAATACATCGGAAAATATCGTAGATTAGTACACTGATCAATCCTCCAGCATGTCTTACATAATTACCGATATATCAAACGGACATTTTTATCGTATATCTATACCACTATTATTTCACTCGAGTGTACGAACTTTTTCGACCCAAACCGGAAGTGATGATTTTTTTTTACAATTGTTGTCTGTTTGACATATTTTCATATCATTTTATTGTACATGTATTTCAAATAGTTTTCATGACATATATAGCGTAAAAAATGGTTAGGACAGTTTTTCAATCTCCACGATTGAGCAAAATGATGTCAATTTTGAATTCAAGATGGCCGCCGTGAAAAAAAATCGAAAACATGTTGGCTACCCATCTAATAGATAAAGTACTTCCTAATGAACGTTTATGCCAAATCTCTTGCTTGTATCACAATTTTCATGATTTTGTCAAATTTCGGTACTAAGCCAACATTTATCGAAACTTTGTACTCACATTTCTTTTGTGTTTCCTATGCAAAGGTAAGACTATATCTGACGAGTTTGACCGAATCATGACGGTATTTACGCTCCAGATAGCATTTGTACTCAAAAGCTGTGTTTGCTTTGAACAAACTCTGTCCTACGCCGAACTTGTTCTTATGAAAAGGGGAAGTGTCTTGTAATGCTAATACGCGTACTGAATCCGCATATGATGACTAAGAGATTGATTCATGTCCCTATTTTATGAATACTATTGTGTGTCACTTTTAAAAGTTATATAAGGATCATGACTGATTTTGAATTACAACATTAGAAAATTAGCATTGCATTGTATAATTTTTCATCCTTCCCTTAAAAAATTAATGAGTTAACTTTTTTACCAGGATTATCCCACTAAAAAAATGTTCATGCACCAAACTGACTTTGATTTACATTCATTTTTTTAAACCTCGCATTCGCCTCGTGTGACTATAGTTTATTTTGTGTTATAACTGCTCTGTCTAGACTTTGCAAATACACAATATGTATTTATCTATAACTAGATACTAATTTTCACAAAATACACAACCTTTAAGATGCAAAATTAAAAACACTGTTTCAGCGCTTGAATTTTGTTTTTTTCAAAGATAGAAAAAATATTGAAATAATTTGATAAACTGGTGTTTTATACTTTAGAAAATAATTCTGTAATATACTATAGTGAAATACTATACACAATATGAAAGTTTATGGATGTGAAAAGGTCAAGGCCACTTCTTCTTTTGCTATGTCTTAAATGGAAAAAAATCAGAAGGTTCCAAATCAACGCAATTTTTTAATGGCAGCTTTTCATATAAGTAGTCAAATTTGTCGTTTTAACATCGTTTATACCATATGCTTATGATTGAAGCGTTTTTGTAGCATTCTATTGAATAAAATAGAATGAACTCTGGTTGCAGTACTATAAGCCTTTCTACTTAAAACTATAGATCACCAGAACATCACAATTTATCACGGTATATTCATTCGGGAAATCAGTGAAAGTTTCGACCATTTTTAGAGTTATGCCATATCAATTATTGACTTTCGTGTATGTATATAGTTTATTAAACAAATACTAGTATATAAAAACAACATAAATGTGGTAAAAAGAAAATATGAAAACAAATTTGTACAAATATATATATATAGAAAAAAAATCATACAATAAATCGTTTAGCTATCACAGATCATTTGTTTGATTTAGCACCCTTTAGTATATTTACAACAGACGTAAACTAGTTTTTCATCGTGGACTCCAGTCTGAAGCACGGTTATTTCTGTAAAGATTTGTATAAGATGGAGGATCGCTTATGGTTGAAATGGGCGAATGGACACTGGCTCGAATCTCACTTGGTGAAGCTGTACTTCTACTGAGAAGGGACCTGTCTGAACTCGTCGATGATGGCCTTGATCGGGGTCCACGAGCGCTGTAAACAATATAAAAAGAAAGTTCAGTATATAATTAAAGAATAATTCGTATAATTGTTTGCTCTTTTGTGCCAAGTGAGCTTTGTTCATCACTTGTTCGTTTTTATTTTCAATCGAAATTCTTTTTACGAAAGGGTAACAAACAAACAATGTCTGCATATAATATACACGCTTTACAATTCGATTGACGACTGAAGAATTTTGTCAAATGCGAGTAGCATTCAAATTTTAAATGACCGCATAACAGCTTTTTTCAAAGGTGCGCAGGCAACATGACCAACAGTCAATGGATAAGAAATTCAAAATGTTAACATAAAAAATTGGAAAAAAAGTTAATATGTTACAAGGAAAAACACAAAGCATCAGTGATAAAATAAAACTGTATGAAGTGGAAACAATTAAATTACAAAAAAGCTTTATGCCGGAGGAAAATCTCAGTAACCAATGTACCCCAATGATAAATGAAGGTCAAACAATTCCAAAAACAACATTACAAGAACATACACATGAACTAGAACAGTCAATAAATGCTGATATAAATGAAAAACCACAAAATCCTGTGTATGATACCCAACCAAAACTGCCATTATCAGGAAGTAGGGTTTTAATTGCAGGAAGTTCAGTCCTAAAAGGAATTGACCCATCTAAATTAAAAGATTATATAAATGGCCATGTTCACAGAGGAGCAAATGCACTAGATTTATACGAAGACATAAGAAGTATGGATCTGAGTTCATACAATACAATTATAATTCATGTAGGTGGCAATGATGCAAGTAGCAAAATGAATGTTCAACAATTTGTGGACATTTTCCAAGAAATCATTAACTTTGTAAGATGTCAACACTGTCGAGCAATTGTATCTGGAATATTGCCAATGATACAATGTGATGTCACTGAATATAACACAATCCTAAAACAAATGTGTCATTATAATGATGTCAAATTCATATCAAATTATGAATCTTTTGTCTACAAAGATGATCATATAGCTAAATCATTTTACACCACAGATGGCATTCATCTAAATAGATATGGAACAATAAAGTTGTTGGCAAATGTTAATAAAGTAATTAAAGTATTCAAGGGAAAACAAATACAGCATCATATGAACCAACAAAACAGAAATAGATATCAAAGTTCCAGTCACTAATATTACACAAACAACTTCAGAAGGAGCCCTACAAAACCAAGATATCAATCTCGGAGCAACATGAATACAACAGACAGAAGAAATTTCAACCATTCAGGAATCAACCCCAGAAACGTAAAGGACAGGAATTATCTCAATATTAACTCTCGTGACTCGTTGGGAAACAATAATGAGCTAAATAGACAAAATGTAGACAGAGCACCATTTTTTAACTATCATTCACCAAACTCTGTACGTAAGTCAGATTATGTTCATAGGTAGCATTTAGCTTGTTCTAGTTTTTCAAACAGATAAAATATTTTAAATCTGTTATGTGATAAATGTAGTAGTATACAATGTTCATGTAATATAAAAGACATTAATAATATAAACAACAGTAATAATAATAATTGGAGAAAATCTCAAAAGAGACATAGAAAGAGTCAAAATAAAACATCTAGTTCTGTAGAAATAATGAAGCAAGTTGGTTATTTAAAAAACGGTTTAAACTAGGTTGTTTAAATACTCAACATTTACAACCAAAAATTGAAGAAATAAAATTTCTATTAAAATATGAACAATTATTTGATATATTTGGTATGGTAGAAACATTTTTAAATGATGAAATTGGTACCGAAACATTACAAATTGAAGGTTACAAAATAGAAAGACAAGATAGAAACGCTATAAATTATGGCGGAGGTGTGATTGCGTACATACGAAATAGTGTATGTCATCAGAGAAGAATCGATTTAGAAATAAGTAGTATTGAATCTGTATGGATTGAAATTAAAAACTCATTTTAATAGGCATTTTTTATCGTACACCGAGTTCATTTCAATCTTGGATTGATTCAGCTGAAAAAGAAATAGATAAAGCGTCTGCAGAAAATAAAGAAATTATACTCTTAGGAGATTTTAATATAAACTATTCACATTTAAATCATACAGTTGTCGGAAATCAAAAATGACTGTATTAATTTGTATGGTTTACAACAAATTGTACGTAAACCGACAAGAGTAACAGATAAATGTGCAACTACCATAGACCATATATATACGACCGATGTAGACCATATTATAGAAGTAAATGTGCCTAGTTATGCTGTCAGTGATCATTATCCTGTTTGCGTAACAAGAAAACTTAACCCCAAAATATCAAAAATGGAGCATTTTTCAAAAGAATATAGATCATTCAAACAATTTGATAAAAATAAATTTATTGAAAATTTAACAAAATACTCCTTTTCATCTCATTGAATCAATTGGAAATGTTGATGAAGCAGCTAATTATTGGTATAATTTATTTCTGAGCACCCTAGACAAACATGCTCCTAAGAAAATTAAAAGGGTGAAAAATACCCAACAACCATAGTGGTGGACTTCTGATATAAATAGCGCTAGACACCAAAGAGATTATTTTCACAGAATTGGTGATATATATTTAAAATTTGGCGTAATAAGGTTACATTTTTAGTAGAACAGGCAAAAAAAAAATATTTCCAAAATGCTATTTCAAATTGTTAAGATAGTAAAACTATTTGGAAGTATGTCAAAAGTCTAAATCCTAAAAAAAATACACAATAATATCACGCATTTAGAATATAAAAATAGTGTAATTCAAAATGATGTTGATATAGCAAATACATTTAATGTTCATTTCACAAATATTGCTGAAGGTATAGTTGATAACAAAGTATGTAATAATGATGATTGTGCCAGTTTTGGTGCACTCAATAAATTTGTAAAATCAAAGTTACAAAGGGGTAGTGAAAAATTCATTATACCAGAAATGAGTATTTTAGATGTAAACATGTATTTAAAAAAACTTGACAAGTCTATAAAGCAACTGGTTTAGATGATGTCGGACCAAATATTTTGAGTATGTGCAGCGATGTCATTGCACCAGCCTTGACATAGATATTTAATCTAAGCATCAAAAGTGGTAAATTTCCAAGTATTTTTAAAAGTGCAAGAGTTTGCCCAATTTTTAAAAGTGGCGATGCCTGTAATCCTGATAATTATAGACCAATAACAGTTTTGCCTTGTCCCTCAAACATCATAGAACGACATATAGCTAATAGTTTGTATATATTTTTAAATAGTAATGACCTTCTTAATACTACACAGTCAGGTTTCAGACCTGAACATTCGTGTACTACTGCACTTACTAAATTAGTAGATGAATGGTTAGCAAATATAGATAATGGAGAGATAAACGGAGTTATATTTTAAGATTTAAAGAAAGCTTTTGATCTGGTTTATCATATAATTTCATTGAAAAAACTTGAATATTATAATGTTTAAGTCATACTTGTTTGAACGAAGCCAACAAGTTAAGGTCAATAACGTCATGTCTAATATTAAATGCATAAAAACTGGTGTACCACAAGGTTCTATCCTGGGCCCTCTGTTATTTATCTTATATATCAATGATTTACCACTTAATATAAAACATTCATTAATAGATTTATATGCAGATGATTCTACATTACATTGTAAAGGTAATAATTTACTTCAGTTAACTTCTAACCTTCAAATGATATTCATGTAATTGAAAACTGGTGTTCGCAAAATTGTATGAAATTAAATGCCAAAAAGTGTAAATCAATGATTATTGGTTCAAAACAAAGGCTTTGTTCAACTGGAAACAGTTTAGATATCAATATTTCAAATTAAACAATTAGAAAATGGAGATTGTGAAAAACTTCTTGGTTTATATCTTGACAAAAACCTAAATTGGAATCAGCAGATAGATAAAATGTCATGTACTATATGAAACAGAATCAATTTATTGCAAAATATAAGAAAATATTTACCTATGCATGTACGTATTATCTATTTTAATGCTTATATTCTGCCATTATTTGATTATTGTTGCAATATATAGGGAAGTTGTTGTGAAAGTGGAATAAATAAACTAAATAAGTTATTAAAGAAATCTGCTAGGGTTATAGTAGAAGCTGACATAATGACATCATCCAGTTTATTGTTTAATAGTTTACACTGGTTAAATGTGGAAAAACGCATTCAATACCAAAAGGCAATACTTGTATTTAAATCATTAAATGGAATGGTTCCTAACTATTTACAAGAAAATTTTCATTTTACTGATAATCAAAATTATAACTTACGTTCAGCTGTTGAAAAACTATTAAATCTTCCAAAACCAAAAACAATTTTTTTTTTTAAAGAAAACATTTACATATTCAGGTTCTCAAATATGGAACAATTTACCAAATGAAATAAAAACGAGTAATACACTTGCATCTTTTAAAACAAAATGTTACAAATTTTTCATCAATTGTGCAAATTAATATGCTTTTTCATTATTATTTAATACAATTGTATATTGTGTATAATATAACTTTTTAATACTCTATGTACTTATAAATATGTTATTATTATTTTGAGGACTCTCAGGAAGATTAGTTTTAACTAATGGGATCATCCTCTTGAAATAAAGATTATTAATTATTGATTTATTTTATTTAATGACATTGTCCTTTTGCATTATACATGTTATAAGGATTGTCTGTGAGGAATACTGGCGAAGTTTGACTTGCCCCAAGCTGATAGTGTGAGCTAAAATTTGTTCCTGTGAAAAAAATCCAGTGGAACTTATATCACAGAAAATATGTTCTGGGAGAACTTTTTGCACAGAAAACTTCTATATAATTTGTTCATACTTTATAAAACCTGGTGAAATAAGTACTGGGTTGGTGAAATATGTTCCTTACATAGTGAAATTAGTTCCGGATTTATGAGATTTGTTCCTTACCTGGTGAAAAAAGTTCTGTTTTTTTTTAGATTTGTTCCTCACCTGGTAAAATAAGTTCTTTACCGGTGAAATATGTTCCACTGGTTAAACAAGTTATCTTATATACTGAGCATTTGTCATCGGTCAGTTTAAAGTTATCATTCAAGTGCATTATCTAAATAAGTATTATATTAATTAAGGAAAAACGTACTTTTAAGAATACAATATGACATTTTGAGAAGCCTTTTGTTACAAGTTTGAATAGCTATATATTTGATGAAGAATGAATGAGGAGTCTGTATTTCAATTTGAAAATATCATAAATACTAAATTTAAAAGTCATCAATTAAGTTTTTTCATTTGTTGCAAGTCCATTTATCACATAAATCTACATTAAAAATTCCTCGCATCTTCGAAAATTCTACATCAGAAATGAATGCACTAATAGTGATAATTCATCGCATTTATAGTTTAAATGAATCGCTTTCAATAATCGATATGCTATATTATGTTGTTTTTATAACACTTATTTGAACTTTAATGCTGTTTTGTACATTAAAAAGACTTATCACAATGTAAATATGTTGAAACTTTCCTTCAAATGATATATTTTGGTATTTTCGAAACGTAAACAAATACAGTTTTCCCATGATCCTTTATTCTACAATAGACATACTCGCATATGATAGTGAAAATGAACTAGCTTGATTCGCACTTTATATACACTGCTTGTATACAATTTGGAAATTAGTATGGCGTTCTTTATCACTGAACTAGTATATATTTGTTTAGGGGCCAGCTAAAGGACGCCTCCGGGTGCGGGAATTCTCGCTATATTGAAGACCTGTTGGTTTACCTTCTGCTGTTGTTTTTTCTATAGTCGGGTTGTTGTCTCTTTGACACATTCCCCATTTCCATTCTCAATGTTATTATGACTAACAAGTTTGGTTTAAAATATAACATACCCGTCACTTCTGTTAAAACATCTTGGTCTGATAAGTTTATGCCAGAGAACACACATAAGTAAACCTGTAGCTATTCCAACAGGTATTCCAACAACACCAGCTATTAAATCATCTGTTGAAAACCCTTCTGCCTTGGGTTGTGGGAATGGTAACTTAACACGACGACCATTCAGTAGACACATACAGTGATTGTCATCATCAACACCACAACTCTGGTAAAAACAGAAACAAAAATAATAGTTTATCAAGAACACATTTGAAAATATGGACAGGGAATTTTTAAAAAGTCTATGCTTTGATTGGACGTGGGTACGTATTTATCCATCCCGCAAATCCAAAACGATCTCCCATTTAGGGAAGGTTTTTTTACTACCGAACGGTAAAAGTTTAGGAATTACTAGTACCATATTTTTTATACCACAGTCGACACTTGGAGTGCTTTAAAATGGAGATGACATGATCTTAAATATAGATATCAATTTTGAAATGTTGATGCATACTAGTAACTTGAAGATAGCTAATTGTCAATAGTTATATTCCAAGTAATCATATTACCTCAGGCTGATAGATTTCACAATCCAGACCTATGTACCCACTCGGACAGGAACATCTGTAACTATCTTTGTAGTTTGTACATACACCATTGTTAGCACACGGATTTGGATTACAAAAATCATGTGCTGTAAAGGAAAAGACAAATAGAAATGCATTAACTGCTGTTTACAAGTAAAG
Source organism: Mytilus edulis (assembly GCA_019925275.1). Taxonomy (NCBI): domain Eukaryota; kingdom Metazoa; phylum Mollusca; class Bivalvia; order Mytilida; family Mytilidae; genus Mytilus; species Mytilus edulis. The sequence continues at coordinate 38,904,470 of CM034350.1, forward strand.
AAAACCTACATTAGGATGAAAGGAGGCTACATCCATTGTCGTTGCTAGACTGAAATATTCTAGTTTTTTCAAGCATTAATGGATTTTCGGTTTACTACCGTAATTTGAGCTACCGTGCCCAACATAATTATCTTTAAATATTAACTGATACTTTGCTACCAAATGATATCAATGCTTAGTTTTCTTGACGACTAATACACGGTTTCGGGGCTTTAATGGTCAATAATGGACATTTCCAATGCGACCAATACCTTTTTTGCATTAATCCATAATAAGAATTCGAGTCGTGAAATCAAAGGATTGTCAGATATAAAAAAAAATAAGTCAGTGAGATACTTACGAGTGCTGCAGTTTTTGCCTTTGTATTCAATAGGACATTCGCAGAAGAAATCACCAACCATATCTGTACAAGTTCCGCCGTTCTCACACGGGCTGCTGGCACACTCGTCCAAATCTGTGAATCAATGTATAAATGTATCTATATTAAATGGAACACAAAATGTGTGTGTGACTTTACATACTTTTGTTATTAATTTTGGTAAACTTCTAATAGACATTATATTCTCAAACATTGATTTATTAAGTATCTTGAAACAACCGCCCCGAACGGGACTCTTGTGGTTTTGTACTCGAAATTCAATTTTGTACGGACAAAAGTGAGTTTTGTTCAACAAAAATGAGTTTAGTTTAACAAAATTTGCAAATTTAAATTTTGTCATACAAAATTATCTTTCAGTGGACAAAAGTTACTTTTGTCATGACAAAATTCATTTTTTTATCTCAGACTTGACTTTTGTTACCTAATTTGAAAATTGGGCAATTTTGTATGCAAATTAGTTTAGTTTAGATTCTGTGAACTAATTTGCATACAAAATCGACTTTTGTGAGACAAAATTGACTTTTGTGAGACAAAATTGACTTTTGTGAGACAAAATTGACTTTTGTGAGACAAAATTGACTTTTGTGAGACAAAATTGACTTTTGTGAGACAAAATTGAATTTTTGTCCCACAAAATTGAATTTTGTCTCACAAAATTGAATTTTTGTCTTACAATAAAGAATTTTTGTCCCACAAAATTGAATTTTGTCACAAAATAGAAATTTTGTCTCACAAAAGTGAATTTTGTCTCACAAAAGTGAATTTTGTCTCACAAAAGTCAATTTTGTCTCACAAAATTGAATCTTCTCTCACACAATTGACTTTTGTGTTTTAATTTCCATATCAGGTAACAAAAGTCAATTTTGTATGCAGATAAAACTAAGTCATGACAAAAGTGAATTTTGTATACAAAAATGAATTTTGTCATGACAAAAATGAATTTTGTCTACAAAAATGAATTATTTTGTCATCACAAAATTGAAGTTCTCACAAAACAAGTCTGTTTCACATAGTATTGTAAGACAAAAATGATTTTGTTATGACAGAATTGAATTTTGTACAAAACCACAAGAGTCCCATTCGGTGCCCAGTAGAAACAACGTAATTACTTTTTTTTTTAAATATTTTCTTACCTATATTGCAGTTATGACCAGAATATCCAGGACCACACGTACATGTATAACTAGTATTTGTTGTTGTGCAGGTTCCGAAATTCTGACAAGGAGAGGAGGCACAATAATCAATTGCTGCAAGTAAGAGTTATATAAAAATTAATTGCATAGTATAAAGGATGTTTTTTCCGTGATTTAACATCTTGTGCTTTAAATCTTTGCTGTTAATAAGCAGTTGTCATTTGTTCATTTGATACATCTAGAATTGATGCATGTCTTTTTGTGTATATAAACGCATAATTTTTTTTAAAAGCAACATACTAGTGAATCATGAATTGTAATAAGCTATTTCAGAATCAGAATTCAAACTTTACGTAAATTAAGCGTGTGCTGACATAAACCAGTATTTCATAGGAAATAAAATTTAGAGATACTCACCTATGCATTCGTTCCCCATAAAACCAATTGGACAGAAACATTTATATCCACCGACTTGGTCCCAACATGTGCCACCATTTTTGCAAGGAGAACTCAAGCAATCATTTATATCTGAAAGAATCAAGTTGCATGGACTATTTTTTCATTGGACATGTCTGAGGTAGTATTGAAATATATGATAAATAAATGCAGAGCAAATAAGTAGAAATTACTGTAGCATTACTTTTACTTTACTGACACATATATTTGTTTTTCATGATGGAGAAACACTAACCTATATGATACTGGCATTCGTATATAACTAGTTGTTGTAATATATCACACTATTTACGTTATAACTTATATCAGAACCAATCTGAGAATAATTGAAAAGCGTCTTTTTAATTCAAATGATTTTAATGACACAGTTCCGTTCGACATTTAAATATATCAATATATTCATAAAATGCACAATTTACAATTAATGGTATACCTATTGAACAGTTTCTGCCTTCATATTCCGGTGTACATGTACATACAAAACTGTTTAACTGCACTTGACACGAACCTCCATGTTCACATGGATTTGCTGTACATGGGTCTTCCACTGAAATGATGATACAGTGTGAATATCAGTGAGCTTGCACTATTCTTTAAGAATGAAATTCAAAACAGTGTGGCTGTGGCCATTGATTGACACATTAAATTCATCCATTGACTGGGACAATTTACGTGAACGTTTGTCTGTAACGACCACTGTTCACGACGTACCTACGATAGACATTTAAACTGTAGGGTCACCAAAGGTTTCTTAACGCCTTTAATTATAAAATAATTCGAAAAATTAATCAGGAATAACCTTTATGTTTTGATTTATATAATTAATATAAATCAAAACATCGTGTTATTTCTGATAAATTTTTCGAATTACTTTATTAAGGTGTTGAGAACCTTTGGTGACCCCATAGTTTAAGTGTCTTTAAAAAGTACATAGTGAGCAGTGGTCGTTACATACAAACGTTCACCTAAATTGTCCCAGGCAATGGATGAATTTAATGTGTCAATCAATGGCCACAGCCACACTGTTTTGAATTTCATTCTATTTAGTAAAATCAGCCTTGTGGAATAGAATTATGTATTTTCTTCCTTCAGCATATTAAAGTGATGATTCGATGATGTTTATCCGCATTACTTTTTCGTATAATGTAAGAGTAACACTTTATAACTTTAAAGTGTCCAAATTGGGTTTTTCTGGATTATCCTTTATCAAATATGCTCAAAATCAAAATTGCAAGCAAATAAAAATAAAATTGAGAATGGAAATGGGGAATGTGTCAAAGAGATAACAACCCGACCAAATAAAAAACAACAGCAGAGGGTCACCAACAGGTCTTCAATTTAGCGAGAAATTCCCGCACCCGGAGGCGTCCCTCAGCTGGCCCCTAAACAAATATATACTAGTCCAGTGATAATGAACGCCATACTAATTTCCAAATTGTACACAAGAAACTAAAATTAAAATAATACAAGACTAACAAAGGCCAGAGGCTCCTGACTTGGGACAGGCGCAAAAATGCGGCGGGGTTAAACATGTTTGTGAGATCTCAACCCTCCCCCTATACCTCTAACCAATGTAGAAAAGTAAACGCATAACAATACGCACATTAAAATTCAGTTCAAGAGAAGTCCGAGTCTGATGTCAGAAGATGTAACCAAAGAAAATAAACAAAATGACAATAATACATAAATAACAACAGACTACTAGCAGTTAACTGACATGCCAGCTCCAGACTTCAATTAAACTGACTGAAAGATTATGATTTCATCATATGAACATCAGGCACAATCCTTCCCGTTAGGGGTTTAGTATCATACCATCATAACATATATGAGAAGAACATAACCCGTGTCATGCCAATAACTGTTTTTAGAATAAATGTGTTTAGTTCCGATGCAAAGACCTTATCAGTGACTCAATATTAACGCCAAAATATGCAATCTTTAATGACTTGACAACAGTATCGTAATTATATCCTTTCTTAATAAGTCTATTCAAAGGTTTTGTAAGTTTCTGAGGTGAATACTGACACCTTTGTGCTTTATAAAGAATATTTCCATAAAAAATTGGATGTGAAATACCTGAACGTATTAGAAGTCTGCATGTTGAGCTATATTTACGAATGATGTCTTTATACCGATGATAAAATTTAGTAAATGTTTTGACTAGTTTGTGATATCGAAAACCCTGGTGTAATAATTTTTCAGTAATACATAAATTTCTCTCGTTAAAATCTAAAACATTGTTATATACACGAGCGAATCGTACAAGTTGAGATATATAAACACCGTAAGATGGTGACAAGGGAACGTCACCATCTAAAAACGGATAATTAACGATAGGAAATGAAAAATCATCCCTTTTATCATAAATTTTAGTATTCAGCTTTCCATTAGTGATATATATATATCAAGATCGAGAAAAGGGCAGTGGTCATTGTTAGTATTAGCTTTATTTAAAGTAAGTTCAACAGGATAAATTTCATTAATATACATACTGAAGTCGTCATTATTGAGAGCCAAAATATCATCCAAATATCTAAAAGTATTATTAAATTTGTTTATCAGATGTTGTTTCGATGGGTCTTTGCTTATTTTTGTCATAAATCGTAACTCATAACAATACAAAAACAGGTCCGCAATAAGTGGTGCACAGTTAGTCCCCATTGGAATTCCGATAATCTGACGATATACGGAATCCCCAAAGCGAACAAAAATGTTATCTAGTAAAAATTCAAGGGCATATATAGTATCAAAGCATGTCCAATTAACATAGTTTTTTTGTTTATTGCTACTAAAAAATGACCTAAAAGAGTTTGAACATATATATTCACATTCTGATTTTTTGAATGCCCATTTAATTAGGTGTGTGAATTTTTTCTTAATGAGAATGTGAGGCAATGTGGTATACAGGGTAGAAAAATCAAAACTTTGAACAGATTCAAAATCACCAATATAAGCATGCAATTTATCAAGTACTTCCAACGAGTTCTTGACACTCCAAAAGTAATTTATTCCACTATTTTCGAAGGCCTTATTTGAACAATTTATTATCAGGTTTTTAATTGTACCAAGTGTGCTGGTAAGAAGAATAGACAATTTAGTAGTTGAACAATGGCTTGAAGACGAAATAAATCTATATTTGTAAGGGGTTTTTGTGTAGCTTCGGAAGCCAATACATAGTTGGAACTTTCATTGTATTTGGCTCTGCTTGTAAAGCGGTGGCTAAAAGTTTATGTTTGTTACAGATTTCGTTTTCTGAAAATGGAGTCAGTTGGAATGTTGGTGAATTGGTGATTTCCTTTTTCAGAACCTCAATGTAAAATTTACGTCAAACAATAATAATATTATTAGCAGCTTTATCGGCCGGGACAAAAACAAATTCCTTGGCTAGTTCTTTTAGTTTATGTTTGATACGAGAAATAGGTTTATTGTGGTTATTGTTTATAGTAAAATGTTCTTTAAAATGTTGAATACGTATATCAACTATCTTCATTACTGAATTAAAAAAAAGAGTCCAAAGATTTTTTGTCAGCTTTTTCCCGTTTTATCCATTTCATACAGTAAGTATGGAGTGAGTCGTGGATGATATTACGACACTCATTCCAATTAATAATTGACGGGGGACGATATTTAGGTCCTTTACTGAGGAATGATTTTAACTCTCGGTCTTGAACGATGTTAAGATCTCCTGTTATGACATGGGAAATGGGTCCATAAATATATTCGGAATTACTGCAATTACATGAAGTAGGTGTATTTTCACTGATATTAACATCTTTACACAATTGACTATAATTAAACACAAATTTCCGGGTAGATTTCTTGTAAATATAACAAATAAGAGGTAGCTCAGTATTGTCAAAATATCCAGGAATTTGTTCTTTAACAGAATGGTCGTTAAAGATACCGGCAATATTTACAAAATCAAAGCCTTTATTGACATACTTAATTTTAATAAAATGTTTTTTATGATCTTCAGGGCGATCAATTTTGGGAAATAATTTAGAATAACAATATGCCATAATAATTTGAACAATTTCATACTTAGGACTGCCATATGAAATTGTGTTGCAATCCTCCAAAATTTTATTTAACTTATTAACCGGTAACGAACAGAGTTTTGTTAACAGATAATGTCTGCCGTTGTTTTTTGAAATAGAAATTAGGTCCGAAATATTGGTATGATTGGCCCGAAATTTTCTTTGATTGCGATTTGTTCTACGACCGTGAGAACGTGTTTTACGAACAGTTTTAGAAACTATATCCAAAATGTTAACGGAATTGGTTCTAGATATATTACCAATTCCCATGATATTATCATTTAGACCGAGAGGGTAAACTGTCTGTAATTTTTTAATCCAATTTAATTCAATTATTTTCCGTGATCGTACAAACTTTGAATGCGATTCACAAAGTATATATGATTTATAATACTTGAGGAACAACATAACTAAACATGACATAAAACAATCTATTTATTCTAATATTAATGATTTTTTAATTAGTTGTTTTGGCTCTGAACTACTAGTATATGTCAGTAACTGCAAGTACTCTCAGATATGTCTGTTTTTAATGTCTTTTTGTCGTTTAGATACATCCACGTCTACTTTGTGTTTTTGTTATAAAAATTTCTATTTGTATGATTATAGTTTGTTCTTATATTGTATTGTTACACCACTGTCCTAGGTAAGGGGAGGATTGAGCGCCTGCATGCTAACATGTTTAATCCCGTCACATTTTGTAGGTGCCTGTCCCACGTCAGGAGCCTGTTATTCAGAGATTGTCTTTAGTTGCTGTGTTACATATTTGTTTTTCTGATTTTTTTTTTTTAACTTTATCGAAGAACTGTTTTAGGAATGTATGTTATAAGTTTATAAGTTATGATATATCATTCAGTATTCATTTGTATTACAAAGATCTGTAAAGTAACCTACCTCCTGCTAAAAGTGTAAAACAATGCTGTTCGCTGTACAATCTGTTAAAAGAAAACAAAAAAACAATTAGCCTTTTTTTATACATTAATAAAGAATCGAAAGATCATTTACTGCTTCCTCTGAAACTCACTAAGTCGAAAACGAACTGACATTGTGTCATGGCTAAAAAATGAAAACGACCAAAAGACAAACAACAGTCATACTCTGAGTGTGAATGTCCAAACAACAGTCATACTCTGAGTGTGAATGTCCAAACAACAGTCATACTCTGAGTGTGAATGTCCAAACAACAGTCATACTCTGAGTGTGAATGTCCAAACACTAGTCATACTCTGAGTGTGAATGTCCAAACAACAGTCATACTCTGAGTGTGAATGTCCAAACAACAGTCATACTCTGAGTGTGAATGTCCAAACAACAGTCATACTCTGAGTGTGAATGTCCAAACAACAGTCATACTCTGAGTGTGAATGTCCAAACACTAGTCATACTCTGAGTGTGAATGTCCAAACAACAGTCATACTCTGAGTGTGAATGTCCAAACAACAGTCATACTCTGAGTGTGAATGTCCAAACAACAGTCATACTCTGAGTGTGAATGTCCAAACAACAGTCATACTCTGAGTGTGAATGTCCAAACAACAGTCATACTCTGAGTGTGAATGTCCAAACAACAGTCATACTCTGAGTGTGAATGTCCAAACACTAGTCATACTCTGAGTGTGAATGTCCAAACAACAGTCATACTCTGAGTGTGAATGTCCAAACACTAGTCATACTCTGAGTGTGAATGTCCAAACAACAGTCATACTCTGAGTGTGAATGTCCAAACAACAGTCATACTCTGAGTGTGAATGTCCAAACAACAGTCATACTCTGAGTGTGAATGTCCAAACAACAGTCATACTCTGAGTGTGAATGTCCAAACAACAGTCATACTCTGAGTGTGAATGTCCAAACAACAGTCATACTCTGAGTGTGAATGTCCAAACAACAGTCATACTCTAAGTGTGAATGTCCAAACAACAGTCATACTCTGAGTGTGAATGTCCAATTGACATCTTTCGCCTCTCCTCTGCACAACACCTTACAGCAAACTGAAGAATGTAAAAAATGATTTATAACAAAATGTAACTGTCACTAAAATGAAAAGTCATGATGAAGCGCAAACAATAAGACTCTGTAATTTTTTCTTTTATATTTTCAATATCATGTTCTGTCTATATTTTTACATATTGTACTTATACACATTACAATTATTCTAGTTTATATAACCATACTTTTATTGAAGCATTTCAAGTAATGCCAGTATGTTAATCTTGAGGGCTAGCCAGTTTTCACAATTGTTTTACAACTCTCAGGGTAAAGCTATTTTGGCGATTCTTACAGTAGGTTCATAAAATTCAATTTTTATTTTTTATTTTTAAGGGCCTGAAATGTACTCGAAACAGTTATGCATAAAGGTAAACGTTGTCTGATGGAGTTATAACCTTAGTTGAACAACATTCATGACAAGGTTTTTGACTTAGGGACAGGTTCATGACAATGCAATCGGCTTAAACAAATAACAATCCTAGACCGAGACCTTTTTTTAATGCCTCCTCTGAAATGTGACCCAATTAACGGCCACAGTAAGACACAGAATTTTAACTGGGCAAAAATGGAAGAAAGTCGGTTATAAAGAAACAAAAAGAGTTTGCCCACCCCCTTTATACAAACTGCTAAAAGTGTGGGAAAAAGTGAACAAAACCATTTTATGACAACTTTTAAAGAAATATAGTGGCACTTACCCTCTATCGTCAACTGCCTGAAAACATATGATGTTTGTCGAGTATTGACTAGGTATAGGTGTCCATGAAAACTCTGTGCTATATACCTGACCACCTTCATGCTGTAATGGAGTATTTGATGTCCCATAATGGTACCGAAGTCACAATATTGTGAATCCTGAAAAAAATCATCGAAGTTGCATACAAATTAAGATTTATGTGTTAAAAATTCAGTAAATTCCGTTTATAAAACAGAACAAAGCGTCCATATATTTTAGAAATGATTAAATAGAAACCATAGAGATTTAACTACATCATCCATGGGCAATCTGCCATAATAGTGTCACATTCTATTCATTTTAATACTGTTCAGGACAAAATGAGTATTCCCTGATGATATAACCCTTTACCATCGATTTCATTACCATTTCTGGTCACAAGGTAATATTTTCCTGATATATAAAAGTATTAACATATTATCTTTCACTAATTCATCTACCGAACAAAAAACTGAATACAGCATGGTAAGCTTAACTTCTGTGAAAGTTCAATTACTGTCCTCGATAGGGTAAACTGAATTTACCGAACAGGCAGTAAAGACAACTTTTCAAAGTAACCAATGACTTTTTTCAGTGACAACCTTACCTAACAGCTGGCGAATTAAACTTTGCGTATATTTTCTGTTTGAACGTGTCTAGTTTAGGAACAATAAACACTTGTCCATTTGATGGAGTCGGGTTTGTTATTTGTGGAATATCAGAACACGTTGTTAGAACTTTCACTGTCTTTACCACAAACTGAAAAGAAAAACACAGCAGATTACATACAACATTTTATTTAAACAACCAACTTTATATTGAATGTGAATGTATAATTTCCAGGTTTAATCCACCATTTTCTACATAAAATATATCTGTACCAAGTCAGGAATATGACAGTTGTTCTTTGAATGTGTTTTAGCTTTTAATTTTGCCATTTAATTGGCGACTTTCCTTTTTGCATTTTCCTTGGCGTTCTGTATTTTGGGGGTTTTACTTAATATACAGATTTGGAGTTTGGATCTCATTTAAATACATACCTGCAGTGGTACCTGACTCAGTGCAGTGTTTGGGTTTACAGTATTAGAACCAACTGTGATTGTGGTGTGTGGAGAATCTTCTACGGTCAGAGTGATTATGTAGGTTCCATTATGGACAAATCCTGTAACAGTCTTTGGTTGTATTGTTAAAATACACCTTTGCTGAAAACACAAGAAGAGAAAACGCATGTTTAGATAAATAGGATTCATATAAACTTTTCATATTCTCTAAGAATATTGAATACAAAATACAATACTCGACACTACTGGGTGTGCAATTGTAGTCCCCCAGATTATCCTCAGCTCAGATGTCAATACTTCGACACTAATAGATTTTATAACATAAATATTTGTATATTTTTGTTTTTCTCTTGGTGTTATTGGATTCGGCTTCTGTGTATGTGTACCTTTGATCATGGAAGTTTAAGTATCCAAGTACGTTTTACACCGTCAGGTAATACAATTTACTGGGTGCTAGGTTAACTTAGGCCGTTCCTGGTAAATCTATGAATCATAAAATTAAATTAACTGCTATTTCACCATTTAGCAATTCGAATCTTCGTGAAATACAACGGCTAAAAAGAAAACATCCGTGAGTTTTGGATTCCTTGATGAAGCGACATAATCAACTTAATATTTAATACCAACCTATGTACTTTCAGGATTTTTGGCGCTCCTTTTGATATTTGTCTCACTATCAAGTTTACAGTAAATGTACGAACAGTTATAATGAAAAATACTTATTGTTTAACCAAGCATAAAGGTATGATTGATAATAAACACTTGAATATTCAATAATTAAGGATACATGTATATCATAACTTACTGAATCTAGCTTTGATTCAGGAAGCCCATTACAAACGCCACCACACTCCACACCAGCAGACCATCGGCATGAGGTAACATCTTCATCCGGATCATATACTGGAAGCTGTATACTGGTAATACAGTCAAATGGTATTCTAAAATGACCAAAATATTGTCATCTGCACATGCATACATTTGTGACATGTATTTTGTAAATAGCTTTGTTATACATTAGTCCATTAGTTGTTTCGTATTTATCGTGACGGGGTCTTTTATAGCCGACTATATGTATGTTAAGGGATTTCTCATTGTTCAAGGCCGGGCGGTTGCATATAATTGCTAACATCCACTTCATCTGAACTTCAATAAATAGTAGTCTCATTTGCTACCATTCAGTTGTTATCAAAAGTGTTTGTTTTGTAGCAATTAAGTGTGTCTACTGTTCCGTTGTATTTCTCTTATAATTGATGTAATTCCCTCGGTTTTGGTTTGTGACCAGGATTGTTTTCTCTCAATCGATTAATGATTATTGATCAGAGATATACTACTGTTGCATATTGCATATATATATATGTACACCATCTCCTTATTTTTATATTACTAGCTAAACAAGTGTGGACACAGATGAGTGTGGATAGTATGTTTGGATGTTTGACAGTGTTTTATGATAAATGTAGTTCTATGATTTTCCTATATGTGTTATTAACTGTGTTGCACGATGACAACCAACCGGAGCATTAGGAGTATTGTTTATTTTATATTTAGTTTAGTTTTTATGTTCAAGACAGGCATGGAAGAGACACTAATTGCATTAGTTACCAAATGATTATGATAGAATATGTTCCACATCTTTGATTTTGGATACATTTTATAGCTAGGAGAGCAACACATAATAGGTTCAATTTTTCGTGATTTTTTTAAATTGGGAGATGATATCTGAGAACATGATATAAGGAGCCTGTAATTTAGTGGTTGTCGTTTGTTTATGTGTTACATATTCGTTTTTTCTTTATATTTTGTACATAAATAAGCCTGTTATTTTTCTCCTTTGAATTGTTTCACATTGTCATTTCGAGACCTTTTATAGCTGACTATGCTGCATTAGTTTTGCTCATTGTTGAAGGTTGTGCGGCGACCTGTAATTGTTAATTTCTATGTCATTTTGGTCTGTTGTGGAGAATTGTCTCATTGGCAATCATATCACATCTTTTTTTATATGTATTTGCTAACTATTTGTATGGTTCTATTTATATATACTGAGTGCCAATGAAAACGCAACACTTGGTTTTTCAAAAATAAAATTTATATTAGAAATCATAATCTTTCAAAATGAATTGTTCTTGAAAATTAACAATTCTAACAATAGATCGATATCAAACAAAAATGTTTCATTGTCATCTTTCGTGCGCAATAGATAAACGAAACATCCAATGTCGAATCATCAAATCACAGTCCTAACAAAAAATGTTACAACCACGTTGTGCAGCGCAATCTCGACAGCGCCGTGGAATTGATCATACCGGACGTTTAATGTGATCTCGAGGAATGTTATTCCACTTGTCCTGTAAAGCAAACTCAAGCTGACTTAATGATATTGGTGGTGGTTTTCATCGTCTAAACCATGTCAAATCTGATGCAAAATTTGCTCTATCGGACCCTAAATCTGGCGAAACGCACGACTTTTGGCCAAGGCGGGTGCCAAACTTCTATGTAACCACCACTGACGATTTTTGGTACATAATGAATGATTTTTGGTCTACAGAATTCGATGTTTACACCAGACGGCCGTTTAGATGTCGGCTGTGGTCCTCTTTAACCGTTGAATTTCTGCGCAAATGGTGCTTTACTGAAATTGCTCCATAGGATCTACCGTGACCACCATTGAACTCACGTGACCTTTGGACATCCATCAGAGTCGATATCGGATATGTTAAAGACCAAATGTATCGGTTTTGCTGAGCGTTTCTTGCTTTTTGAAAACCCGGATGTGGCTTATCATTAACTGGTCCATTTTTGTTGAATTTGTGAAAGATTTGGGTTATTGTATGCTGTGAAAGGCTTCATTGGATCATGCCCGAAACTGCATGTGGCTGGTTATCAGAAAGTCCTGGCATTTACTCAGATATTTATTGCAGTTTCCTTACAATAAGGGCGGGAAAATTCATGACATTAGCAAAGCTTTAAATGACAAAATCGTAAAAATGGTGCGTATGTTGAAAAGCGGTGAACTCGGTTTATGTCCGTTCAAAATAACCCTTACTTTGCATTTGTTCCAAAAATCACCCAACCGTAAAGTTGTCGACAATTGTCTTTAAAGTCATTTTCAACCAACTTTACAAAGTTCTAATATAAAATAAATAAAAATTATCAGACTTTTTTGAAAAACAAAAGTGTTGCATTTTCATTGGCAGTCAGTATATCTTTGTGGTGGCTTGTCAGTATCATTAGTAAAACACTTTAAAATGTTGAATTGATCCTGAGATTAGAAGACATTTATTGGTTTCTGGTAATGACAATGCCTAACATGATGCTTGGGCCTGATGAGCTAGAAAGTAAGCTTCTGTGCTGTTTTCTATCGATTCAAGATAATATCCCCTTCAAAGCTTGTGAAAGCAAAACAAATTTGGTCAATGGACAAATAATGTTTGGTTCAAAAAAAAATAAAATGCTTTTATCTCCCTGTTACTTACATTGTACATAGAAATGATAATACTAGCTAAAATATACATATTTTATTTTATATTCTATCTTGCGCATGGACAGCTGATTTATGCTTTGTTGAGTGATTATTGTACCAGACTAATATATTATACATTTGTCTTTTCTATTTCCTAATGTTACAATGATAATTATAAAATGAGAGAGATACATACCATGTAGCCAAAAAAACAACGCATTATAAGTCGAACCAAGGTTCTGATCGTTTTTATTTTCAATCGAAATTCTTTTTCGAAAGGGTAAGAAACAAACAATGTCTGCATATATAATATACACCCTTTACAATTCGATTGACGACTGAAGAATTTTAACTCTAGCTAATCAAATAAGTCTGTTTGTAAAATTGTCATTTCACAAAAACCCATACCTCAGGTGGCAGATCTTTTAACAAATATTTGCACGTCAAGTCAAAGAATAGATTTGATTCCTCCGTAACTCTTAGAGGGGAAAACTAGATCAAGCAATAATACTGAGTATTAATTTTAAGACTAGTTTAGTCTGTTTTAAATACAGTAGTGCAATTTGAAGATAACATTTTGACCATAAAATATTATAGCTATATGCCAGAGTCCTAATGGGCTTATGAATAAATTATAATTTGCTTTGGACATTTTTTTGGCACAAAATACGACCATTCTTTAACGGAGTATACGTTTTTTTTTATATTACAGACGGTGCTTATTTGATGAGTTTTCCAACATATGCAATACCCAGATTAAACACTAAACCCAAGATAATAAAAGTTCTGCAATATACATGTATTTCAGCTTATAGGTTTCATTTATCAAATCGTTTTGGCATTTAACATTTTATGACTTCTATTTTTAAAATAAATATTATAATATAATTCTTTATCACTCGTAAAATAAGACTTTTACATGAAAAGAAACTTGAGCACATCTTATAGTTTAAAAAGCTTTTGCAATAAAACATACTAATTAAATAAACAAAACCAAATTCACATTTTAAGTAAACTTTTTAAAGAAGCATAGGATCTGGACCATACCCTGATACCGTATAAATGCCAGGTTGCTAGGAAAAGACTACTGTAAATATCTTATAAATGCCGAACGGTCAATACCAATTTTAATGGGTTTTTAGCCTTTGAAGACATTGTGTATTTATCAAAAATCTTCATTTTTTCTCTCTCAAGCAAACGGTTTTATATGTTTTTGTTATATTTCAAACCATTTCCAGAACATCTTCCGAAAGATAACACGAGTTCGGGTTTCAAACATCCTTTATAATCAATTTGGATCGAAACCTAGTCTGAATAACAATGAGGTAGCAATGCATATGTCCACGGAATAAGTTGGATGAACGTACAAATAAAGATATTTTAGCAAATGTTTTACACTACAGATGAATTGGCACACGTTATAACTGATAGTTCCAAACGGCCAAATTATAATACCGATGGTACTTTAATGAAAACTATTGGTGAGATATTGTATAAGTTCTTATAAAATAATGTATTCCTCCGGATTTAGTTGTAAAGGTTCCTGGGCGGTCCATTTCAGTCCACTAAATGACCATTGAGGCATCAAGCAAAACATGTTCACACAGGCCATTATGAATTATTTATACAATTAGAAATAAAACTGGCATAAAATATCCTTAACCATAGTTACAGTTACAGAATTAGGAGTTAAGACAACTGATTTTAACAAACTTTTTGTGAAACTCTGTTATCATTGTAGTCCACAATTGTATCGGGGGATTTCCAATTACTAACAAAATTGCCACGTTAATAGAAAAAGCTGTCAAGAGTAATAGAAGGTAGTTTAGATTGCAGTATAATATGGACAATTTTTATGTACTTTTTTTTCACCCAACACTAAAGGAAAAATCCAAATGTCATTCGATAATTGGAACCTTAAAGGTCCTATCTTATCTGTTTGACAGTATAATGACTAGAATCATTTTACTCACTGATACTGAGGTAACGAGGATGTCACTGGAGAAGAATTTGGTCGCTTTGTGTCACTTCTTACTCTGAGGTCAATAGTTGTTTGGAAGTAAACATTTCCCGTTGTTCCGTAGTCGTGGTGAATCCAAGGACTCCCAGTATATCTTAAAGAATGATAAAAATAATAAACAATATAAACTTAATTCTGAAAACCTTACCATATTTAATTAAGTACCTTCGGTAAAAACAGAAAGTTAACTATTTTCTGTAAGCTTACAGTCATTTTACGTATATACAGAGACGTTATCGTTTGTTAAGAAATAGTGTCAATTTTCTGGTGGTCGTGGATACTACTTCGACTATATTCATAGCTGTTGAAATTTTTAGTTCTTTTTCATACTTTAGTCAAATTAGTGTCGTGTCTTTAAATTAGTCCTATATCATAAGCCTTCGTAGGTCCATATCATTTGCTTTCAACTTTTTTGTATTGGATTTTTTTATTTACAATCAATACTGAACCACGATAATATATATTCTTTTCTATGAACGATGAACAACACATATTCGTGGAATAGCATTGGTAGTAAAAAATAAAATACTCTATAAGAAACGTTGAAAGAAAACGATACATACCCTCGAAGGCATATATTATAGGAATAGTATATAAATATAAGAACAAAGCATTTGTGGTATGATCACTATAATGACATCTGTAAGAAAAATATTGAAAAGACAAGTACTCACGACACTGTGAATTTGTCAGTTGATAGAAATGTGTGACTAATGAACTCATCACCTTGCTCCCAATCAGACGTTAAGATAGATGCACAATAATAATTGAGATCTCCCATAGTGATGTTCTGTGAGGGTGTACATCCTTGTGTACAGGCAAGACTATTACCACCAACCAAGCCATGAGTCAACGAACTTGAATTAACGGGAGTTGTGACATCACAACCAGGACCTTTACCATACTGGAATCCATAACGTCCATGGAGGTTTACCTAACAAAGCAGACAGAAAGACAATCGAATTCTACAGTTCATCAGTATATTTCTAAAGCTATTTTAATGTCCTCACTTAATTAATATTCAATTGTGTTTTTACCGCTTGAGATTAATAAAAAGATACTACAAATAAAGTGCATCCACATTAGTATTACCACCTAGTACATTTATTGCTATACTAGTATTTGTTATAAAATTATACATACGTGATGATATATTGTGAAGGCGTTCGAATTGATTTTTTTTTTATAAACCAGGCGTTGAAAATCGCGGAATTGTATGAGTCTTAATTGTTTATTTATTCCTAATTTCGTATTCAGTTTTTTTCACTTTATTTAAGCGAACATGGTAATTTGTTATGATTTTTTGTCGTTGAAAAATATAGAAAATTTCTGGACAAAACTAACACTTGACCTGTAATTGTTTACATCTGTTTTTGTTATCTACGCAATAGTTTCCAACATTGAACTGGCTGATTTGGAGTCTGAGAATATTTATTTCTACCTTGTCTTCAGTAAAATAAATTGCTTTCAATTCTTACCATGTCAGATTTTATTTTCAAAACGCCTGTCAATGATACTTAAAACGAAATAATATAGGGAATATAGCATAATTAAACACCTAACTCATCCGCTTTTAACGCTTCCATTTAGAATTTACCTGAGTGCTTGGTGGTAAGCCTATTGGTTCCCAACTCACAGTTCCGCCTAGAAAATTGGCAAAAATTACTCGAAAATTCACTCCAATAAAAACAAAAAACGCTGCTAAATTCATATTTGGGTCACAATATCCAACTGACCAAATTTTTAACGATGCAATTTTCCCTTCCTATCTGTTATATATTACCATATGATATATATGTAGGTAATATACAGTTATCAAGTAATTTAAATCCTTTGATGAAAGTGATTCTTCTACTGACTGCGATAATTTGTCGATCTGTTTAAATACAACAGTGATAAGTTTGTACGGGTGCCAAGAGGCGTTGACACTTTAAAAACTCCGAACGACTGTAAATTTCATATAACTGTAAGTTGATCAATTTATGTGTTATAAAATCATAACGTTTTCACTATCAAAAAGTTTGTCTTATGATAGCTTATTCCCAAAATCAGATTTATCAATTCACATGGATATGGTTTTTCTCTGTCTTTATAATATTTCAATAGAACTTGTAAGTTAGAAGAGTTGTAAATCTTTCTGCTAGATACGGACCAATGCAACTCTACTATGAAATATAACTGTTCTCTGATAAAATATACCAGGAATCAGGTTACCTGGAAGTTCAAAACAAATCTATTTGGAAAGTCCAACTTCCTGGATATGTATTTTGGAGAGAGTCCAATAGAACAGAATTTATATTTTAAGACTCTTGCATTTTTATTTTTTAACACAATTCGCTGTAAAGAATAGTTACGGGTTTCTTAGAAAAAGTAAAGAGAACAAAATCGCTAAATTTCTTTTCAACAAAATAGAACAAAACATTCCTGAAAAAGATATTTATTGACAATTCACAGAATAATTTCTGACACACAGCATGGTGCCGAAATAAATCGGTTTAGTTTTTTTTATTTTTATTTTTAACTTTTTTTGTCATGTCGGTTTTCAAACCTACTATACGGTATTTTTTTTACTCATTGTTAATGACCTATATGTGACCTATAGTTACTTACATCATATGGATTCTGATTGGTAGCTGTCTCATTGACATTCATACCATGATTTATGTTTTAAAGGACCATATACAAGACAGAAGAAAGATACCAAAGGGTTATTCAAACTCATATATCGAAAGTACAAAGACAACGGTATGTCAAAAATAAAAAGTACCAAAGGCAAACAACAGTATACAAATCATATAACGTTCAACATAGTTAACAAAAATTGAATTATTTGTAGAGAGGATATCATCTATAAAGCGGATAGTGAAGAAAAGGAATACTGCTAGCTTCGTTTCGTTCTTCCTAAGGAACTTGGCTTTGTTCGTTGGTCTGCCAATAGGCAAAGAGTCAAAAACTAGCTGTTAAATATGTTTGAAGTATGTGTTCAATTGGAAGACAACACATGTGATCGTTGGGTAAGTTAGACTGAGCTAGTGCATCCGATATACGTTAAATAATCTTAATAATGACAAAACAAAAATAAGAAAACCAAATCTGACAGACAGCAACCAAAGACAACTAGTAGTTGTAGTATGATTGCCATTAAGACAACTATCCATCGTATAAAAAGAAGATGTGGTATGATTGCCAATGTGACAACTATCCACAAAATACCAAAATGACACCAACATTAACAACTATAGCAATAGTTTCCAACATTGAACTGGCTAATTTGAAGTCCGAGAATATTTATTTCTACCTTGTCTTCAGTAAAATTAATTGCTTTCAATTCTTACCATGTCAGATGTCAGACGTCGTAGACGGTTCTAAGTGTTTTAACCTAGGACAGTTTAGCCTTTTTGTTAGGGTCATTTGATTCAAAGTTTCGGAAGTTTTATATTTTTTACTACCAAGTAATACTTGTTTTCTTCATCTCACTTTAATCAAAATTAGGTTATTCCAGAAAACATAGGCCACGCGACATTAAAGAAAACTAAGAAACATATTTTGATATTTATTCAATCTCATCACATGAAAAGGTTCCAAACTAGACACCTTCTTCGACAGCAGTTGTCTGGCTTTAATATTTTTTAAACACCGAAGGCGTTGTACAGCTTGGCATATGATATAGACGCTTAAGAGTTGCAACCGGAGTCCTGTTATTGTACAAGTTATCAAAATTACCCACAAAGACTTCGAGTTAACCTTAAAATGATATGAAACGATTGACTGGTGAAAAATAATGTTTATCCAATTTTTGAACCATTGCATGTATATATCCTAAACTTAGTTTTCTGTTTATTGCGATTACCGGATTTTTACGAGAAGGGTCACGCTAAAACAGAAGATGGGGTATGATTGCCAATGAAACATCTGTCCACAAGAGACCAAACTGACACAGACATTTACAACTATAGGTCACCGTACGGCCTTCAACAATGAGCAAAGCCCATACCGCATAGTCAGGTATAAAAGGCCCCGATAAGACAATGTAAAAAAATTCAAACGAGAAAACTCACGGCCTTATTTATATAAAAAAAATGCAGGTCACTTGCATACGGAAAACATGCGAATTGCTTCCAAGAAGCAAGCAATTGAAATAAAGTAAACTTCTTCTAAATGTGGACAAATCAAAATCACAGAATTTTCTAAAGTAAAATGTGGTATGAGTACCAATGAGACAACTCTCAATCCAAATAAAAATTTATAAAAGTAAACCATTATAGGTCAAGGTACGGCCTTCAACACGGAGCCTTGGATCAAACCGAACAGCAAGCTATAAAGGGCCCCAAAAATTAGTAATGTAAAATGTACATAAGCTTTATAATGAAAACTATCCATTTAGTAATAAAAAAAACCATATGCATCATTTTTTTTAAATTTGAGTTTTTATATGACTTTAAGTATGTTATAAATTTGGTGTATGTGAAGAATCATTGATATCTAGGCCGACTAAATATATCTATGACTGACCATCAGCAATAATATTGACGCAGAGGTGTCCAATCGAACAATCTAATGCTGTTGAGTCTTTTGTAGAAGAACTGCGCGTCTAGCGCAAATATATAATTTCAATCCTGGTATCTATATGATGAGTTTATTTACAACTACTTGGTCGATACCACAGCTGGTGGAGTTTTTATCCCCCGAGGGTATCACCAGCCCAGTAGTCTGCACTTTTGTTTTGACATGAAGTGTCATTGAGATTGTCATAATTATAAATAAACTATTTACAAACGTTTTTTGAAATACTAAGGCTTTTCAACCTCAGGAATATATAAAAAAGAAGATGTAGTATGATTGCCAATAAGACAACTGTCCACAAGAGACCAAAATGACACAGACATTAACAACTATAGGTCACCGTACGGCCTTTAACAATGACAGATTACCTCAACTCTATTTGACAAAACTTTTATGAATTTTTGGTCCTCAATGCTTTTCAACTTTGTACTTTATTTGGCCTTTAAAATTTTTTGTTTCGAGTGTCACGGAAGAGTCTTTTGTAGACGAAACGCGCGTCTGGCGAAAATATAAAATTTTAATCCTGGTATCTATGATAAGTTTATTTACAACCACTAGGTCGATGCCATCTAAAGTAAGGATCGACTATATTTAAATATGATTATTGGAAGAAGGGAATTAATTTATTTTATAGTAGCTTCATTTATTTTCTGAGATGATAAACATACCAATCATTTATCAATTTCAATCAGTGTTTTTTAAAATTTTGTGTACTACTTAAATTTTCGTTCCAAATTTAGTCATTTATAAATGGAAGTATACTCTTAACTCTACTGGTTTAGCATAGATAACCTCCGTGGCTAAATATAGAACTTGGAGGATCAGGCCGAATAAAAATAATCGTCTAACATCTCAAAAAAATTATCAAAAGCTTTAAAACACACACACATCAAACAAATGGATAACATACATGTGTATGTCATATTCCTGATTTCTTACAGGCATTTTCTAATGTAGAAAATGGTGGATTTAACCCGGTTTTATTGTTAGCTAAACTGCTCACTTGTATGACAGTACCATAAAAAAAATCCATTATATTGACAACGATCTATCATACTATCCTCCTGATCCTCTTGACCAATCAGCCAGACGACTCTTTTAAATGTCGATGCTGGATATAAATTTTTTTAATGATGACAAAGCATTTATAATTCAGTTGAATCGTTGTAATGGTTGAATGAATGGTCTAAAGATTTTGAATTAAGAGGATAAACTCATACTCAACAGATTTATCACAACTAAACTAAAAAGAATTTTTGGATTTTATGGGTGAGGTGAACAAATTCACATCTGACGGGAATATTTCGAACTATTACCATCACTAGGGGTCTATCGGTCGTTAGCTTCAGCAAAGACTACTTGACAACTTCAAAATGATCTAACATCTTAAAAATCACACAGATAGAGAATATCTGCCGAAAATATTAAGAATGTAAAGACCAACGTACCAAATTAAATTACAACTAGTCATGCAGTGGTATATACACTTCTTTATTTTCTATCACTTTTTTCTTGCTGATTCATTATTGCAATTCAAAAAGTTAAATGTTAAATACTACCCCGCACAAGCTCGTTTTAATTCATAATTTGTAATTGAAATATTAACGATTTTTCGTCACTTATTTACTTAACTTTCTCAACAACAAAATATCATGTTTTACATACTTAAACTATGACTTCCTAGTATATATATGATTTACAATGTGAAAAATCATTTTTTTTTTTTTTTTTATAAATCTTTTCCAATTTTGCCACTTGATCAAAACGTTCAGACGACAACTTCAAATGCTGATAATATACATTTGAAAAAAGGATTTATAGGAAATAGTTCATGGGGATATATCTTTTAGAAATCAGAGGATTCAAAGTGAAAGTCTGAAAAATAAAATCTTAAAAACCGTCACAGTTAGAAAAAATTTAACAAAACGAAAATAGTTCCAGAATAGCCTCTTGATCAAAATAGTCAGACGACTTGTTTTAAGAAGTTATTTTCTTTACATGACGAATCTAATGTTTTTTTTGGGGTTTTATTTTGCTTTTCTCTTCAAATTCAAGTTAATGAAGAGAACCTTGAAATAGTACAAGTTAAGATTAAAACCAGATGTACAAACTAGCCAAATAGCTGAAATGGTAAATCGGCTCCATTTCAGAATTATTGCCTTTTTTTCTATTATTGCTACGAAGTAGAAATGCGATCTAAAAACGGTGTCCCAAATCCTGATACTGTACATACATTATAAAAATAAATCAGTCGTAGAAAGTACTCAATGGAGACATATCATTAATAACTCAGAAGAATTGAAGTTAAATTTGAACCATACATATCAAAGCTTGAACTCGCACATAATAGACGAATCAGCACTAAAAGGAAGGAACCTAGGTGACCCAAATTATCATTAGAGGGGAATTTTCGAAATCTATTGATTCTTAAGGTCAATATCTTATAAAATATTTTATCATGTATACACCGAGAAGTTGACATGGAGTACCGTGTTCACA
Source organism: Mytilus edulis (assembly GCA_019925275.1). Classification (NCBI taxonomy): domain Eukaryota; kingdom Metazoa; phylum Mollusca; class Bivalvia; order Mytilida; family Mytilidae; genus Mytilus; species Mytilus edulis. The sequence goes on from CM034350.1 coordinate 38,926,785, forward strand.
TGTTTTGCTCTCATGCCAGTATAAATATACATGAATGAATTATGATCTTCCTCTTCCTACATTACAACACTTTCGACTTACGCTCGTCGATTGATAACCATAAAAATTAAAAAGAAACAATTATTGATTGAATTTTTAACATTGGTAAATCGTTAATCTAGAACTAGGAAGTCATGTAAGTAAATAAAGCAGGTGCTTTGGTTGTTGAGAAAGTTGAGTAGATAAGTGACAAAAAACTTACAATCAATTACGAATAAATTACTACAACACGTGTAGGTGGCAAAATTCTTAAGCATTAACTTTTTTTAATGAAAGTAATTAAACAGAAAGAAGAATATAAATAGAAAATAAACAACAGTTTATATCATCGCATAATATTTTTGTACTTCAATTTTGTATTCTGTAAAGTCATTCAGAAAGAGCCAGAAATTTGTATAGATTTAGGACGTCAAGTCACCAATGAAATTTTGTATTCATTGCTGTTTTTTTTTTATTCCGTGAGGTCCTTTATGAAGTGTCAAATATAAATATCGACAGTAATAAAAGACTAAACACACGTGCACTTTTCGACTGTCAATAACAGCGATTACAGCTAATTTTGTTATTTTTTTGTTTCAGACAAAAACTTTTTGTCATGTTAGAATATAATTCTGTCGACCTCGAGCAGGCTATTTTTTACCAACTTAAGTTGAAAATGATGTTAAAATATTTAATTACTGGTTCTGTGGACGTTTTTTCCTGAGTTCTCTGGGGTTTAATACATGTTAGTGAAACCTAAATAAATGAAATATAGCTAGACTATTGTATCATTTATCATTAAAGATATTCCGTTTGAATCAGTGTATACATTTTATTTTAAAAGGGTTTATCATGGCATAGCAACATATAGCAGCGTCAGCCGTTGGGTTAGTTATCTAATGCAATGGACAAATATTACGTAGTTTCTAGTGAAAGATAACTAAAATGTCATTTATTGGGTATATGAAGATACGTATCTTTTTTGAAAACAAGACTAAATAATTAACACTGTTCTCTCGTTTTGATTTTAATGGTAACATACATTTACAGACGTATTTCACCACAAAGGCATTTGCTCAAATAACAAAATCTGGTAAGAGGTACTGACAAAGAAGCATGCAAGATTTCTTTAGTAAATAAAAATTAATACTACAAGTGCTTTTTAAACGTTTAATGACAGAAAGAAACTTTAAATGATTATATTTATTTAAATAGATTACTTTGAACTTATCACCATTCCTCAGTCTCTAACGTACTGATCACCGTTCAAATCCTTTTAAATAAAACGTTACTAAAGTTTGTATGATATAAAGAAATCAATCCGATAAGCTATAATATGTATATGATTTGATAACAATACGTTTTTATAGATCTTTAAACTTATTGTCCTGTATAAAGTAACGCCAACACGAAGAACGACTACAAAACAGGTGTTCTTTGATATATTGGCTCTTTCAAATTTGAAGAGACATTTTTATCACACAAACCAGTACCAAATAATGGTCCACACCAAACTGAATAAACATGCTTGATTATTGCACATATTTATTGTTTCTGCTTTTTCTTTGCAATTTGGTGTCTTTTGACGTATACCACCCAACATTTACTTTTATTCTGTGTTAAAAACAAAGTCCTTGCTAATGGAAAATGTTCCCAAGTATAACCTTCTTTTTAAGTATGATCGATCACTTTTGAGAAGCAAAACATAACACGAAGCACAAATATTCAGAGCGCCAAAAAAGAAGATGTGGTATAATTGTCAATGAGACAACTCTCTACATGAGACCAAAATGACACAGACATTTTAAAACAGCTATAGGTCACCGTGCGGCCTTCAACAATGAGCAAAGCCCATACCGCATAGTCAGCTATAAAAGACCCAGAAAAGACAATGTAAAACAATTCAAACGAAAAAACAAACGGCCTTATTTATGTACAAAAAATTAACGAAAACAAATATATAACACATCAACAAACGACGATCACTGAATTACAGGCTCTAGACTTGTGACAGGCACATAATGTGGCGTGGTTAAACATGTTAGCGGGATCCCAAACTTCCCTCTTTCCTGTGACAGTGGTATAACAGTACAACACAAGAACGAACTATAAAAATCAGTTGAAAAAGGCTTAACTCATCCGATGGACAAAAATACAAGTGGACATGGCCGGGTACTTGAACATCACAACAACAAAAAGACACTAGGTACAAATCTGAGAGTACTCGCAGTTAACTGACAGCTAGTAATGCATTATTTGAGGGTGTTTGAACTATAGTCTTAAAACTACTACATACTTTTTAGTAAAACAAAATTCCATAATTAAGTGATATTAAAATCGTACAAGTACCGACCAAATGTCTACATGCTATATGTTATTCTTTAAAAGAAGATATGATACAATTTCGTGTACTCGACACGTATTTCATGAATAATCTTTGATGATTCTGAAGCAAAATGGATAAATTGTCTAAGAGGATGACAACCTATCTGTCCATAGAAATAGACTTACTCAAAACGTTTAATGTCACAGAGTTGCAACATTTATCTTTTTTTTTTTATTCAGATGAAGCTGTAGTAGAATGTGTATCAATTGTTTGTTGGCCTAAGTGAAGTATAAAAAGCCTTGAAATATAATTTGCTGTCTTAACAACGCGAGTTCATCTTTTCCTTCATTTCTTTTTTTGGTGGGATTCGTGTTGCTTAAACTTTAGTTTACTACTATGTTGTGTATCTTGTACTATTATTTGTTTGTTTGTCTTTTCTTTTAGGCATGGCGTTGTCAGTTTGTTTTCAATTTACGAGTTTGACTGTCCATCTGGTATCTTCGTCCCTCTTTTCTGATAAACTGACCGATTGTACACAAACATCATTGTAATGAGTACTGATTTCATTACCATGTGACCAAAAAACATTAGTTTTGATGCATGTATGCATTTTTACATGTAAAAGAAAAGTACGATTGAGCATATTATTCAATTGGTCAGAACCGTAGAAAAATTGCGGAATATCCTCTTTTGAAAACGACCTAATATAGCTTCTAAGTTGTGATATTACTGGAAAAAGGCCTACACAATATCAATACACATGTTTCTACAAAATGTAATAATAAAAGAAAGATAACAAATGCATAGCTTCTTAGACGTAAAACAAAGCAAGGCTAATATTGATACAAAAACAAATACATTTTTTGTTCTGATACAATATAAAATCTGGTGCAACAGTATAACAAATCTACTTTAAACCGTGTATCCCATTGGTTTTACCAGTCATGTTTGTTTGTGTAGTCCCTCCTGTCAAACTCAAAACTTTCATTCGATGATCTATAGATGTTAGTAGGTCCATGACGTTCAACAGGAGCAATATGTTTGTCAGGATATCTAGGCCATCTCGTCGGGTAATCAGATGGAATGATACGTTTCGGCCATTTTGGAGGAGTCCAAGATGAAGCCATTCCAGAACAAAATTTGAGAAACATAAAGTAACCACCTAGACTTGATAACAAGCCAATTAATGTTCCTACTAGACACGAAATAATACTGCGCTTGTTGATAACGTTGGCGATAAACACCTTTTTTGATGGATCTCTCGAAAGCATACAACTGCAGTCTGCGTAATCAGTTTCATAACAATTCTGAAAATAAAATGATGAATATGAACTAAGGAACTGCAAATAGTGTTCAACAAACTTTTATCGTCTCATTTGTTTACTGTGAGTATTTTCGCTTGCACTAATCTTTGTTTAACTGTTCATAGTGAATGTTATGTATGTATAACAATGACTGATGAATACACTTTTAATGTTCGAAATAGAAATGGATACAAGGAAAACCAGACACTTTTGAATTACTTTTATACATATCGCTCTACAGAAGCTGTTCAATTGACAAATATATGACACTAGTTACTTCATCAAACCTCTATCATACTTTTTCTTTTGATAAAATCTGCTTATCCTCTAACCCATCGTTTTTATAAATATTGTATAGTTTTAAAGGACTAGGGGCTATAAGGGCCATTTTTGGCCCCACCCTCAAATTTCATTTAATTTGTCATGTTGTAAGTCTATACCATAGACCTTCTGAAAATAATTGAATTTTAGGTCTTGATCGTTTATTCTGTTGCCTAGCAACCACTAAAATGGCGGAGTTAAAATCATCAAATATGATTATTATACAGCTTTACATTGTAATATATCTATATTTGAAATTGAACGTGTTTAGCATGTAGTGAACTTTACACTTGTACACTATTTAAATATTACATAATTAATTGCACATTTTTGCCAAATTCACTGTTTCTCCCTAGCAACATATCTGTGTCCATGGCAACCGCGATTTGTTTTCTATTTACAAGATTTAATTTTAAATATATTGAAACAGAAAGGCAATTTAAGATGAAAATTGTTAAAAGAAACGAACTCCAAGGTAAATATTAAGGCGGAAAGCAATATTGAAAAACCAACAAACAAAACAAAACACCGGACATTGCTGATATATACAGATTGTGCATCTGATGCTGGGTTGGGTCTAACTTATCAGCGACAAGAAGAATAGTATAAAGACAAGACACATTTAGCGCTAAGAAATCTTAATATTGATTATCTTAAATAAATAGATACAGACACATGCATTAAAGGGTGTTTTTAAAAGTCAGTACATTTCCATGACAGTAGTTATGTTTCCGGAAGGGCTTGGGGTTGAAGGGGGGCACTCCTATTTACACCTTTTTAAGCTTGAATAAGTGAAAAGTTAAGAAAACTATCAGATATATATATGATATAACTTTTTTTCCTACGCAATTTATGAAAAGGTATGTATTTTTTTTAAATAGTAAAACTGGGAAAGGTGACAAAACAGCGGCACCCCCTATCAATTAAGTATTGAAGTACACCCTCCCCCTCTAGACTTATGTAAAGGATCGTTAGGGTTGACTTTTCGAAATTCATCTTATTTTTATTATCTATTTCAGTCGTCCAGACTTATAACCGTTTCATTTTATAGAATTACAAAACTGGAAAATGCTACTATATCAAATAAATCTGTATTCTTAGATTTTTTCTATATTCATTATATATATATATATATATATATATATATATATATATATATATATATATATATATATATATATATATTATTTGGTTTATTGTAGTTTTTGTCAATGTGACTAGTTTACTTTTCGCCTTCACTTATCTTAGTGTCGTATGACTTGGTCTTTGAACATCATGACAAAATTCATTATATATTCGTCAAAATTATTGAAAACAAGAATGTGTCTTTAGTACATGGATGCCCAAATCGCAAGACTAACAATGGCCAGGAAATTAGACTAGTTTACTTTTCGCCTTCACTTATCTTAGTGTCGTATGACTTGGTCTTTGAACATCATGACAAAATTCATTATATATTCGTCAAAATTATTGAAAACAAGAATGTGTCTTTAGTACATGGATGCCTAAATCGCAAGACTAACAATGGCCAGGAAATTCTAGGTTAGGACAGGCCCAAAAAATCGGCAGATTTAAACATGTTATTTTTGCGATCTCAAACCCCTCTCTCTTTACCTCTGGCAAAGTAGAAAAAAATCAAACACACAATACACACAGTAAAATTTACTTCAAAAAAGTCTGAGTCTGATGTCAGATTCAACTACCTTGACCAAACACTTAAACCTGAAGCGAGACACAAGGACAATCGGACGAACAGACTGACATACGCACGGACGAATAGACGCATGGACCAGAAAACATAATGCCCACAAATGGGGCTTAACAACAAAGCCGGGTCACATTTTAAAATTTACACTTCATTTTTACGCATGATTATAAAACTATTCAAAACATAACCTTTAAAAAGGTAACAGACATGTATTATGCTTACAGACTTCAGGCTCTTGTTTCTATGCATGGAAAGGTCAATTATCCTATATATATATACATTTGCAAATATACAGATCTTACATTGTTGGGTTGATGTTTAGACGAGTTGTATATACATAATGTACACAGCCATGTATCACCATCACTGCTGGTGATACAATGGATAAATCTGTTGTAGAGTTGTCACAGGCTCAGGCGTACTTATATAATTATATATACATGTTTATACGGATATATGGATATTCTACCTTATGCCGTTTTCGATTTTTACCATCAAATTTTATAGAACTTGTTCTCTATGCACATTACCCACAAAGACACATCCAATTGGAATATAGGTAGTTTCATTTTCGAAATAAATGTTTCTCGCCAATTATGGAAATTTAAGTAAAATACACCACCCCCCCTTTCGTTACATAAATCATGGATCTGACCCTAATACCAGAGAGAGAAGATTGCCCCATTCAAACAACAAATTTTGAATTCATAATAAGCAAAAACATCAGAAATGTACAGATTTTGTTATATTGAAGGTCTATCTAAAATTTCATAATTAAAAAAAATGTCCTCAAAGTTGTTATTCACTGCCTTACACATGAAGTTCATTGCTGTCGGATTTTTTAAAGAAATTTAACTAGATAAACTTACAGAAATATAATTAGGAATACACTTTACATTCATAAACAAAAAAAATAAGTTTCTATAGGCATAAGAATGTATAAACTAAACTTTATCAGATGAAAAGGTCCAATTTGGACGGCAAATTTCAGCTTTTTATTGCTCCGCTTGGCTATGAAAAATATAAAATAAACTATCGCACCAACCTTGCACCAAAAAGATTTTTTATTCGAAGTTTGATATGTATGAACTTGTCAAAATGTTAAAATTTCTAATTGGTGCAAGCATGGTGCGGTGGTCAAAATTTAGAAAAACCATCAAATTTTTGGTATTTTTGCATATTTTCCCAATAATGACGTCATTTGCACCTACCATTGTGACGTCATTGAACCTTTTTTAGTTAAATAAAAACATTTTTTTTAAATCATTTACTCATATTCTAATAATTTATGGGTAAAATCTGCTCTGTTAGAATTTTTATTATCTTGTAAATCTGGGGCCATTTTAGGCCATTAAAGCCCCTACTCCTTTACTTTTACTTTGTTATGTAACTAATATTATACCTGATCCTTTATAACCTTTGTTTCACAATTAACACCAGTCCATCCATTAGAACATGTACAATGGTACGTGTGACCTGTAGCTGTACATTTACCATTGTTTTTACAAGGCTGAAGATGACACAGATTTATACCTGAAGAGTTAAAAACGAAATATTTAACAATGATCAATATTATCTTTTGAAAATGGAATATATCATCTTTTAACCCTGCGCGGATCTTACCATTGTCTCTTGGATTTTGATGTTCTACAGCTTTGTCATTTTGAAGATGTTTATATATGTCGATATGGATTGCTTATGACTATTTGATTACAAAAACATGAGATTACCAGGTACAATTATTCTATTTGGTAAGAAATAAAACCTAAAAATGTATCCATCTACATCTTTGAGATACGAGAGCTATTGATGATAAACATGAGTGAGACCGGTTGCATCAACAGGATAGGCTTATTCTATCGCTATTTATTTTATGATGAATTTGTATTTAAAACGAAATAAATTTCACACATCAATTCCTCCCTGGATCAAGATGGAACTATATGATATTTCACGCTAATCATAAGATGCTGTTTTATAAACCCTTAAATGTGAACAAAAGTAGATTTTCTTGAAGCTTTTAGTTATAAGAATGATACGCATGCCTTTTTAACATTCAACATATCCGCATTAGTTAAATTATGTGTACAAACAGAAAACATGTATTAGCTGAACATACCTTTGTCACACAGAAAACCTCTGTAACCTTGAGAACACTGACAACTAAAACCATTTACATGATCGACACAGGTTCCGCCATGTTTGCAAGGGTGGTTAACGCAGTCATCAATGTCTAAAATCAGCAAAAGTGTAAAATAAAGATTGTGTGATTTGTAATGATATGGACATTACAATCATTAAAATGTTGGATTTAAAAAAATATATATTTCTATGCATAAAAATGACAAAAGAATGGAAAGCATATAATATTGTTGCAATCCATTATAAGTATTTTATAGTGAAGTAAGTTTATAAACTCATAAAATCATGATATAGCTAAATGTAAGCTATAAGACTGAATGAACTTTATGGATAAAAAAGTAGCACTTAAATACTAGAGATTTATAAGTTAAAGCTTCTAAGAAATAGTTTGAATATTTACCTTTTTCACATACTTGTCCATTATATCCTGTTCGACAATGGCATATGTATCGGTTGACTCTATCTATACAGGTACCTCCATTTGAACATGGCCTACTCCTACATTCATCAATATCTGCCAAAATATCATTGATACACATTTAAACATGTCCATGATTTTACTGAATGATCTTATACATATTTTTTTTTCATGAAGAGGCATAGAGATTGTCTATATGACTAGTGACTTTTGTAAATGGACAAGTTTATCATGTCCCTTCGGAAAATGAAACCAAGTAGAAGTGTAAAATGTATAAGGATAGACTAGAAACACGCAAAACCGATTCAAAAACTCGTTTATAATGAAAATAATAATAAAAAACCCCTGATTTTCGTAATTACCTGTATAACATCGTTTTCCAGTAAATCCAGGCTTACAGTTACACTTAAAATCGTTCAGTGCATTTATACAAAATGTTGCGTTGACACAAGGAGAGGAAGCACAATTATCAATGACTGAAACGAAATAAAAATTTCATGAGTATCATAGAGTCATTTGGAATATTATTTCTAATCTAAAATAAGTTCTTATATGATTAACAGAGAGGTAAATTTCAAGATTATGAGCGGTTGTGTTGTTTGTAATGGATGATGTCATCTTTTAAAAAATCATCAAAACTGTGTTATGACAAAACTAACAGAGAAATGTTTTTGTGTATATACCAAAACTTTTTATTTACAGAATTAACAGAAACAATATTGTTTTTTATTTTGAAATAAGGAAATGCAAAAATATCTTATTTGTTTGAAGAAATGTGGATATGAAATATAAGGAGTTATTCTTTAAAGAAATAGTTTAAATTAATTTGAAGGTTTAAAATTATGATTGTTAACATGAACGACCGATGAGCCGCAAAAATTTAAAATTAAAAAAAGTCAACGTTCGTTAATTTTCTATAAATGTATTTTTCGCATAGACAACTTACTTAAACATACATGAATCGATTCATTTAAAGATAAACAATAAAACATTCCATTTAAAATATAATCGCAAAGAATAAAATACTAGCTTTGCACTCTCTAAATGACTTGATATGAGAATGGCGTCCCCTAATGTATTGTGTAAAACTCATACAACAGAAGATGTGATTTTATACTGTGACGACTGCGAACTTTTAGTGTGTAGAGAATGTGTAAGACAGCAGCATAAACTGCACAACTATTTAAAATTCAAAGAAAAGGTAGGAGATTCAAGATTATGTCTTACCGACAATTTACTAACATTGAATAGCGTTCGACTACCGAGATTGCGTGAAAATTTGCAAGATGTTATTACGCTACAAGAAACAAAAGAACACGATACTAAAGACATGTTGACAGAAATAGTATCAAGAGCAGACAAAATGATTGAAAATATAACTCTAATTCGTGAAAAACTGATGAACCGGAGTGAACTTCTGCACGAAAAAAACTTAACAGTTATAGAAAAGAAAATTTCACAAATCAACGCCCGGATAGATATTTTTGAACGTGCTGATGCATTTGCAAAAGGAGCTCTTGAACATGGCTTTGATGAAGAAGTTATCCATGAAGATTTAGAATTGAGAAGACAACTTCATAACTTCCAACCTATTGATATTTACGAAGATATCGATCGCCCCATATTTGTTGACGGAGATTTGAATGAACTTGTTTTAAAACAAATGTTTGGAACAGTTTTATCGGAAATCAGAGATTTGTCTAATGAAGATAATAAACGTCCTAAACTTAAAGTTCAGAAAATTTCAATGTTTGTCAGTGGTATTGAAGATATAGTGGGGATTTGTCCAATCAAAAGCGAGGTTGCATGGCTGCATCCAAAGAAAGGAAGTAGAAACACACTGGTTAACGTAAATGGTCATCAAATGTCAGCCCTTGATTTCGGTTTTGTTGTTACCTCCTTTGCACTATCAAAGAATGGAAAAATTTACATGACGGACTATTCAATAAACCGTATAATTTCAATGGACTCTTCCAAGAAGTTTCATACCGAAATAACACTTTCTCTGCATCCTATTGGTATAATCGTCTGTTCCGACGAAGACGTTTTGATATGCTTAACCGATGAATGGATTTATAATACCACATCAAAGAGTCAAAGAAAAGTAGTTCGAATGACAAAGGAATTCAAGGAGAAAGTAACCTTTGAGTTAGATGGACAGGGTGAGAATATATTTACTCTTCCAATAGCTGTAGCCGAAAACCTTAACGGTGACGTATGTGTTGTCGATAAGATCGCAAGCGACAAAGGGCGTGTGTGTGTTCTGTACGGTACAGGCAAACTACGTTTTGTTTATGAGCATAGAGGAGCTAGTATGCCATTTGACCCATCTTCCGTTTGTTGTACAAGGCATTCAAACATTGTTATTGCTGATCCTGCTAACAACGTCGTAGAAATTGTTTCAGATGGGGGTGAGTTTTTACACTTCCTGATAACCGAGAAAGGAGGGTGCCTTATGCCGATATCTTTAGGAAAAGACCCGGATGACAGAATATGGATAGGATGTGGAAGTGGAAAGTGTATTATTCTGAAATACGGATATGGTTTACCAAAATAATACCATTCTCAAATACGGATAGGGTTAACCGATAAAATGCTACAAATAATACATGTCAAGGATGTTGCAGGAATGAATCAAGTTTATATTGATAAATAAATTTTGCCCTAACATTTGCAAATAAAATGTTACTGTTTTTAAAAAAAAATATATGTATTATATTTGAGTTTTATAGATACTAATTGCAAGTATTTGAGTTGTTTGTTTATCATGGTATTGTAGAGCCTTTCACACACAATAAACTAATCTAATGAAAGTAAAAGGTTTAGATTATTTTATTTATTAAAAAAACCCTACATATTTGTCCATTTTTTTTTAATAATATATTGTATGAATTAGAAACAATAATGAAAATTCGATTAAAGAGTTTTTGCATGGACATTTATGAAAAACTTAATAGATCCAATAAGATTAAACCAAATACTTAATAATGTCCCACATTGATGATCGTAGCCAACATACAATTTACCCTTTCTGAGAACTGAACTAATTCTGAAAACAGTTCTGATAGAGTTTCCCTAAAAGCGATGAAACATTAAAAATATACAACGAAGGAGGAAAAGGGAGGAGAGGCAGTTGTATATCAGAGAAGGATAGAAAGCAACATAACTAAGAGAAAAATATGAAACACGAAACATCAATTCATATATTATTGCACATAAAACACAATTGAGTAGCATTAACCCCCATTCAAAATTTGAGAGGATTTCGGTAGTGAAGGCGATTTCTGTTCCAATCGAAGCACACTCCCCATGAAGTATGTGCTTATAAGATTTAGGAATTATAAGCGACCATATTGAACAAGAGTATGTGAATTCATATGATATAAATGTTCGCCAGCATCAAAACAAAGAGTGCCCGACAAAACAGACCAATACTAGTAAAATACACTCTGCATAGATTTCTGCTCGAATTTTCAATACAGTTTTGTTATCTTTAGAGTGAAGTTATATCATTTCTATAAATATTGGATAGATGATGTGTCAAAAGGCCTTATTAAAGCGGCGAAAGGCAATCAACAATCAATCAATCAATCCAGAAATTGTGTCTATTTTGGACTCACATTCAAACTGTTTTGAAACTAGGTCAATTTAAATTAACATAACATGTTCAAGCTGTTCAAGACCGTATTGTGACCCTAGATTTCCTGTGATAATATATAAAGTGTTGTTACCCCATGATACCAATTGTAGCAGAAAGAAAAAGATAGTAGAAAAAAAATAAAACTATCGATTTTTTTTACAATTTTATTAATACAAACGTTAAGTTGACAAATAAAAACGTTCAAAAAGAATCTTCAAATCTCTATCGGTCTACGGTAAATAATAACAAAAGCATTGCCATTGAAACATCCCACCCACAGTTTGTTTTCAGAATCAATAGCTATGGTGCATGGAATCGTAGGACTAATTTCACTCGGTGCAAAGTCTTGAATGAATTTGCCATCAGGTGCAAGTATGTAAACGGAGTGACTTGCTGCATCAGATATAATTATGTTTGCCTCACTGTCACAACAAACTCCTGTTGGATTAAATGGTCCTGCGGATTTTGAGTGGTTAAACTTTAAATAACCATCGTCGCTAAAGACCATTATTTTTCCCGTTTTAGTGTCAGTTCGATTAAGCACACAAATATCTCGATTTTTATTTTCAACAACGATTTCAGGTAATACAAAAAACCTGGAAGCATCCTTGGCTCTGTCAATCTGAAGTTGTTTCTTGAATTTATCATTCATGCGCAGAACCATTCGCCTGCTTTTGTCGTTTGCCTTATATGTGTATTCATCCACCTGACACATTAATAGGTCTCCATTCTTGCACAGGCAAATGCCAACTGGAAATAACCTAGACGTAGCCGTACTGTATACCATTTTAGGTTTCGTTTTCGGTTTCAGGAGCATTATGTTTTGGTTAGTAAGGTCCGATAAATATAAATCTCCATTCGGACAAAGAGCAAAACTTGTAATGCTAAATCCTACATCCATATCCTTATCTTTTGCACCGTAGCGATTAACGAGGAAACATTTGTTTGATTTTCTTGGATGAACCCATGTTTTTTCCTTACTGATTGGACACATACCTTCAATATCAATATCTCCGAACGAAAATGGAATAGCAGTAACTTCAAACTTGGTGTCTATCTTTTTTGGTTCTTTCTTTTTCGTGGAAAACACATTTCCTATCATCTGCTTGATGACAATATAATCTGTATCTCCCACGACATATTTTGGAGAATCAACCGAGTCTTCAATATCAAGAGGCTCACGATCTTTAATAAAATCGCGTACTTTGATTTCTTCATAGATGATTTCTTGTTCACTACCTTTCTCCAACGACTTCTTCCCTGTAACCTGAGATCTTTCAAACATATTTATATGCTCTTCAATAGTAAACTGCTTGTCAGTGAGCACTTTATCATTGTCAAGCTGAATTTCATCACTCTCTATGATAAGTTTCGATCGAATATCATTTATTTCTTTTATCATTGCGTCTGCTCGTTCGTTTATTTGTTTCTTCAACTGTGTGTTGTTTGCTTTCTTATTTTCCTTTAGTTCTTTTACCTTAGCCAGATTGTCTCGTAATTTAGGAAGTCGATCATTTTTTGCATTCTCTAAATACTTTTGTAATGAAATCTTTGATTTTGGAACTCTTTCGCTGAATTTTATAAACTGAGATTCTTCTCCTTTTGAGTCCCGATTGTGTTCATGAGCGAATTGTTTAATGCAATCTCGACAAATAAGGTTTTCACATATATTGCAGAAAAATATTACTTCCTCTGTTTTATGTTGTAGACAAAACACTTTTCTAGGGCCCTTCTCATCTAGAGAATGTCCGATTCCTGCCATTATCCTTTTTCTCTTAACAAAAATTTTGTGCGAATAATGAAATAAATTAATTTTAACAGTGTAAGTTAGTTATTACAGTTAAGATTAATGAAATGTAAGAATGAACGATAAAGGAATCACCACACTTCTCTAACTGTAATAGTAAATTAGTGAACCTTAATATTCATTTGTGTTATTCTCATTTAAAACTCATATCAATTTCGTATCACGCTTAATTAATACTTTGCAATGAGCTGTTTGTAATCTTATATGTTTTGTTTTAATTTTGCTTAGTAAGGACTATCATTGTGTTATATATATTCAAAATTGAACGATTCTTATGCTATTCAAAATTTCTCTTATTAATGTATTCATACATTAAAACAGCAAGTATTGAATTAGAAATCTGTTTGTACTTAACAGATTAAGCTTTACGCATACCCGGAAAAATCTTTCAAAACAGACATTTGTTACGTCGAGGGGTCTTCTAAATCACTTTATATAAACATGTACCTCGATTCATTTTTTTTTTTTATATTTTATTGAAACGAAGTTTCAAAATCTCTTAGAGTCAACCAGAGATGGAATTGTGGTACTTTTTGTCATTATGTTTTTAATTGATTTTGGTCTTGTACCTCCTTAGTCGTCACCTTTTAGCTTTTAGCAATTTTGGTGAAGATAGGTCAAGAAAAGTCCTTCGGAGGCAACTGATTTAAAATTTTCTATATTTTGATTTTAATTTTATTGATAATTTAAAAAAATAACCTGAACTGCACAGCCTCCCTGTGTAACCTTTCTTGCAAAGACAAGTAAAACCATTGACGTGGTCAGCGCAGTATCCTCCACTAGCAGAACATGGAGAACTTGCACATTCATCGATATCTGTAAATAAATAAACATTATTTAAAACTTATTAATACAGTGTTGATACTATTGGCTAAAAAAAGAAGAGATTCTTCTGGATAAAAGTTACAAAAGACTTAATCTTCCGGATAAAATGAGAACAACCCGGTTTTTGATGAGGTGTGTTTCACATCTTATAGTTCGTATGTAGTATTTTGTATATTGTGGTTTTTTGTATTACCTTTATATGTTTTTTGCCATGTTTTTTCCGGTTTCTCATCGAATGTTTTTTTTTATTGTTTCTTTCGTGTATTCCGCTACTTAAAATAGTCATCATTTATCCTGGAATTAATTTTAAAACAATAAATTTCATTGACGTGTTCATCTTGTCATATATAAGTATAAATAATGTTTACCTGTTTGACAATGGGTACCGGTATAACCATTCAAGCAATTACATGTATATCCATTTATCCTATCAACACATGTACCCATATTTCGACATGGATGGCTGAGACATTCATCAATATCTAATTAAAAAAATAAATAATTCAAGAATTTTTAAAAGTAAAATCTAAATATTTTGAATATTGCCACCAATAAAAAAAAAATCACCATACAGTGTTTTTTCTCCAGAAGTATCATAAAAAATCTATACTTAAAAGAGGGACGAAAGATACCAAAGGGACAGTCAAACTCGTAAATCTAAAACAAACTGACAACGCCATGGCTAAAAATGAAAAAGACAAACAGAAAAACAATAGTACACATGACACAACATAGAAAACTAAAGAAT
Organism: Mytilus edulis; assembly: GCA_019925275.1. Classification (NCBI taxonomy): domain Eukaryota; kingdom Metazoa; phylum Mollusca; class Bivalvia; order Mytilida; family Mytilidae; genus Mytilus; species Mytilus edulis. The sequence continues at coordinate 38,942,042 of CM034350.1, forward strand.
AATCAACACGAACCCCACCAAAAACTAGGGGTGATCTCAGGTGCTCCGGAAGGGTAAGCAGATCCTGCTCCACATGCGGCACCCGTCGTGTTGCTAATGTGATTACAAATCCGGTAAAAAGTCTAATTCGGTAGGTCAAATTCATAAAAGGGAAGGGGATTGTTGTAACGACGTAAGGAACATATCCGATATCATTTGTGAAAGGGTTATTCCATAACGGTCAACCAACTCGTGATGGCGTCCGTAAAATTTACGAAGGGATGATTTCAACTTCACCATTTGGAACTCTTGGTTTAATAGCTTCCTTGTGAGCAGTAACCCTCTATCAAGAAAATCATGATAGGAAATGCAAGCACGGGAATATCGTATCAATTGGGAGATATATACCCCGTATGCAGGTGCTGCTTGAATGTTGCTACTTAGAAATGGAAAGTTCACAATTGGAAAGCTGAAATCATCTCTTTTGTCATAAAGTTTTGTCTTCAACCGACTCTCATTGTCAATTTCTAGATGTAAGTCAAGATATGAAGCCGACTTAACTGTATCTGTAGTATCCTTTATCTCCAATTCGATGGGATAGATGCGATCCACATAGTCACCAAATTTTGAATTGTTTAGTGAAAGAACGTCATCTATATAGCGGAAAGTAGAGTTAAAGGATATTGCTAACTTCTTATCTTTCTTCCTAAGAAGTTCCTGCATGAAGTCAGCCTCATAATAATAAAGAAACAAGTCAGCAAGTAGAGGGGCACAGTTTGTTCCCATTGGGATGCCGACAGTCTGTTTAAAAACACGTACTCCGAACGTAACAAATATGTTGTCTATATGCAAGTACGATCTTTACACTAAATAAAATATTAAAGAAAAGATCATTCATAAGATATCAATATTTGGTCATTTCATTAATATATCGCTTTGTTACCTTCAGTTTATGATACTATATTTGACTGTGGTATTTGAATTTATAGATAAGATTAAAAAAAATCACAAGAACCACCGTATTCTTTACTTTTACTTTATACATAAGCAGTACAGATTAATAAATACTGTAACTGAACTCTTTTTTTCATTTTTGATAATTTAAGTAGAACACTGACAACGTTATCACTGGGTCCGTGTGGACTTGCCGATTTCGACAATGCAAATTACAAGGAAGCCAGTACATTGACATTTGTTTACATAAAATGATGCATTTGGGGAAATATTCAGTTTCTTAAGCCAATAAACTCTCTTAGTCAAAAGTGACGACCCGAATTAAATTTTGGGTTTTATCTTGTTAATTTTACTTAAAATTATTATACACAAATGCCATCCTAATAGTGTACGAATTAATATGTCCTTAGACAATTTGACATTGTTATTCCATCTCTCCTTTTAAATAAAGATATCAAGAATAAAATTTCTTCTCTTTTGTACCAATAAAATAAAATAGATAACATTTGTGAAAATGTTTTTCAACACAAATCTCATTCTGTTGTTTCATTGAAAGAAATAAAACGGCGTATAGAAACAAGATATATGTACGTCTTTGCTTATTTTACCTTGAGCGTTATTTGAAAGATGACATTAACATAAATTTTGAAAAGTATAACATTTTGATAAAAAAAAAACACATTATCCATAACGATATTAAGACTTTATACATATTCTCTTCTCTTTATTTATTCTCTGTTTTTTCATAACGTTTCTTTACATGTTTAGGACAATAAAACAAATAATATATGAAAAATACTTACCATTTTGACAATTTCTTCCGGTAATACCAGCTGGACACAAACAGTGATAATCATTTATAAGGTCGGTACATTGACCTCCGTTTTGACATGGTTTACTGAAGCATTCTTGGATATCTAAATAAACATCTTTAGAGTAAACGTATATATTTAAAGGAAGAAATAAAAATGAATATAAAATAGTTCGGAAAATCTGAAAAAAATCCTTCACAACCTGATGATCTGGATATCTGTTGAAATACAATTTATATGTTGTATTTTTTTTATATAAACATCAAACGCTTTAATGTTATTCTATTTAAAAAATAAGAAGTAAACGATATTCAAAGTAATTGAAAGAATTGGTGGGAATTAATTATAACAACGATGTAGAAATATCATCAATCGATTTAGAAGACAAGTCAAGGTTATGAGCAAAAACTGAAGGAATCGTAAGAGGAGAGACAGAGTACGTCAACATAATGAGCTTTTCCTATAATAAATGCATTCAAACGTATTTTAAGAGGTTGTCTTACAGGTAACCATGTTATAATATAGACACAAGTTAGAGACATCTCAAGTGTTTTTTCTAATTCTAATATATCTTACATTTTGAAAATCTAATTTGATAAGACAAGTTTTTACCATCGACCTGGACGATGTTTTAAATTTTGCACGGTTTTCTGTGAGACAAGCACTTAAGTCATAATGGTAGACTGAAAGCAGGGATGAAATGAACATTTCCATATGCAAGCTAATGAATGAATATGTAGCCTAAATACGTATGACCAGCGTTCCCCAACATTGATACATACAAAAAAGAAATTCTTTATTTTCAAATCATCCTATCATTAAAATAACAGGAATATGATTCCGCTTTCGTGGATTCGTCGACCCAAGTCAATTTGATTAAAAATATATACCTTTCTCACAGTTATAACCAGTAAAACCAGGTATACACGTGCAATTGTATCTATTCACTAGATTGTTACAAGTTGCGTTGTTTTTGCATGGTTGGCTCAAACATTCATCTATATCTGAAAGTAGAATAAATAAGTTAGAACAAACGATATTTATAATGATCTATATATAAGAACAAAGTTTAGTTCTAGAATTTTATGGCTTCTCAGAGGTGCAAATCCTTAAATAACACAGGAATGACTTCAAAAAGTAAAGAATCTAGAGAACTATTATTAAAACTTTAAAAGTAACAAACTATATTAAATCACATGTATATGGATGGATATAAAACTAGAGGCTCTAAAAAGCCTGTGTCGCTCACCTTGGTATATGTGAATTAAACAAAGGAAGCAGACAGTTCATGACAAAATTGTGTTTAGGTGATTGTGATGTGTTTGTTCATCTTACTTTACTGAACATTCTTGCTGCTTACAATTATCTCTATCTATAATGAACTTGTCCGTGTAGTTTCAGTGGAAAATGTTAGTAAAAATTTACAAATTTTATGAAAATTGTTAAAAATTGATTATAAAGGACAATAACTTCTTAGGGGGTCAATTAACCATTTTGGTCATTTTGACTTATTTTTTAGTCTTAAATTGCTGTACATTATTACTGTTTACAGTTTATCTCTATCTATAATAATATTCAAGATAATAACCCAAAACAGCAAAATTTCCTTAAAATTACCAATTTAGGGGCAGCAACCTAACAACGAGTTGTCCGATTCATCTAAAAATTTCAGGGCAGATAGATCTTGACCAGATTAACAATTTTACCCCATGTCAGATTTGCTCTAAATGCTTTGGTTTTTGAGTTATAAGCCAAAAACTGCATTTTACCCCTATGTTCTATTTTTAGCCGTAGCGGCCATCTTGGCTGGTTTGCCCGGTCACAAGACACAATTTTTAAAGTAGATAGCCTAATAAGGATTCTGGCTATGTTTGGTAAAATTTGGCCCAATAGTTTCAGAGGAGAAGATTTTTGTAAAAGTTAACTAAGATTTACGAAAAATGGTTAAAAATTTACTATAAAAGGCAATAACTCCTAAAGGGGTCATTTGACCATTTTGGTCCTGTTGACTTATTTGTAAATCTTACTTTGTTGAACATTTTTGCTGTTTACAGTTTATCTCTATCCATAATAATATTCAAGATAATATCCAAAAACAGCAAAATTTCCTTAAAATTACCAATTCAGGGGCAGCAACCCAACAACGGGTTGTCCCATTCATCTTAAAATTACAGGGCAGATAGATCTTGACCAGATAAACAATTTTACCCATGTCAGATTTGCTCTAAATGCTTTGGTTTTTGAGTAATAACCAAAAACTGCATTTAACCTCTATGTTCTATTTTTAGCCGTGGCGGCCATCTTGGTTAGTTGGCCGGGTCAAAAAACACAAATTTTAAACTAGATACATCAATGATGATTGTGGCCAAGTTTGGTTTAATTTGGCCAAGTAGTTTCAGAGGAGAAGATTTTTGTAAAAGATCATGGAGATTTACGAAAAAAGGTTAAACATTGACTATGAAGGGCAATAACTCCTAAAGGGGTCAACTGACCATTTTGGTCATGTTGACTTATTTGTAAATCTTACTTTGTTGAACATTATTGCTGTTTACAGTTTATCTTCATCTATAATAATATTAAAGATAAAAACCAAAAACAGTAAAATTTCCTTAATATTACCAATTTAGGGGCAGCAAGCCAACAATGGGTTGTCTGATTCATCTAAAAATTTCAGGGCAGATAGATCTTGACCTGATAAACAATTTTACCCCATGTCAGATTTGCTCTAAATGCTTTGGTTTTTGAGTTATAAGCCAAAAAAATGCATTTTACCCCTATGTTATATTTTTAGCCATTGCGGCCATGTTTTTTGATGAAATGGGAATTAAAACACAAACTTTATTCTAGATACCCTAGGAATCAATCAGATGAAGTTTGGTTTGAATTGGTTCAGTAGTTTCAGAGGAGAAGTTTTTTAAAAAGTTAACGACGACGGACGACGGACGACGGACGCCGGACGCAAAGTGATGGGAAAAGCTCACTTGGCCCTTCGGTCCCGGTGAGCTAAAAATGTAGACAAAAACAACAAATATGAAAGACACTTACCGATTTCACAATTATTTCCTTCATAACCAGGTAAGCAATTACATTTGTAGTGATTGAGAAGATTTTTACAATATCCTGCATTTTTACACGGACCACTATGACATTCATCGATATCTGAAAACAAAAAAGAAAACAGGAACTAGTGTTTTCCGCAATCATATTTTATATACAATACTTCTCATATAGACAAATCAACACTTCATTTACAGGAATCTGATGTATAGTAGGTGTCGTTTGTTTATGTTTTTCATATGTGTTTCTCGTTTCTCATTTTTATAAAGATTATACCGTTGGTTTTGCCGTTTGAATGGTTTGACATTACTAATTTTGGGGCCCTTTATAGATTGCTGTTCGGTGTGAGACAAGGCTCTGTTTTGGCCTTGACCTATAATGGTTTACTTTTATAAATGGTTATTTGGATGGAGAGTTATCTCATTGGCACTCATACCACATCTTCCTTTATCTATATTCAGCCAAAAAAGGGAGAAACAAAGAAATAATAAATTATGAAAGGCAGAATATAAGAACTAACTTAAAAAAGAAAAACAAAATGTGTGTCAATATCATATTTTCAAATAAGAAAAAAATATAGAAAATCGAAGTTTGAACCTTTCATCAAAACCTTACATTAAAAACCATACCTTTACATATATAGAAGATGTTTATACGTCTGCAAACAAAATAGAAGGAAATTCAAAAGAAAATGATCTTTTAATCGATATCTTTAGTCTAAATTAAAACAGAGAGAATATATTTCATAATATTTGCTGCCCTAAATCTTTTTAAATCAAATTACACATTATTCAGATGAAACGCACTCAGTTATTACCATCGAAAAATGGAAATGTCTGACATCATCTTTTATGGTAATGAAGATGTCTTACCTTTTTCACAGTTATAACCTGCATACCCAGGGATACAATCACAAGTATAGTTGTTAACTAAATCGTTACAGGTTGCACCATGTAAACAAAATTGTCTTCCACATTCATCGATATCTGCATAGATCAATAACCATTATAATAGATATCTATCTGATTCTATATTCTAAACATAAAAAAATAATGATTCGACGATATTTTCAAATACAAATTGGAATTTCACAGAAGACAATATATTTGTAATATTGTTGGGGAAGTCTCTTTTAAAAAATAGGACCTATATTCATTGGAACCATTTGTGTTCCTCTAAAACATTTATTCGTGTGGCATTTTTTAAACAAATACAATTTTATAACAAATCTTTTAAGAATTATTTAGTATTCATTGCTGAAGCACACATCTGTTAGAGTAAGTAACTTTAAGGTAACTCTAAACTCCAATTTTTTAAATTGAAGTAAATAGTTAGTAATTTTTGAGCATTTGACAGACCACTTGTTAAAAATGGCAAAACATGACACTAATGACATTTTGGTATCTACACAAATGCAAACAGACAAAGTTTGCGTATAATTTTCACTTTTGTATGCTGTTTAACCGTTTATGAATTTTACAATTAAAATATAATATGGTACATAAAGGCAACAGTAGTATACCGCTGTTCAAAACTCATAAATCCATGGACAAAAAACAAAATCGGGGTAACAAAGTAAAACCGAGGGAAACGCATTAAATATAAGAGGAGAACAACGACACAACACCGAAACGCAACAGCACACAGAAACGGACCAAGCAACAGACAAAACACTACGAGAATAACAAATATAACATCAAAACCAAATATATGAATTTGGGATAGACAAGTACCGTGCCACGTCTTATCTCAAAAATAAGAGAAAACACAAACGACTCAACGTTAAAATGCAACACACACACAGAAACGAACAATATTATAACAATGGCCATCTTCCTGACTTGGTACAGGACACTTTTAAAGGGGATTAAAAGTGGTGGGTTGAACCTGGTTTTATGGCATGCCAAACCTCGCACTTTAATGGCACAGTTAAATATAACATTGAAATGAAAACAAAATATTACAGGACTACAATACAAATAAAAACGAGAATATATTAGACAAAGAAAAGCATGATTAATAGATAACAAAAAGCATCAGGTTTAAAATTCAATACGCCAAAAACGCGTCTAGTCCACACGAGACTCACCAGTGACGCCCATATATCAAAGATCGAAAGTGAAAAAAATACAAAATTGTACAGCACTGAAGATCAAAAGTTGAAAAGGTTTTGCCAAATACGGCATTGTTTGTATGCCCAGGATAAGAACATTCATATTATATAGAACAATTCACGCTATTGCAAACAGTAAATTTTAACAAATGAATATGAAAGAGATATACATAATGAATCTGAAGTATTAACTAATTACAGAAAACTAAACCCGAATACATAACGCCCAGATATACAAGATCGAAAGTGAAAAAAGTACAAAGTTGTACAGCACTGAAAATCAAAAGTTGAAAAGATTTTGCTAAATACGGCATTGTTTTTATGCCCGGGATAAGAACACTATTATATAGAACAATTCATGCTATTGCAAACAGTAAATTTTAACAAATGAATGTGAAAGATATATTCATAATGAAACTGAAGTATTAACTTATTACAGAAAACTAAACCCGAATACATGATGCCAAGTTCAATACAGCATAGACACACCAGAATCTGTCCAGGCGTCAACGCAATTAAAAAAATGACGTCACATACGATGGCGAAAAGGCAAACGTTATGCTACATTTGAATTTATGAAATTTAGAAACACCATGACGTCACACATGAATCCTGGTACTTTTGATAACTATGAAAAACTATAATTTAAAAGTGAG